>CM038669.1:276785760-277230760 GCA_021605145.1 Aegilops bicornis
TTCTTCTTCTTCTTCTTCTTCTTCTTCTTCTTCTTCTTCTTCTTCTTCTTCTTCTTCTTCTTCTTCTTCTTCTTCTTCTTCTTCTTCTTCTTCTTCTTCTTCTTCTTCTTCTCCTCCTCCTCCTCCTCCTCCTCCTTCTCCTTCTGCTTCTTCTCCTTCTCCTTCTCCTCCTTCTCCTTCTCCTCCCTCTCTGTTGGAGGTTTCTCTCCTCTCTGTTTGGATGGTACTCATTGTCTTGTATCCAACAAGCTTGAGTTTGCTCAATTCGAGCTCATTTGCAGAAGTTATGGCAGTTCTGGTTTTATTGTTACCCTCTGTTGTCTTCTCTGCAAATGAAGGACTCCTACTGTTGCTGATCTGGAGCATGCGGTAGTACTGCTCTCCGGAGCGGTAGTACCGCAGGCCCTTGCGGTAGTACCGCTCTGTTAGGCTTGATAGTACCATGGCCTCCGACGGCCTTTGAGCTAACTCGGCGGTAGTAAGGCGGATGTAATTTTTACATCCAGCGCCCTCTGTGATAATACCAGCGCCCGGCCTTGATCTGTACCGTCGGCTACGGCAGCGTGTAGCAACATGGCGGAATGGGAGGCGGATGTAATTTTTACATCCGTGCCCTCTGTGATAATCTTGCTCTTCGTGTGCGGTAATCTGCGTCGGAGTTTCTTGTGAGTCCTCCTCGGTGAGTAGAATGCAGGTAATTTTTACTTCCGTGCTTTCTCTACGCCTAGTGTTGCGTGCCTTACGGTAGTACCGTGAAGTAGCGTGGTAATACCCGCTCGGCGATTCTACCGCTTCGTTGCCATGTGCAGCAGGCCTTCATCGGCGATCTTGCACATGCGGTAGTACTGCAGCTTCTTGGTAGTACATGGCCGACCAGCGATAGTACCGCAGCTTCGTCTTGGTAGTACCGCGTTAATGTGAGCTGAGTGAGGGATAACGGTTGGATTTTCTCCCCACCTATAAAGGGGTCTTCTTCCCATTGAGTCTTATCCTTTGAGCTCGTGTTCTTCCCCATTGTTGACCTTCTTGAGCTTGCTAACTCTCAATCCCTCCATGGATTCTTGCTAGTTTTGAGGGAAAAGAGAGAGAGATCTAGATCACGTTTCCACCAATCACTTTCTCCTCTAAGTGAGGAACCCCTTGGATCTAGATCTTGGAGTTCTTCGTGTTCTTCTTGTTCTTCCTCACATTTCCTCCCTAGCATTAGTTGCTTGATTGGGATTTGAGAGAGAAGGACTTAGGAACTCCGTGTGCCCTTGCCATTGCATTTGGTGCATCGGTTTGAGTTCTCCACGGTGATACGTGGAAGTTACAAGTTGAGAAGCTTATTACTCTTGGGTGCTTGGTGCCCTTGAGCTTGTTCATCTTGGGTGCTTGGGCGCCCTAGACGGTTGGTGGTGTTCGGAGCTCAACCATTGTGGTGTAAAGCTCAAGACAGCGTCGAGGTCTCAATTAGGTTGTGGAGATCGCCCGAGCAATTTGGCCAGTGCAGTGACCGCCCCAAGGGTTGCCAAAGTGTCTGGGTTCGGTGACCGCCCCAAGGGTCGCCATTTATGCAGGTTCGGTGACCGCCCTCAAGGGTCCCTTAGTGGAATCACGGCATCTTGCATTGTCTTGGCGTGAGGAGATTCTGATGGCCTAGTGGCTTCTTGGGGAGCATTGTGCCTCCACACCGCTCCAAGCGGAGATTAGCATCCATGAGGTGTGAACCGGGATACATCATCGTCTCCAGCGTGCCTCGGTTATCTCTTACCCGAGCCTTTACTTATGCACTTTACTTTGTGATATCCATATTGTTCTTTGTCATATATCTTGCTATCACATAGTTGCTTATCTTGCTTAGCATAAGTTGTTGGTGCACATAGTTGAGCCTAGTTGTTGTAGGTTTTGTGCTTGACAAATTAACCGCTAGGTTTATTCCGCATTTGTTCAAGCCTCTACCGTAATTATTTTAAAACGCCTATTCACCCCCCCCCTCTAGGCGACATCGACGATCTTTCACCTAGAAAGGTGAACTGAATCTTTGGGCCTCTAGAAATGATGCAAGCTTGAAACTAAAATACCTAGAACGGTAAACTGAATCTTTGGGCCTCTAGAAATAATGCAAGCCTGAAACTGAAATACCTAGAAAGGTGAACTGAATCTTTGGGCCTCTAGAAATAATGCAAGCCTGAAACTGAAATACCTAGAAAGGTGAACTGAATCTTTGGGCCTCTAGAAATAATGCAAGCACTTTGAAACTGAAATACCTAGAAAGGTGAACTGAATCTTTGGGCCTCTAGAAATAATGCAAGCCTAAAAAGCTGAAATACCTAGAAAGGTGGCTGAATCTTGGGCCTCTACAAATAATGCAAGCCTAAAATTGAAATACCTAGAAAGGTGACCTGAATCTTTGGGCCTCTAGAAAGATTTATTACCTCCTCAAGCAGCATCAAACAATTCCATGCGTGCACCACAAATCTATAGCAAGTTTGATCAGGATGTACTTTTCCAAATCAGAATTAGCGCTAGAGCAAGCAAGATCAATGATATGGCCGTGAGACAGAGAAGGAACGAACAAACTCACCCCTCTCGCAACCTCCCTAGTAGATGCGCAGCCGCCACGCACGACAGAGGGAGAAAAACAACTGGTGAAGGGGGAGCGGGGCGACCTTCGAAGGTCGGAGGGAGAGGGCGGCTGGAGTAGGGCGGCGGAGGCCGAAAGGAGAGGGCTGCCGAAGGAGAGAGAGGGCGATCGGCACTTGGGCGGGCGGCCCTATGGGAAATAGAGAGGAGTTGTGCGAGAGGGAGGCGATGCAGTCTTGAGGCGGTGAGATTTTTTAGTTCTCTTTTAGTGGGCCGAGGATAACTAACCCAATTAGAACCTCTACACCGGGCTAGTTTTTTTAGCTGGGTTAGAGCAAACTAACTCAAACTAACCCCTCTTGTTTCGAT
Source organism: Aegilops bicornis (assembly GCA_021605145.1). Classification (NCBI taxonomy): domain Eukaryota; kingdom Viridiplantae; phylum Streptophyta; class Magnoliopsida; order Poales; family Poaceae; genus Aegilops; species Aegilops bicornis. The sequence goes on from CM038669.1 coordinate 276,788,695, forward strand.
AATTTGAGGCTATTTCAACCCAAACTAGCTCTAACTAAGGGATCCAAACAAAGAGGAGTGTTACTGTACATGCTACAGTGTGGATCGTAGCACATTGTTTTTATGGCCATATCACCACATTGTTTTCTCTGCTTTGGTTCCTTTGGGCTAGGGGTTCGCCTTCTTTGGTTCCTTTGGGCTGCCGTGGTTCGCACTCCTCAGGCTGAGTAGTACTCCCTTAGTTCCTAAATATAAGTCTTCGTAGATATTTCACTTTGTGGACCACATACGGATGTATATAGGTGCATTTTATGTGTAGATTCACTCATTTTCTCCGTATGTGGTCCATAGTGAAATCTCTCCAAAGACTAATATTTAGGAAACGGAGGAAATAATATAATACTAGTATATACCGCATCATTCTTTGCTCCTTCTTACTACTCCGAGCTTGTGGGAGAGCCGACATCCGGGTTGGCGTGTCATGCACCAGATTAGGCGCGGAGCGGAAGTGGGGCATCACCCGGTCGGGCGCCCGGTAATTCATGACTATAGTGAGTGGTCATATCACAAGTCTTTCCAGCGATGTAGCGTCGTAAAATCACACAGCCCCACTCGCTCACCCTCCTCGCCTCTACATCAAACCGCCTACCCAAAACTGCCACGCAGCGTCTTTGCCCGAGAAAAGCCACGCCCTCAACTTTTAACTTCTGCGAAAATAGTTCGAGCTTGTTCGTTCTATATAAATACTGATTACTACTGTATGTTTATTCACCGATAGTAAGTAGGAGTCGTAGAGTAGTCACCTTAAATAGAGAGTTTCTTTTCTTTAACGCATACGTACACAAATTGAAACAGCTTGTTGTGGAGAGAAAAAAGATAATCACTCCACTATATATTGGCCTTGAGGGGCACTGGCGCTTGCTTTACTAGGGTTGCTCTCTTCATTCTCTCATCCTCTCTAGATATAAACAAGACAGCGGTAGTGAAATTTTCTCTCTTCTCACCGCTGGTCACAGATCTAGCCGGATCCCTTCGGCCGGTGTGTGTAGAGGACTAAAAGGTGCACCGTTCACGCGGTCATCACCGCCGAGGGAGGAAACCCACAGCTGCCGGAGGGGCCCGATCCTCTGCCCGTGCCGTTCTCTCTGACATAGCGCTGGCTTGGGAGGTCCTCCGACCCTTCTTCCTCCCTGCCGTATTGTCCATGGATCGACTGCCGCCGAGCATCCGTGACCCTCGGTATAAGTTCTTCGAAGCGGCCTTGCTCTACTGCCCCAGCTCCCCACGTGTCTGCACGTGCATATTTTTCCACTCCCATCAGCTCTTCCAAAGCCACCTAAATTTTTAGTATTATTAGAGGTAAAGCTACTTCATGCATTCAAATATAGGGCTTTGTTCAAACAACGAAGAAAGGGGGGAAAGTTGTAGCATGAATCTAGGACTTGATTCAAAGAGGAAATAATATGGTGAAAGTAGTAGAGACAGGATACCCAACCGGTCTCTTGGTTGAAAAGGAAATAATTGGAAAGCTTGTACAAACTGCATAAGGAATAGATCTATTATTGGTTGAAAAAGGATAGAAAAGAGGTAATTTGGTGGACAAGTCAGCGAGTATGTCGAGGATTAGATTTGTTGCCATCACATAGTATAAGGTCTCGAGTTAGATTTGCTGCCCTCACATGGTAAAGGTCTCGGGATTAGATTCTTTGCCCTCACATAGTAAAAGGTCTCGAGATTAGATTTGCTGCCCTCACATAGTAAAAGGTCTCGAGGATTAGATTTGCTTCCCTCACATAGTAAAGGTCTCGAGGATTAGATTTGCTGCCCTCACATAGTAAAGGTCTCGAGATTAGATTTGCTGCCCTCACATAGTAAAAGGTCTCCAGGATTAGATTTGCTGCCCTCACATAGTACAAGGTCTCCAGGATTAGGTTTGCTGCCCTCACATATCGTGAACAAGCTCGGCATCACCACTTTATGCCTCCTTGTAGGTACATTGTCTTTGATCGTCCTTGTCGCATGTCCTTATACCAACCTTTTGTTGTTGTTAATGTAAGGGTGCATGTAAAATGAAGCGATCACCTTTGTTACCTTAGGGACATGTCTAACCAGTGTTATTGTTAATCTAATGCCTCCAGTGATAAGATGCAATTAAACTGTGTTACAAATGACACTCCTGCTGTTTTCCCCAGTATGATAAGTAAGTTGCTCCTTTACGCTGCTGAGTGTCCTGGTGTCCCCATAGTCCCATGCCCTTAAACCAACTCTTTAGCTGCTGTTGATTTATTGTGTCTCGTAAACAAGCAATGCCATCATTAAAGTAATCCCATATTTGAGGAATCTCATTGTTGATCGTAATGCTTCTGGTAACATGAAGCATTGCTGACGTTTTAAAATTTCTATTGTCCTTGCGTGATTGCCATGAACATAATTAAGATGCTTCTTTTCATTTTGTATATGTTTCGTATATTCTTATTAACGACAGCTATTTTACTTTCTATCATTTTGTGCATATAGGGATATCCATTTCACCTTGTTGCTATTGTGACCTTTTGGTGAACTGCACAAAACACTTTTTTTGGAATGAGTGTCTTGTGCAGTTCAACTAAAATTTCACGTGGGCAACACCTCTCAATTTTGGTGGAACTGCACAAAATGGTGATTGGAGTTTCCAAAATCTCTGTCAAATTCTGTTGGTAATCTCGTGCAACATTGTATTAGCCTTTGCAAGATGCAGCCGTCACTGTCACCACAATGGCACTTTATTTTAGTGGAACTGCACAAAAGGATAAGAAAATTATAGTTGCACCTTACATGAGCGGATAGCCAACCTTAATGTTTCTCAATTTTAGTGCAACTACTAAGAAGAAGAACCTGCCTTGACTCACAAGAGCAAGTACTTCTTGCTAGCTGAATGGTGCAACCTTTGCTTCATTTCAGGTGAATTGCGAAAAAGGCGCATGAATTGAATCATGGAACTCGAGCAGACCTCATCCAAGTAAATTTGGAGGTTGAGTTCAAGGAGGCCGCTATTAAAGAGAAATCATGCTCTCCTGTCTCCTTGTTTGTGCTATGCAAACATGTTGTGCAAACAGGAATACTCAACTCTGAGATGTTGTGACGGTCAAGAGCATTCGCCAAGTTCTTCGATTGTATGACATGGCTAGCCAAGATGGATTTAATCCCGATATTCACTTTATCAAAAGGATCTAATGGGTTGGTTCTGAATCTTGCAAGCTGGGAATCAGCGAGATGTGTAGGCATCTTTGTTGTACTTATTATTTGAATCTTATTTGTTGGTTCTGAATCTTGCAAGCTGGGAATCAATGAGATGTGTAGGCATCTTTGTTGTACTTATTATTTGGATATTATTTGTTGGTTCTGAATCTTGCAAGCTGGGAATCAATGAGATGTGTAGGCATCTTTGTTGTACTTATTATTTGGATCTTATTTGTTGGTTACGAATCTTGCAAGCTGGGAAACATGGCATGATGATGCGGAGGGCGACAACCATAACAAAGCAGTTCAAACTTGGTAGTATTATCTTTGTGAAAGTCACGACAAATGTCTTGATCGTGTGCGTCACGAGAATAATAATTCTAATTGTTGTGCATGTTGATCTGTGGCAGCGATAGAGCGAGAGAATTCATTGCTTGTTTTAAGTATAAATTTCTATTAAAGCTAATTAAATTTAAGTAAAGTGACCACTAACTTCGTGTTATTACGATGCAGATCTGAGACCGCTCGTGAACCGGCGTGTGGCGAGTAGGTTTCTTAATGGGCCAGCGTTTGAATCTTGTTGAGGTGCATCTTCTGCTGGGCGTCACGATGGGCGAGGAGGGTAGTAACTATTGTCGCTGTACACACTCGACTTCTTGTTGAATCCAGTTCCCCAAGAGCTGAAAAACGAACTGCTACCGCCGCCTACACACTCGTTCACTTGAAGAGACTCTAATGGTGATCCCAGGGGTGAGCCTACTAGATATGGACTTCAGCAAGGAGTTCCCCTTTGAGTTCGCCCGTTCAGTCCTATGGCTGCACCAAGTTGAATGTGATGTACACCAACGATGCGGACTCGGTGAAGCTGCCTCGCCTCGGTCCTATGGCTGCACCAGGTTACGGAGCATTCGCCCATTTCATCGGCGGCGCCATTGCACCGCTCGGTATGGTGGAGAGAAGGAAGAACGCGACGATTCGGCCATCTGGTGCAACAAGCTTGTCGACATCCAGAAGCAATACAAGATCATTAGCAACGGGCAGGAGAAGGACTCCGTGGTTGACCTCGCTGAGACCATCATCGACCCCTGATACGCCAACATGAAAGAAGACGACCTGAACACGTGGGAGGTACCTCTGAATCTACCCTACATAACCTACGCGGGTAAGGACGCATCGCGTACTACGACATGTACAGGCGGATCTTGGACATGAGGGCGTGTACGCCACCGTAACCGGCAGTACACGGACAGCCGCGGCATCATGATCAAGCGTGCCAGGAAGGTCTAGATGTTGTACTTTATCTATTTATAAGCACCTTTATCATCTGAGTGTTTCATGCATTAGCCTATGTGTCGTAATTATCTGTTTTGTCCGAAATATTTCTTTTAAGAACCCATTAACCTGATTGCTTTTTTTAGTGGTTATTTGCTTATGTATATAAACTAGTTCACTCGCTGCCGTGCTTTGAATCTCCTTCCTCCCAACATATTCCTCTCCTCAGGTGGACCCAGCAGGTCTCTGAATTTTCTCCCACTTTCTTTTTCGATGTAAACTGAGTTTTCTCCTGTACTTTCCCTAGAACCAACTCAAGCTGTCCCAAGTCTAGCCTAAAAAATAATAATACCCCACGTACTATTAACTCATCAAATTAAAATGATATTTTATTTCATAAGTTGAAAGTTCTTACCAAATAATAATAATAATTGTTTATATATAACTTGCCAAGTTAACTCCTAGTTATTGCGTACATAAGCTTGCAAAGATTTTACTGACGTGCAATCATGTGTTTATGTTTTTATAACATTTCTCCGTCTAGCCCAACATGATATTTTTCACCCAGCCCAGCAAGTCCGTGGATTTCAAGAAAAATGCAAATGGGATTTAAATGGGCTGCATAGATGCTACATCATTGTTTCACCCAGCCCACCAAATGGACTAAAAAAACAAATGGACTGGCTGACATGTGGGCCAGTAGGTCGAAGCCTAAGAAGGCGTTGGATTTACATCCAACGGCTGGCATTCTTCTTCAATCTCTTGTGTTCTTCCCCCAGCGCTGTCGGAACCGCCTGCTCCAGCCTTCGGCATCCAGCGGTGTTGTTTTGCGCTCCTCAGCAAAACGCTACCCCGCCGACGGCCATGCCATCCCTCCACTCCGCACCTCCTGTTATTCTCTGCCGAGTGTAGGCCCACCCCGTACCCGAACCAGTCAAGTTTCCCACTCCTCTGCGTCTACGACACCACTACCGCATCTTCCCCATCTGCAGGTCGTTTCGATGCAGGGCCTCACCGTAAATCCACCGCCTCGGTGCGCTCGGCGCAGCGTGGTCAACATCTGAGAGTCATTGGAAGAGGATCATGCGTGGAGAGCTCGACGGCTGGGACCCATGAGGTCCATGGTCGCACGCAAGAGAAAGTTCCTCCTTATTACGCCTTTGTACATGCACCATGCGTGGGAAGGGCTTGAATTTCACGAAAAAAGTCCCCCTTGGCGTGGTCGGACCCACCGACTATATCTTCGCACGCAAGGAAGTGCCTCCTTATTATGCACCAAAAAATGAATACCCCCGTCTAGCTGGGACCCACCATAGTGGGTGGCTGACTTGTGGGCCTACTAAGTTGAGGAGGACGGAGGGCTTTGTCAACTTAGTCAATATGAACGATTCTAGCTCCAGTGATCGTACGATGTCCATCCAACGGCCGGTCGTGTCGCGTGCTCCTGCCTCTCGTGGCCGGCTGTGATGCCGTGGAGGCCTCACCGCCCCCTACTACTCCTACCGCTGGCCCAGGGTATCCCTCTACTCACCCACACCCCCTGTTATTCTGCGGTGACGGCAGCCTCACGCCCTTGACCGAACCAGTGAACCCTCGTACTCCTCTCGCGTGGGCATCCAGCATCGCGTCTTCCCGGCTCCAGCGTCATCCCTTCCTAGGCCTTACCGTCGTCCACCGCCTTGGTGCTCTCGTGTGGCGCGTGGTCAATGTGGTCAACGACCGACTTCCATCGGAAGAGTCTTTGACGTGGAGAGGGCGATTTGGGTCCACGGCTACAACCCGATTTTTTGTGATTTGCCAAGTAAGTCGCTTTGTCGGGCTGTTGGGCTGCAAATCTTTCAAGACGAGGAGAGAGCTTCATTTGGTGGCGAGAAAATGGCCTATCAGTAATGAGAAATGGGTTGTACATTTATAAAACACATCAAACTGGCAATTAGTTTCAAATATCTTTTTTTCATTTCGAGATTTTAAATTACATTAAGTTTTATGTGTGGAGAATTTGTTGGATTTTATATTGATATACATTTATTTTTAAAATCAGTTTGAATGTGAGTCAAAATTTCTGGATTAAAAACAGTTCGGACCGCACCGAAATATGCAAAATTTCGTATAGTTTTTTAACCGTGGCCACAATATGGGCTGTAATGCTAACAAAAAGAATATGGGCTCCAAAAAAACCCTTAAGAATTAGCAAAATGGGATGTAAATTATTAGAAATAATGGCAGATGGGCGGTATGATGTTTTCCACAGATTTGAGGCTTTCCTTAAAAAAAGGTTGGCCTTTAGCGGATTTGTTGGATGTCCATCCAACGACCGTCGTCTTCTTCAATCTCTGCTCTTCCAGCTCCACCGCTCAAACAAGCGTCGGTGGGGACTGCTCCCTCCTTCCAGCTGGCTGTGTTGCCTTGTGAGCCTCACCGCCCCGTACTCCCATCGCTGGCCTAGCCATCCCTCTACTCACCCACACACATTGTTATTCTCCGTGACGGCAGACGAACGATAAACCCTCGTGCGATCGTACTCCCCTCGGCGTGGGAAACAAGCGCCAAGTCTTCCACCTCCCGTGTCGTTCCTTCCTAGGCCTCGCCGTCGTCCCATCGCCTCGGTGCTCTCGGCGCGGCCTTGGTCAACGTGGTCAACGACCGACATGCATCTGAAGTGGAATTTGCACGTGGAGAGGCCGATTCTTTGGGTCCACGGCCGCACGCAAGGAAATGCCTCCTTATTACAGCATAAAATAATTATTCCTCCACGACAACGAGGGACCCACCGAAAGGGCCTCCGTATTTTGTGAAAAAAGGTTACCGCCCGACAGCTCGGACCCACCAGCTATATCTTCGCGCATGAGAAGTGCCTCCTTATTACGCACAAAAAATGAATACTCCCACATTGGCTGGGACCCAGATATAGTGGCAGGCTGACTTGTGGGCCTACTAAGTTGACGGGACGGAGGGCTTTGTCAACTTAGTCAATATGCACGATTCTAGCTCCGTGAGCGTCACGATGTCCATCCAACGGTAGTAGTGCTTCTTCAACCTATGGTCTTCTTGCTCCGGCCGCCCAAACCAGCGCCCGGTGGGTCGTGCCTCGTGCTCCTCCCTCCCGTGGCGGCTACGATGCGTGGAGGCCTCACCGCCCTACTACTCCCACTGGCGGCAGGCCATCCCTCTACTCACCCACACCCTGTTATTCTGCGGCGGCGACGGCAGCCTCACACCGCAGTGAACCGGTGAACCCTCGTACTCCTCTCTGGCGTGGGCATCCACTACCGCATCTTCCACGGCTCGCGTCGTCCCTTCCTAGGGCCTCGCCTTCCGTCCACCGCCACAGGTGCTCTCGGCGTGAGTGGGCAACGTGGTCAAGGAATGGCTTCCATCGGACGTGGGTATGTCGTGGAGAGGGCGACAATTTGGGTCCACGGCCGCGACAAGGAAGTGCCTCCTTATTACGCGCATAAAATAATTATTCCTCCACTGACAGCGGGGACCCACGGACGGGCCACCGTATTTCACGAAAAACGTTTCCCCACATTGCTGGGACCCACTAGCTACATCTTCGCACGCAAGGAAGTGCGTGCGGGCAAAAAAAGCGATTCACCCCACGGTATTTGGGACCCACCAGCTACATCTTCGCGAGCAAGGAAGTTCACGATAGTTGGGACCCACCTGGTCGAAGCGTATGTAGCATTGTCATTCTGGTCGCGAATGTGTACGTACATACTGGTCGTTGTAGAGGCGCGCACGTGTCATAGTAGAGGCGCGCACGTAGCATGTACACATACGTATAGCAGCGAGGGTGCAAGAAAGAAAATACGGCCACGTACGTACATACGGGCAGGGTCTCGAACGCCTACTCGCGCATACGTACGGCTAGGGCTCGTGTACATAGATGGGTCGGAACAGAGAAAGGGCTCGTGTACATGGCTGGGTCAGAACGGAGAAACAACATCATCGTCGTGTTCATGGGGAGGCAACGGAATACGTCATGTTCATCGGGAGGCAATGGAATGCGTCGTGTTCATGGGGAGGCAACGAAATGCGTCGTGTTCATTGGGAGGCAACAGAATGCGTCGTGCTCATCGGGAGGCAACGGAACGCGTGGGAGCCAACCGGCTTGGACGCAAATTTCGATGGAAACAAGGCCTAGCGTACCGCTGTGAAGGAAAAGCGGACCTCCCTACGTTCGGAGCAGGGGTCTGTTGATCGGGAGGGTGTGGCGTCTGTAAAGCGGAGGAAGCGGACCTCCTACGGTAGAAGCGGGGGTCCTATTGATCGAGAGGATGTGGCGTGCCGCAAAAGCAGACGAAAGCGGACCTCCTACGATCGGCGAAGTCTGTTGATCGGGAGGGTGTGGCGTGCCGCCAAGCGGGCCAAAGCAGACCTCCTACAATCGAAACAGGGAGTCCTGTTCGCCAGGAGGTGTGGCGTAGCATAAGCAGGACTCCACGAGATACTATTCATCTCCACCGTCGACCTCCTCCGGCCTCCCACGAGCTACCGTCGACCTCCTCCAGCCTCCACGGGCTCCTGTTCATCCGGCCTCCACCGCGCTACTCCACGGCTCTTGTTCAACCACCCCTCCACGGGCACCCCTCCACCGTCTCTGTTCATCCAGCCCTCCACACCACGGGGTCTGTTCAACCACCCCTCCACGGCCACCCCTCCACCGTCTCTTGTTCATCCAGCCCTCCACACCACGGGTCCTGTTCATCCAGAGGCAACACCATCGCTCACTATTCATCCAACCCCCTCCCCCCACCCCATGGCGCTCACTTTGTTCATCAATTGGCGGCTTGATTAGCAGCGATAGCGAAGAATCGCTTCGATCGGGTTCACTTAACAGCCATCGATCGACCGCTTCCGGGTTCGATGTAGCGTAGCACGGAGTGCAATCGCTCGGGTTGATTAGAGCCCAACGCCTCGCTTCGGGTTCGATTAGAAACAACGCCTTGCACATGTCTGAGAAAGCAGCATCGCTCGGCCCCTGACCTCCCACCGTAACCGGGAACTCCCCAAAATTTTCCTCCCCCTCGCTTCTACCATGGTTTTTTCCGTCATGGACGGCCCAAAGAATGTCATGCGGCTGCATCTCCAGCCCGCCCAGGACGAAAAGCCCATTTTCTATCATGATTTTTTGTCATAGAAGTAGGAGCCCACCACAACTATGATGATATCGGGTTTTGTCACAATTATCGTCATAGAAGTGTCATATGTATGACAGAAAAAATTTTTTCGTTCGGCCCAAAATGTCACGGAGTGTCTTTTTTTTGTAGTGTTAGCAATTCGGATATGTAGATCTCCTTCTCTGTAACCGGCTCTGTGTAACCCTAGCCCCCTCCGGTGTTTATATAAACTGGAGGGTTTAGTACGTAGGACGACAACAATCATAATCATAGGCTAGCTTCTAGGGTTTAGCCTCTACGATCTCGTGGTAGATCAACTCTTGTAATAATCATATCATCAAGATCAATCAAGCAGGAAGTAGGGTGTTACCTCCATCGAGAGGGCCCGAACACAGGTAAACATCGTGTCCCCGACCTCCTGTTACCATTAGCCTTAGGCATGATTCAGGACCCCATACCCGAGATCCGCCGGTTTTGACGCCGACATTGGTGCTTTCATTGAGAGTTCCACTGTGTCGTCGCGGTAAGGCTTGATGGCTCCTTCAATCATCTTCAATGACGCGGTCCAGGAGGAGGTTTTCCTCCCCGGACAGATCTTCGTATTCGGCGGCTTCGTACTGCGGGCCAACTCGGCAGCCACTGGAAGCGGTCGATAGCTACGCCCCTGGCCATCGGTCAGGTTTGGAAGCTTGAACTATACTGCAGACATCCGCGGAGACTTGATCTTCGACGGATTCGAGCCCGTGTCAGGTACGCCAGACAGTCATGACGAGCATGACTTAGATCTGTCATCGGACTATGTTCGGGAAATTGCACCTGCGGCGACCACGGGAATCAATCCAAAGAAGATCGCGCCTTCCGAGGACGGGTGGATGGACCCCGCCACGGAGGCCGCACAAAGAAAGCAATGGAAATGAGGCAATGGATGATTACCCCTTGGAGTAGCAATCTAAGCACCGGCGTCATAGGCGCCGCTCCAAGCCCCGCCATAGCAAAAATAGCGATACTGGCACAAGAGATAACAATCCGGATGGTGCTGAAGACGAAAACAATCTGGCCCAGCCAGGCTTGAAGCAGGCCGAGCAAGAGGATGGGCAAGCTAGCCCTAAGGAACAGGCGACAGATGGAGAATCAGAAGATGATAATTATATGCCTCTCTCCGAAGACGAAGTGAGCCTTGGCGACGAAGAATTCATCGTGCCTGAGGATCCCGTCGAGCAGGAGCGCTTCAAGCGTCGGCTTATAGCCATTGCAAAAAGCCTGAGGAAAAAGCAGCAACAACTTCAAGCTGATCAAGATCTGCTAACGGATAGATGGACCGAGGTCCTGGCTGCCGAGGAATACAGACTCGAGCGCCTTACCAAAAGTTACCCAAAGCACAGGTTGCTACCTCAACTCGAGGAGGAGGCGTTAAAGCCCACACTACAAGCACATGATGTGGCTGACCGGCCACCCCGTGGCCGCGACAAAGCAGCGTACCAGCCCGAAGTCCAGCCCGCTCCCCGGCGCCAAACAAACAGCAACACTAAGGCCTGGGGCTCCACGCATGACCTACGAGACAAATTGAAAAGCAAAGCAGGGCATTCAATATTGAATTACGGATCACGGGGGCGCGCCCCAATGCGTGACGAGGACCGTCACGCCGGATACACTAACAAATCCGGCCGGGCCGAATACAATGAAGCCCGGCACAGAGGCGCCGCACATCCCCTATGCTTCACTGATGAAGTAATGAATCATGAATTCCCAGAAGGGTTTAAACCCGTGAACATTGAAGCATACGATGGTGCCACAGACCCCCGCAGTATGGATAGAAGATTTTTTCCTCCATATTCACATGGCATGAGGAGATGATCTACACGCTATCAAGTACCTCCCACTAAAACTCAAGGGACCGGCTCGGCATTGGCTGAATAGCTTGCCGGCAAACTCCATCGGGAGTTGGGAGAACCTGGCAGACACATTCCTTGACAACTTCCAGGGCACTTATGTGCGACCACCGGATGCTGATGATCTAAGTCACATAAACCAACAGCCCGGAGAGTCAGCCAGGAAATTTTGGACCCGGTTCCTAACCAAAAAGAACCAAATTGTCGACTGTCCGGATGCCGAAGCCCTAGCGGCCTTTAAGCATAACATCCGTGACGAGTGGCTTGCCCGAGATCTCGGCCAAGAAAAGCCAAAGTCCATGGCAGCCCTCACAACACTCATGACCCGCTTTTGCGTGGGCGAGGATAGCTGGTTGGCTCGTAGCAACAACACAACAAGCAATCCTGGCACATTGAAAGCCAAGGATAGCAACGACAAACCACGGCGCAACAAACACAAGCACCGCAAAAACGGTGATAGTGCCGAAGACACGGCAGTCAATGCCGGATTCAGTGGCTCCAAGTCCGGTCAGCAAAAAAAGCCATTCAACAAAAACAATTCAGGCCCGTCAAGTTTGGATAGCATACTCGACCATCCATGCCAAATTCATGGCACCCCAGGAACACCAGCCAACCACACCAATAGAGAATGCTGGGTCTACAGACAAGCCGACAGGTCAGATGCCGAAAACAAGGGGAAGGGGTCTCAAAGCGATGATGACGACAAGGAGCCTGGACCACCGAATACAGGAGGACAGAAGAAATTCCCTCCCCGGGTGAAAACGGTGAATATGATATACGCAAGCCACATTCCTAAGTGGAAATGTGCACTAAGGGAAGTCTATACAATGGAGCCAGTCGACCCAACGTTTAACCCATGGTCCTCTTGCCCGATCACTTTCGATCGCAGGGACCATCCTACCAGTATCCGTCATGGCGGTTCGGCCACACTGGTCCTCGACCCCATCATTGACGAATTCCACCTCACACGAGTCCTTATGGACGTAGGCAGCAGCCTGAACCTGCTATACCAGGATACAGTGCGCAGAATGGGTATCAACCCCTCAAGGATCAAGCCCACAAAAACGACCTTCAAAGGTGTCATACCAACTGTAGAGGCCTGTTGCACGGGCTCAATCACACTGGAAGTGGTCTTCGGATCTCCGGACAATCACCATACCGAAGATTTAGTCTTCGACATCGTCCCCTTCTGCAGTGACCATCAGGCACTACTCGGACGAACCACGTTCGCTCGGTTCAAAGCGGTGCCACATTATGCCTACTGTAAATTCAAGATGCCCGGTCTGCGCGGCGTCATCACGATTAATGACAGGTCCGAACAACCCCTCGCTGCCGAAGAGTCTACCGCCGCTTTAACAGTAAGAGCAATGGAGGGCACCTTCTAGTCGAACCTCGAGTAGAGGCCAATCTCCCAGACACCGCCAAAGGAGTCCGAACTACTGCGTGGCAGGACAGCCTGGCTCGCCCGGAGCTTAAGTAAAAACACTCCGGAAAAAGATAATACAAGCCATATACCGCGGCTCAACCACTCTGTGGCGCAAACCATTTCTTGCATTTTCTTTGCAGGTTCACCTTTACGTAGGCCAGGATGGATGGCGTGGAAACAGTTCGAGCACGTAAGGGAATCTCTAGATATTCCCCTCTATGATCATCCGGCTATACCCTGGATCCGAACACAACTTCCTCACGCCGGGCATCAGCAGATTCCGCAATCATATTTCTTTTTGTCACATCATTTGCACTCATGCGCATTGACGTATCATTCAAATACAACATGTGAATTTATGCGATGCTCATCTGCTGCTATTTCTTATTTAAAACTCTTTTGTTAAAAGGCGGCTGCTTATCGCGATATGCCTTAATATGCCAGGGGCTTCATCATGCCCATACTACGGCAAAAAAGTCTGAACACCTTCACGGCAGTTCGGCACCCCGAACTTATAGCATTATATGCATCAGCTCCGAATCATGTCATGGGTCAATAGTTGGGTTTGCCCGGCTCCTATGTTTTGGTACCTTACGTTCCGCTATATCGGCTAAGGTAGCACTGGGAGAAATACTGCGATTGTGTCCCGGTTCTTCCGAACGAGCACCTCGATGAGAAAGCTGGCCCGATTTGTCATGATGTAGCGAGAGCTGGTCAGCTGTTCGAGAGGTTATAAATCTTGAAGGATTTCTTCCGCATAATGCCATAACCAATGCAGCGTGCGATGGATTGGCCTTTTCCGATCAGGCACTTATAGAGCCCCTCGGGCGGTCTTCCGAACACCAGGGGCTGCGCCTACCTTCCTTGTAAAAACTGCTATGGCTAAGTGAGAGCGATAAAGCCCGATAGTCCGTTTGGTTGGTTCGCTGTGCTAAACACCTCCTTTAGGGACCCAAAACTGGGATAAAGAGTGCTCAGGTTTATCCCGAACACCCCCGTACTTACTACGTGGGGGCGGAAGCCGACGACTGGCCGACTCTCAGGATTGGTATATAAAACGGCCGCACAGGAGGAAAAACTTCCAAACGACGAGCAAAAAACAATAGAAAATGACCTTGTTCAAACATTACAAAGGACAAACATGACCGTATTCATGGAAATATAATGTCCTTGGTGCATTGCTCTGCTGCAATACATTTCGGGCGTGCGGTGCTCCTTCCCCTCTGGTCATCCCTCGGACATCAGCTTTTCCGCATCCATCTTCCCCCAATGCACTTTTGCACGGGCGAAGGCCATTCGCGCACCCTCTAAACAGACCGACCGCTTGATGACTTCGAGTCGAGGGCAGGCACTCACAAGCCGCTTCAGGAGCCGAAATCGCTTGGAATCGGCTCGGGCCTGGCCGGATAATTAAATCCTTCATGGCTAGCTCGACCGCCTTATGCAGTTCGACCAGCTGCTTCAGTTGGTCGGAGAAAGGCACCGTATAATTCGGCGCCAGATACTGCATCCAGAAGAGCTTATCCGCAGTATTCCTCTCTTCGGCTCGGTTGAATTGGGCGGCATCAGATATGTTGTGCGGCAGCTCCACGAATACCCCTGTAGAAATTAAAATTCAAGCTATCAAACTTGATTTTCTCCTCTCAAATACCCGCTTTGTATAGAAAAAGCCTTACCAGCCGCAATCTTCCTCACCTCCTGGATTTCCTTCAGGGCACCTTGGGCTTCCCCCTGGGCATCATTGGTGGCTTGGCGAGCCTAGGAGAATTCGGATTCTTTCCCTGATAAGCTCTGCTCCAAGGACTCGCTTTTCTTCATGGCCTCTTGAAGCTCCTGCTCAGCTTCAATAACTCTGGCCTCGTGCTTCTCACGGAGAGCCTGCTCTGCGGCTGCCTTCTTCTCAGCTTCGGCCACAGCTTTCTTAAGAGCCTCAATTTCGGCTGTCGCCCTAGAGAACATTATAAAAATATTTTCATCATGCACACTTAATCTTTTGTGCTAAATAAACAAGGTTTCTGCATACCTTCATTACCCTCCAGCTGTTTCTTCACTTGGCCAAGTTCTCCTTCAGCCCGCTCCAGACTATGCCTCAATCTGGATACTTCCACAGCATGAGAGGCGGCAGTCGCTACAGGCGCCTGCTTATTAAAAAGAGTGATAGATGTCATCAAGTGAGTCTCCTGCAAACATAAATTTGATCCTCTGTCCGGTTCTTTCTTTCACCGAACAGTGTATCAGGGGCTGCTATCTATACCATGACACTCTTCCAAACTTAATAAAACATACCTCAAAGCCTCTTATGAGGCTGCTACAGGATTCATTCAGTCCACTCTCAGCAGACTGAATCTTCTCAATCACCGCACTCATAATGGTACGGTGTTCATCAATGATGGAGGCACCCTTCAGCGCCGCCAATAAAGCATCCGGCACCTCTGGTTGGACAGAGGTTGCCGGTGGAACAGACACACCTCCTCTAGCTGACGGAGGTCGCCTGCCTGACCCTACGACCTTATGGGTCTCTAGGATCGTGTCCGCCTGGGGGCCGGATTCAAGATAACCCCCGCCGTCGACGTTCACGGGAGCCTTCTCTCCCGTATGTCCGGACCCTGAAGTCTGGCCTCCTGGCGCCGCCTTTGCGATCTCCCCCCCTTTGTGGTCTGGGTCCTTCTGGGACGAATCCTCGGTTCAGTCATACGTTTGGGGGAGGGGGCCTTCGGGGGTGTCCCGCTCTCCATTGCATCCGAACCCAGTAAATCCTCTGACGAGGATTGTTCGGCGCGGGACCTCGCCGGACTGAAAAAAGTACGGCTCAGATTATATCACGCCTTGACAAGTCTCTGGACACATGAGCGTGTTCGGATTTTATTCTCACGAGTTCACCAGGGGCTCGGCCCTGGGATCCCACTCCGTGCTGCTATCGGCACCGGCAGTGGACTCCTCTTTCCCCTCTTAGGCGAATCGGCCTCCAAGGTTGTGGAGGCCGCCCTTTTCTTTTTTTCCGCGGGGGATTCGTCTTCCTCCTCCTCCCCGTCCTCTTCGGAGGAAGAATGGGCATTGGCGTCTTCGGATTTTGTGTCTGAGGCTCCATGGTGACGGAGGCCGCCCTGGTCTTCTTGGCCTCCTTTTCGGCCTTCTTCTTCGGCGCCTTATACGGCGCCGGGACCAGCATCTTCATCAGAAGTGAGCCGGCCGGTTCTTCTGGCAGCGGGGCCAGAAAGTAGATCTGCCCCGCCTTCTTCGCCCAGCCCTAGGAAATTGATGGGAAATACGTTAAGTATTTTCCTGAGGATGTGCAGATAAAACACATGAATTGTCAACGTACAGTGACTTACCGAACTTGCGGGGCAGGACAGTTGGTACCCGCGGTCCTCGGTGGAGTCCGGCCACGGTTTGCCGGACTTAAAAAGCACCTTCCAGGTGTCCTTGTGCAAAGAGCCAAAGAGCTCTAGCAGGGTCTGGTGCTTGGCCGGGTCGAACTCCCATAGATTGCAAGACCGGTGTTGACATGGTAGAATCCGGCGAACCAACATGACCTGGACTACATTGACGAGCTTGATGTTCTTGTCTTCCATGTCTTGGACGCGCATCTGGAGCTCTCATAGCTCGTCAGGCGAAGCCCAGTTCAGGCCCTTCTTGTGCCAGGACGTAAGTCGCAGGGGGGCACCAGATCTGAACACTGAAGCGGCGGCCCATTCCTTGCCACGCGGCTCGGTGATGTAAAACCATTGCTGCTGCCACTCCTTGACGGAACCATTAAAAGTACCTGTTGGCCATGTAACATTGGGCATCTTGCTCACCATGGCGCCTCCGCATTCGGCATGCTCGCCGCTCACTACCTTGGGCTTCACATTTAAAACCTTCAGCCATAAGCCGAAGGGCGGCGGGACGCGAAGAAAGGCCTCGCACACGACAATGAATGTCGAGATGTTGAGGAAGGAATTCGGGGATAGATCATGAAAATCAATTCCATAACAATACATGATGCCGTGAACAAATGGATGAAGGGGAAACCCTAGCGGGCAGATAAAATGAGGGAGGAATTCCACCCTCTCGTGGGGTTTTGGAGTGGGGATGATCTATCCCGCCGTCGGAAGATGGTGGCCAATTCTCTTGGCCAGATACCCGGCCCCCCGAAGCTTTTGGATATCCTTCTCCCGGACGGTAGATGCCATCCACTTGCCTCCTACTCCAGATCCGGACATTTTCGGGAAGCCTTTTTGGGCGGAGAAGAGGAGCGCTTGGGCACTAGGGCTCGAGAGAAAAGGAATGGATGAGTAGAGGAGGGCGTGGGTGAAAAGGGGAGTTCTTATCCCCTTATAAAGGCAGCAGAGATCATGCGCCTCCCCACTTGCCTACTAAAATCGCTTATTCCCCAAGCGCCACGATTGATGGCACAGTTGGGTTACCCACACCCGTATTGATGAGCATCCCGTGATAAGGGGACACGATCTCTGCTTCGACAAGACGTGCCAAGGAAACCGCCTCGCATTACGTGCAATGGCTGGTTGTGAAAAACGTTTCGAATAATGACCGGACCGTGACGTGATATCATGCTATAAGAAGCTGTCAGCAGATTAGATTTGTGGAATATTGTGCTATCTATGGTGGTATGTGGAATTTGTTTTGCAGAGCAGGACACGATCCTTGTGTTCAAAATCTTCTATGGAGTATTCGGAGAAGGAACCCGCCTTGCAATGCCGAAGACAATTGGCGCGCCGGACTCATCGTCATTGAAGCATGGTTCAGGGGCTACTGAGGGAGTTCTGGATTAAGGGGTCCTCGGACAGCCGGACTATATACTTTGGCCGAACTGTTGGACTATGAAGATACAAGATTGAAGACTTCGTCCCGTGTCCGGATGGGACTCTCCTTTGCGTAGAAGGCAAGCTTAGCAATTCTGATATGTAGATCTCCTTCTCTGTAACTAACTCTGTGTAACCATAGTCCCCTTCGGTGTCTATATAAACCGGAGGGTTTAGTCTGTAGGACAACAACAATCATAATCATAGGCTAGCTTCTAGGGTTTAGCCTCTATGATCTCGCGATAGATCAACTCTTGTAATACTCATATCATCAAGATCAATCAAGCAGGAAGTAGGGTGTTACCTCAATAGAGAGGGACGAACCTGGGTAAACATCATGTCCCCCGCCTCCTATTACCATTAGCCTTAGACGCACAGTTCGGGACCCCCTACCCGAGCCGCCGGTTTTGACACCGACAGCTACCTCCTCACGTAACCGCGCCACTTTTGCATCATGTTGAGCTTGGTCTTCCGGATTGACCATGGCGGTTAATAGGGCTGTCATTCTATCCGTGAGATCCATCAAGACCTGAGCCGGCGGGCGCGCAAGGCCTCCTGCCCCGGCTGCCGCTGACCCGGAAGTTATCGCTGCCGCAGCCATAGAGTTTTGAACGGATTGCGTGACAGCCATGAAGAACCCGACTCTGCTCGGCGGCTCAAAGGGGTCCGGAATACTGCTGCCGTCCGAACAGCCCCCAAGCCCGCCGTCTTGCAGCTGATACAACGAATCCGTCTCACCCGTGGACGACTCACCATCAGAGTAGATGGTTGTCTCACCGCCAGACACAGATCCTTCAGAAAATTCCCCTCCATGGATGCATCCCACGAAGGCACGTTTCATGGCAGGCTGAGCCCGGGCGGGCCTCGACGATGTCGGTGCAGATGTCCGGCTCAGGGCCCGGCTCACCGATCTTGCCGATGAAGACATGGATTCCACCGAAGGGGACCCGGTACCCGTACTCAATTGAGCTGGCGTCGGGGCCCCAGCATGCGTCATCGATGTAGAGGTTGCCGCGACGACTCTTGGTCATCCGGCCCACAGTGTATCCCTTGAGCCCTTCGAAGCTGCCCTTCAAGAACTCAAATCACCGTGCGCTGGCCCCACGGTGGGCGCCAACTGTCGTGGAATTGTCACGGCAGATGTCCTAGTGAAATTACTTAGTCGTGGAGCCATCGCAACTAGGAAGCTTAAAGGGGTTAAAACGGGACAGAGGACACGGGAGTTTATACTAGTTTGGCCCCTTGTGGTGCGGGTAATGGCTTAATCCAGTTTGAGGTGGGATTGGTTATGTCTCGATTACTAGGGAGCGAATCCGCTTGACCTAATTCTCGATCTGATGTTACTTGCCCTGAACCGCCGCCGGGTCTTCCCTTTATATACAGAGGTTGACGCCCAGCGGCTCACAGAGTCCCGACTGGCTCATAAACAGTGTCCAGCTCGGTCTCTCTCTATTCCTGCCTTATAATATGAGTTATATACATATGGCGGTTTATCTCTACGGGCCTTAAGTCGCCTTTGGGCTTTGGGCCCTTAACTGAACCGCCATCTTCAAGCATCGTTCTGGGCTTCATGAATCGTCATAGATATAACCCGGCCCCTCCAGGGCGGGTCATACCTAATAGTTATATCCCCAACAATTGCCATTATCATTTTAACTGCGGCACTACGATCGACGTGAGTCTCCCGATTCCTTACCACCTCCATACGGGTGCCTCTCCCAATGCTCCACCATGTAGAGGCTGCCTCTTGCATGAGAGCCCGCTTCTCCACTTTTTCCTTGCCTCTTTCCTCCACATATGCAAAAGTTCCATGTAAAGCGGGCTTATAGCCCACTATTGTACTTACTTGCTCCTACAGGTGCTAAGCTTGCCACATAGGCATAAAGTCTGATGTGGCAAGTTAATTAAGAAGAGAGAGAGACTAGTTTGGTGACCCAAGGAAGAAACGGTGCTAAGCGCGTGTACCTAGGTGAAAAGACAATTTTGAGTCTATAGCTAATTAAATGAAGCAAACTTAGCAACAAAAAACTAAGCACCTATGCATTGGGGACTTGATTGCTAAGCCATTTAATGCCCTTAGCACCTCATCTAAGCACCATTTCATTGGAAGAGGTCACCCCTTGGCAAATACAATAAATACTATGAAGAAAGAGATAGAGAGAAGTAAAAAAAATACACTTATAGCCAACCTTATAGCTAACCTTGTTGTAGTATGAGTGACTAAGTGATGACTATGTATGACATGCCAACATCAGATAGCCTAACGCACCGTATTAAATGTCCAAGGCGCATCATAAGCGAGGCGATTTGTCGTGGTAGGCGCGACCATGATACGGGCTGCTGGCAGCCTGAGATCGAACGGTCGCATGCTAAGTTGCTGAAAATTTGCAAAATAACCCTCCATGATAGGATATTCACCCATAGGTCTAGAATCACGCCATGCAACCGTTCGATCTCAGATCCAAGGGCTCTCGGAAGCCCGTATCATAGGAGAATGGAAAGCCACTACCCTGCCGTTCGCACGCTGGCAGTTCGCACCTACTCGTCCCCCCACATCCTTTAATATTACGGCAGTTCACTCCTAGTCATCCTGTCCTTTCATATTATGGCAGTTCCACTAATCCTAACCCTCCTCCCAAATCCATGGCGTCCCAAATCTCCATGATCAGCGGTGAGTACAAGGTTAGAACCATCACCGGCGATGAGTTTGATGTCATCTACAGCCGTTCTTCTGCGATGGTGAAAGGATGCCTTGCTCGCTTCAGACGCATGTTCAAAAACTCAAATGATGAGTGGGTCGCTGGGCTAGATGTTGAGTACACCACAGTCCTGGGACGAGAGAAGGATCTAAAGGAGGAAGAGAGGAAGAAGCCCGCCGTGATCCAGGTTTGCGTGCATGACTTATGCTTGGTCTACCACATATGCCATGCCGATGTTGAATGCCAGGATTTTAAGACCTTCCTCAAGAGTAGCCAAGTCAAATTCGTTACTGTAGACTTTACGAACGACGAAAGATTCCTGGGTTGGATAGGCCTCGTTGTAGGCAACCCCTTCAACCTCCAGAAGAATCGGCTGCTGCCCTCCAGTGGCCAGCCTTCAATGCTGACCCTGGCAGGAGCCAAGGTTCATCCTTCGTACAGTAAACTGGAGAAACCTTCATACACGTTTCATCATCATGCAGTGGAATGTACTAGATATAGACCACATCCACTATGCTGCGATGGCTACCTTTGTTTCAATATCTACAAGGGTTGTATGAAGAGCAAGATCCAAGTGTGCGGTTCAAGCAAAGAAGTATCAGCCAAGTGGAAGAGGGACAAGGACGAAGTCGAGGACGTGGATGAGGACTCCGAGTAAGGTGGCAGTGTCGTTGCTCATGGTGGTTCTAATGCAGTGTCTATCGGATTAGTTGCATAGTTTAATTTCAGGTGTGCTTAGTTTAATTTGAGGGGTGTGTTGTGCTGAGCCCCCATCAGAACTATGTTATGTTTCTTCTCGTTACTTTAACTCTTCATTACTTACATACTAGTATTTCTTTAATAGAATTTATCCCCCCATTTAAGCACATACTAGCTTTTTTAATAGTACTATATAAATAACTTGGCGACGAGCGCTCTCTATATGTACCACCTTTTTTTTAATTTCAATTTTTGCTCCATGGCGCAATCCATCGATACTACTACTGTACAAAAGTATACATTTTTTAAAAGGCTAGAGGGTGAGGCAGTCTAGCTTGGTCGGTTTCACAAGAGGCGAGGGCCTTTGTGATTTGATGGCTCATTACTGCTGGAAGGTGGGGCCTTGTGATTTGACTTCTCGTATAAATGTGTCGATGACCTGAGGAGGAGCAAAGAACTGTGCGGTATACTCAAGTTTTCCACTGGAGTAGTACTACGACGGAGGAGCACGAAACACGGCAGCCTAGTGCCATATGGCGATAAAAATTATATAATTTGCTAGTCATCTCATTGTTAGCATTGTTCTATTCATGTCTCGCAGAGAACATGACACGTGCGGTGAAACACCCGAAGAAAAAGATGAAACATAGGAGCAAAAGAAGAAGGAAGATTATCACCCCAAATGATCTAATTCGTTGGAGAGTCGTAACTGCTTCTGCATCGCCTCCACGACCTCCATCTCCTTGCGCGTCTCCTCCGCCATCTTCTTCATTCCGTCCATGACGCGGGATTTCTCGATGCGAGCCTTCATCATCTGTTCCACTGCCGCATTACGTACCTTGACAGCAGTTGGGTGCTTGATGCGGAGCTTCGCTAAGTCCTCCTTCTGTTCCATGACGAGGGCCTGCAGCATCTTCATCGAGGAACTACTATTCTCATGCAGCTTCTTCCAGCCGGCGCGCTTCTCCTTCAACAGGTCGAGCTCATGGCAGAGCTTCGCCTTGTCCTCCTGAAGTTGCAGGATCTCGCCGGTCGCCTTCTTCTCCGAGCCAATTCTCTTCTTTAGCAGCATCACCAAGCTGGCGGTCAACTCCCCCTGCTTATTGAGCTTAGCGGGCATGTCGTCGAGGCTCTCCTTCAGAAGCTCCACCAAGCCGTGGATGAACTCCTTCTGCTTATTGAGGTGCTTATTGAGCTGATCGGGCATGCCGTCGATGGATAACGACTCCAGCGCCGCCGGCTCGGCATGTTCGCCTCCACGGCTAGGGCGCTCCTGGGAGCCATCACCTGCCCGTGAGAGATCTTTCGAGGTCTCTGCGTGGTGGCGAGCCCTCTCTTTTTTTCCGCAGCCTTGGTTGTCGCTCCCTTGTTACGAGTAGTTCTCGACCTAGAGCTCTGCTCAGCGGCCATGCCAAGGACGGACGAAGAAGAAGCACTTATGAGGAGGAAAGGTAGAGTAATTTTCGTTTTGGTAGTTCCCCTTTTTATAACCTAAGGACTAGCACTAGTACTAATACATGCATAGTGGGAACACATTCAGGTTTGGTACGTACTAGTAGGTGTGAGCAGGCTTGCACTTAATTGTAGCACTAGTACTTTCGAATGTGATGGGAACAAGGTAAATATTAATTGATGGTATTGGTTTCAAGGCCCGAAACGGCTCCCGGTGAGTTTAGTAGAACATAAATTTCAAGTAGACTACGCTGCTCAAATGCATAAATATTATGTTACTATCAAAAATTGGCACAAAATATGAAGGAGACCAATGGAAGTACTACTAGCAACCCATGATTTAACTACTCGCATGCGTGCAGTGGAGTAGTAATGTCTTTCTTCTGCCCTCATGTCCACTCAATTTGCATGCGCTGTATTAATTGACCATCAATGAAGTGAAAATTATCACATGTGGTGGATCTTGGTACAAAATCGTGTCCGCCCGTGTACCCTCATGTGCGTGCGAGGGATTGAGTGCATGTGTGGCGTGCGTGCACATCTTTGCTTCGTGCATGTACTGCCAGTATGGCTCAGGGAGGACGAGTACATTCTTCTGGAACCAGCAACACGTCACTGTGATCAATCCACACAAGGAGGTCGCGACAAAGCCTCCACACGTGCCACGTGGCTTCATGAACTGTAAGAGAGACACTATGTAGCGTGCCATTGGAATTCTAATTTACGTGTTTTACACATACTCGAAGTACTAGTAAGGTACAGGTGCATTGCACGCATAAGATTTTGCAACCAAATTATGAACAAATACCACACTATAGCATGTAAGCTCTGAGTCATATATGCCTGATGTAGACCTTCGTTTAATTCTTATAGTTCATCTCATTCAAAATCAATTAGTTTTTATAAAAAAGCTAGGGCCTCTTGGATTCGTAGGATTTTCAAAATGCGGGAATAGGAAAAACATGGGATTATAGTGGAACGTCGTCTTGAATCCTATAGGATTGTACGAGTGTTTGCTTGTGCATAGAAAAAACGCATAATTCTTTCAAAGAGGTTTGAGTGGATGGGATGTTTCCAATGAAATCTAGTGCAAATGAATCATATGGAAAAATTCCTATGGTTTCAATCCGACGAATCAAACAACCAAGATAGGAAAAATTCCTAAGGATTAGAATCCTCCAAAATTCCTTTGAGAATCCTTTGAATCAAAGAAGCCCTTAATCTATTTTATGATTCATGGAATTGTGCGTTGTAAAGCATAAAGTAAAAACAAATAATGGCAATTCAACTAGAAAAAAAGTTTGGGTAGTTATGATACGGAAGATTCTAGAACAAAGGAGAACCACTGTTGTTTGAGGTTTGTGCATTATGCTTACGTTCAACCATGGAGTCTGCTATTGTACATGTGGCAAAATCCGGTGGGGGGCTAGAAGATGGTGCGAGGGGCCGAGTGGAGGGAGAGTATGAAGGAGTGCACAAGGGCGAGATCGATATTTAGAGAGAGGGGGCGAGAACGTGCGCTGTTGCACGCAGTGGCGGAGCCATGAAAAATAAATGAGCTAGGGGGCCAAGCATTGCTAATCCTTTACGAGGAGGGCCAATTCATGAACTTAAACCATTTTTACCAGAAATTGTCTAATGATCACATTTCATATTAGCCTTGATATATAGTGATATTAGGGGGGGGGGCAGGGCCCTTGCTGCCCCTTGTCTTCGCCATTGTGCGCGCGTCTGAGAGATGAAGCGGAAGGCATGGATGGTGAGAGGAGGACGTTGGATATATAATTAATGTGGGTGTATTATCTATATATGTAGGGGTTGTTTGGTTCTAGGCCTAGGAGTGCCACACTTTGCCATACAATGTTGCCAAACTTGCCTAAGGTAGTTCTTCAAAATGAGAGCCACAAGTTGGCAAGCCTAAGGGAATCTTGCCACACTTATTGTGTGTATGTGATGTGGGACCATAGTGTTGCTTTCCTAAGATGTGGCTTGAACCAAACACACACCTAAGACCTTATTGTGTGTGTGTGTGTGTGCCTTCATGGGAGACCGACCTGAAGAAAAATATTGCATGTGTGCGATGGATAATGCCGACTGGTAGTGTGTGTGCATGCATGCACGAGAGAAAGTTAGTGGTACAACTATAAAGAGAAGACGACTGTGTGGGTGTAAAAGACTAGGTGAGGTCATAATCAATGTAAAGTTGAATTCAAATATTTGAATAAGAGATCGTGATGTTTGAAACCCATGCATGCATGAATATAATGGAGATCTGCGCAGTGTGGTTTGGAAACGAGCATGTTGTAATGTATACACATTGAACAAGTCCAGACTGATTTGAATTTGAGATACCAATGGCAGACATCGTTTGGCCACATCGCATCCGTGCATGGACACACTATTCTAATTGGAGATGATGGGTGGCTTTCGCATCACATATCTATATCTATACCTCTATATATATATATATATATATATTATATTTTATATTTTTTATATTGTGTGTGGGTAACTTTAACTTTGAAAGATGGTCGTTGGATGAGGCGAATCTGATGGTGCAGAGATGGCAAATTTGAGCACTACTGGCCGTTGGATATCATCTAGATTCCACCAGATTTCACCACATGTACAATCTAGAAGACTCCATGGTTGAACTAAGCATAATGCACAAAACTCAAAACACAAGCACTTCTTCTTTGTTCTAGAATCTTCTGTATCAGAATTGCCCAAATGTTTTTCTACATGATTTGACATTATTATTTTTTACTTTATGTCTTACAACGCACAATTCCATGAATCTTAAAATAGATTAGCTTTCTTATAAAAACTAGATAATTTTGAATGAAACGAACTATAAGAATTAAACATACATCTACATCATGCATATATGACTCAGAGCTTACAAGCTATAATGTGGTATTTATTCATAATTTGGTTGCCAAATCTCATGCGTGCAATGCACGTGTACCTTACTAGTCTAAATGGTGTTTGTGTGTGTGTGTTGTGCGTGTTGAGGTGCGAATTGTCTTTTTTTGGGGTACACGTTAAGCTTGTTCTCCCGAAATTTCAAGCCGTGAATTGTTATGCCGAAATTTCAAGCTAGCGTCTCTGTCTATCGTGCTGCGAAACACCCGCCTGTTCAACCCGTGCCTTGTTACCCCGAAATATTTAAGATATATCTTTGTCTTGTTGTGCTCCGACAACTCCCTCCATCTCAACCCGCGCCTTGCTATTCCAAAATTACAACGCGTGCGAAAACTCCCACCTCCTGTGAAATCCCGACACGTGAAATGCCCGTGGTACCCCTGAACCGAAAGAACCGCCTCAAACCGTTGGGGGTACTTTCATAACTTACCCCACATTTTGGACAAGCGCGTCCCTAAGCCATGGTTCCGCACTCCCATCCCATCCGCCCACCCATTCATACACCAAGGCTGCGAAAACCCGCGAAGCCCCACACCCTCCTCCGTCCGCCACCCAGCCGGAGCCTCTTCCCTGACGATGTCGTCCACAGCATCACCTCGACGTCCCTCATCCACCGTACCGGATGAGGATCCGTCGTCGATCTCATCGTCTCGCCGGTTCAGCCACCCCGTCCTCCACCTCCAAGGAGCTGCCCAGACGTTCCCCTCATCTTTCACGCCACCTCCATTCCCACACCATCGTCTTCACCTGCACCACCGGAAGAGCAGCATCATCACCGTTTCCTCGGATGAAGCTGCGGCCTAATCAGCGCCACCAAAGAGGTTGTACACTAATCGCCGCATTTTCTTCTTGATTCGATCTCACGGTGCTGCCGGCGCTCGGTCCCGAGCCAACACAGCGCGGCTCCATCCACGGCGGCGTCGCCGGTGACTTCCTCCACGGCGTCGCTCCCTCGGCGGCGACGTCCACGTCAGTACGAGCTGATGCTGCTTTAGCTCTCGCTCGTGCTGCTGCTCTACTCTTGCTCTTGGTCCCCTGCCTGGTCTGCTCTTGCTATTGGTCTTGCTCGTGCTACTGCTCTCGCTCTTGCTCTTGCTTGTGATGCTGCTCCGATTTAGCTACACTTCAGTCGGCTGAATCGACTTTTGGGTCAGTCAATATTTAGGGGGTGGGGGCTCACGGAGTTAAGGAAGAACCAGCCAGCTGGGAGGGGGCTCATGGAGAGGTACCCCACTATCTATCTTAGGGTTCAGGGTGGGGCGGTGGTGGGGCATTGGCGTGGGGATCGCCGGAGAAAAAGCTCGGCACGGGGGGGCCTAGAGGGATGGCCGGGGCGGCGGCGGACCAGCGGTGGGGAGTGTTTTCGGGGCGAGCGGGCGCCAGAGACTGACGTGGGCGGGCGTGAGGGCGATCGGGTGTCAAACCGGCGGATCTCGGGTAGGGGGTCCCAAACTGTGCGCCTAGGCGGATGGTAACAGGAGACAAGGGACACGATGTTTTTACCCAGGTTCGGGCCCTCTCGATGGAGGTAAAACCCTACTCCTCGCTTGATTAATATTGATGATATGGGTAGTACAAGAGTAGATCTACCATGAGATCAAAGAGGCTAAACCCTAGAAGCTAGCCTATGGTATGATTGTTGTTCGTCCTACGGACTAAAACCCTCCGGTTTATATAGACACCGAAGAGGGCTAGGGTTACACAGAGTCAGTTACAATGGTAGGAGATCTACATATCCGTATTGCCAAGCTTGCCTTCCACGCCAAGGAAAGTCCCATACGGACACGGGACGGAGTCTTCAATCTTGTATCTTCATAGTCTAGGAGTCCAGCCAACGGTGATAGTCCGGCCATCCGGACACCCCCTAATCCAGGACTCCCTCAGTAGCCCCTGAACCAGGCTTCAACGACGACGAGTCCGGCGCGAATACTGTCTTCGGCATTGCAAGGTGGGTTCCTCCTCCGAATACTTCATAGAAGATTTTGAACACAAGGATAGTGTCCGGCTCTGCGAAATAAGTTCCACATACCACCGTAGAGAGAATAACATTTACACAAGTTCAATCTGCTGACGTATTCCGTGGCGTGACATCACACCATGGCGAGGCCTTTATTCGAATCGTTTTTACTGTTCCACCTCAGTGCGTTTAGCGAAGCGGTTTCCTTGGCACGTCTTGTCAAAGCAGAGATCGTGTCCCCTTATTCCGGGATTCTCATCAATACAGGCGTGGGTAACCCAACCGCGCCATCGATTATGGTGCTTGGGAGATAAACGAGTTTTACCAGGCTGGTGGGGACGCATAGTTTCGTCCGTCCATATAAGGGGATAAGGATCCACCTTTTTACCTACGCCTTCTTCCTCCTTTGCTTTATCCATTTCCACGCACTCGAGCTCTAGCGCCCAAGTCCGCACATCTCGCCTCAACCATCCCCAGCCATGTACGGAGCAGGAGGCAAGTGGATGGCCTCCTCCGTTACGGAGGGGCACATCAAGAGGCTGCGAAAGGCCGGATACTTGTCCAGCGACATCGCGCATCGACTCCCCGACAAGGGGCAGCTCATCCCCACCCCCGGGCCCCATGAGAGGGTGGTGTTCCTCACCCACTTCCTCCGCGGACTAGGTTTTCCACTTCACCCATTTGTCCGGGGGCTCATGTTCTACTATGGCCTGGATTTCCACGATCTGGCCCCGAATTTCATCCTCAACATGTCGGCGTTCATCGTCGTGTGCGAGGCCTTCCTCTGCATCCAGCCCCACTTCGGCTTATGGCTGAAGACCATCAATGTCAAGCCGAAGGTAATGGGCGGCCGCCAAGCGGAGTGTGGAGGTGCCATGGTGGGCAAGATGCCCAACGTCCTATGGCTCGAGGGCTCCTTTGTGGTGACCATAAAGGGGTGGCAATCGGGGTGGTTATACATCACCGAGCCGCATGACCCTAAATGGGTAGCGGCCCCCCAATGCCGATCTGGCTTCCCTACACGGCTCACCTCTTGGAAAGAGAAGGGCCTATCATGGGGTGATTCGGAGGAGCTGACCGGACTCCAATCCTGCGTCCAAACCATGGTGAACAACAAGCTCAAGCTTGTCAACGTAGTCTAGGTCATGCTCATCCGCCGGATCCTCCCATGCCAAAAACGGGCCTTTAATTTGTGGGAGTTTGATCCGGCACAGCACCAAACCTTGAGCAGGCTCTTCGACACTATGTACGAAGACGCCTGGAAGGTGCTGTTCAAGGGCGCCGAGGCTCCCGCATCCGCTACCGAAGATCGCGGTTTCAGCTTGCAGCGTCAAGCCGGCGAGGTAAGCTATTTTACCCTTTACGGGACACTTGTTTTTCATAGTTTGACTCTATGCGGGATCTAAACTCCCTTTACCTTTGACAGGCCTGGCAGAAGACGTCCGGGCAGGTTAACTGTCCGGCTCCCTTGCCAGAAGACCCAGCGGACGCCCGATTATCGGGGCTGCTGGCTCCGGCGCCTTACGTGGTGCCGGAGAAGAAGGCCAAGAAGAAGGCCACGGGAACCCGAAAGTGTTCCCAGCATCAGGTGTTATCGGACTCATCGTCCGATGAGTCCGAGGTGGACTCCTCCCGCGAAGACGAGGAGGAGAAAAAAGAGGCTTCTCCCCCAGCGGGGGAGAGAAGAAAAGGAAGGCCTCCCCAACTGGGGAGGCCGGAGGGTCCAAGAAGGGAAGGACCTTCCTCCGGACTGTTCCACCAACGCCGACGACGGCGAAGAGGAGTGGTCACCGAGGGCTAAGCCCCTGGCGACATCGTAAGTGTCCGGATACCAGAATAACTTATGGTGTTTCATTTGTCGCATAGAATCTCTTTAACGCCGGATATAACCCTACAGCCCGCCCAAGGACGGGCTCGACATTTCAACGAGCGGCTCCCTGTCTTCGTCGGACGTGAATAGCACTTCACTTCCGGCCGCCTCCTCTCCTCGCACTGCGGATGACGCCGAGGTGGGGTCCCAAAAGGGGCCTAGCCAGGAGGAGGAGGTCCCAGAGGAGCGCAAGGCAACCTCCCAGACTTCGGGCGCGAGGGGGATCAAACCCCAAAGGGCTCTAAGTCCGGCCCAGGGCCGGACTCCTCACCAAAACCTTCAGTGGTTCCGGACTCCTGCAGGCGGCCCCTTTGTAAGAAGGGAGAGACCGCGACACCGGTGACCTCCGTCCAACCGAAGGCGCCGGACAATTTGTTGGAGGCGCTTAACGGCGCCTCCATCGACGAGGAGCACCGCACGGTTATGAGTGCGGTGATCCAGAAAGTTCAGTCCGCCAAGAGCGGGCTGACTAAAGCCTGTACCAGCCTTCTAACAGGCCTTGAGGTAAGTTTTTAAGATATGTAAGAACATTACCGCATAGACAGTAGCCCCTGATGCTTAGTTCGGTGTTCGGAAACAAAAGCCGAGTTGAGAATCTAAAAAGATATACGCAGGAGTCTAACATAAATATGTTGTAACATCCCAAAATTCTAAATTTTGGAATATTATAAACAAATAGATAGATTTGATTGATTGCTTGATTGATTGACTGAAAGTGAGTGAATTCGAAACTTTTTGAAAGTTAGATGAGAGGAATAAAAGGACTTTCCCAAACTTTCATTTTGCTTTTATGATCTTCGAATTCAAATTCTTTTCATCACAAAACCCCGGAGAGAAGATGACATGACTTCTTCCATTTATTTAAATGACAAGGGTGTTGAAAATATTTGAATTTCATTTGGAAAATATTTCCAATTCTGAAACTTTATGCAACTCAATGATTTTCAAGAGCGAAGATAAAATGACTTCTTCAAAACATATGCAATATGAGTTGGGAGTTTCAAAGAATTAAATTCAAAGTTCTTTTGAATTTATTTTTCAATTTGGAGTTATTGGAGTTTTATTCAAATTATTCTTTTTCAAAAATAAAATATATGGAAAATAGGGTAACATGATTCCCTACCTCAGAAAAATGGAGAGAAATCAGTTTGAATTAATTTTGGTATTTTAAAATGTTTTTCAGTGGATTTCATTAGGGCAGAAGCACTCTTTGTTTTATCTGATTTTGTGTGGATTTTATTTGGCATTATAAAAATGACCATCTTGTAGGAAATCTTTTTCTGCAAATTTTGATATATTATATGCCTATATAATATTTTTATTTATTTGGTTTTATTATTTTTTATTTCTCTCTGTTTAAAAACAAAACAAATGTTTAAAAAAATCTGCAGCGCCTTGGGCCAAAGGCCCAAGCCGTAAGCCAGCCGCCGGCCGAGGCCAAGGCCATCGCATGCACGCACCAAGGGAGCCAGGGAGCCGCCAAGGTTTCCTATTCTTTTACAAATCCTAGTAGGATTTGATCCCGTTTCGTTATTCCGTTTTTTTACTCCTAGGATTCCTAGTCCTAGTCTATTTTTTGTCCCCTATCCCAAGCAAAACCCTCCCCTCCCCAATATAAATACCCAAGCACCCCCCTCCAACACATCAAATCAACTCCCCCCCTCTCCTCTCTCCTCCGCAGCAGCACAAAGACTACACCAGCGCCGCCGCCACTTGCCGCCACGCCGCCCTACACCACCGCGCCGCCGCCCTCGACCTCTCCTGAGGTTTATATGATCTCCTCTCCACCGTCCCGTGATCTCCTTTCCTCTAGGAGCAACCGCAACATCGGATCCGATCCTCTTCCCCAACTCCGACGACTACTCTGGTGAGATCCACGAAATCCCGTAATTCATTTTTTCAGAAAATAGCAATCTTAGAAAATTCATATCTTTTAGAGTTTTTAGTATTTTTGAGTGATTCCAATTGCTATGTGTCACAAATTTGCTGAAGTTTCTGTTAGTGTCTCTGGATTTCAAATTTGAGTAGTTTAAATTTGAATTTGATAAGTTTTGTTCAGATTAGTATTTTGGCCATAACTTGAGTTTAAAAATAGGTTTTTAATTAATTCTTTTTGCTCCTGGTCACTTGTGATATTATTTAGCTGTAGGATTTAGTTTGGTAATTTTGGAGTATTTTGAATTAGATTTTTAGTAAAAACAGTACTGTTTTGCTTATATAGTTGTTTTAGTTATGTAATTATTGTTTTTAATTATTTTTAGTTCATTCCTTTTGTAGATTTTCACTTGTTGTTATATGTTTATGTTTAGCTACAGTAGATAAATTTTTGTAGTTATTTATTAGTGTTTAGCTACTGTTTTTGTAATTGCTTGTTTAGTTCATAGTGATAGTGGATAAAAATAGTTTTATTAGTTTTAAAAGTAATTCTTTTTCCACTTCAAGTTATATTGTTTTTGTTTCTGTTATTTGTGAACACATTAGTTGTTATATTTATTTAGTATATTTTATTAATGTTTTAATAAATGATTTGCTGTTATAGTTGTCTTAGTGTTTTGCTAGTTGCTATATTTGTTCTAGTATTAACTAGATGGTTATAGTAGTTTTATATTAGTTCTTTTTGTTAGTTATTAAATTAGTAATTTATTTTCTGTTATTTTATTAGATTTATATTTTCTTTACTGTAGAAAAAAATGTTAGAGTAATTTAGTGATATTATGTTAAGATTTGTGTGAGTTGGTCACCACTAGTTTTTCCTTGAATTTTTCTTTTCAAGTTTTTCCTTTGGTTTTCGACTTTGGTTTTCTTTGTTGCTTTTATTTTGATTGAGTATTGTTATGATTGATAGAATTGATTGCTAGGATGATTGCTTATATGATTGTCTGTTTAATATAGATTTTCAAAGGAGTGACGAATAGTTCTATCAAGTCTTTATTCTGAGAGCGTTATTATCTTCATCAAGTAATACCAGGCAAGTTCACTTTGACCATGTTTTTCATACATATGTGTTTTATTGCATCTAGTGTCATCTTCGCAACAATCCCTCCAGTAGTGACATTGAATCCTTGTAGTTGAATAGTATGCATGAGGTAGGAACCCATCACCCTGTTACCAAGCCCGGGATGTTATTTATTTTAATGCTACGCTATAGTAGACGGGGTTGGTATGAGTGCTCGAGAGTGGTGTGAAGAAGGAGGACTCTACGTCAATGACGACAACTTCATGATGGCATCTGCAAGGACTGCATTTTCAAGGCCTCAAGACTTCAAGACTCGAGACAAGAATTCAATACACACTCTTGGGTGAAGGACGGTTGACGGGCACCGTGGAGAATCCAAAGGTTGGCCGGGATGCATGGAGAAGCGCCATGACATCTTGCGAAAGCTTCACCTGCACTCAAAGAGACGGAAGAATACTTCATGCCCGGAAGCTTACTGCAACCGCAAGTCACTATGGGCTCGGCTTGGTTGACCTTAGTTGTGACTCACAGGCTGGGGCGGTGCTAGCGAGATGTAGAACTACGGTAGGATTGAATGAGCACCGGACGGTGGTCGGGGAACTCTTCGAAGACCATGTTTGGTCATCTTGTTCTCAAACACCCTGAAGTGCGAGAACGTAAAAAGAGGGATCGAATCTTGCGGGTAAAGTGTACGAACCTCCGCAGAGGGTTAAAACCTAATCGATTAGCCGTGTCCCGATTCACGGACAATTTGAGCATCTGGACTTGGATCTATCTCGGAACTCTCAACACCGGATTGATAACTTAATTGTGGGCAACTTATGATGATTTTGGGCTATGAGACATCGGTTGGCGGAACCATGTCATGATAGAAAACTCCATAGTACAGACTTCATTTATTCCTTTCATGTAGGGAAAATAAATCAGCTTTTACGCAAACAAAACTCAGACACAGAGCCACAAAGCCATATTGCATATAGTATAGTTTTATCATCTGTTTTCTCATGTTGTGATCTTGCCGGTACATTCAATGTCTTGACCTACATGGCTGCAACGTATCATGTTGCGTATACTTTCTTCCGATTTAGTAAGAGTAATGCAGTGGTTACGGTCTACACTCAACCGCCGATGGCGTTGATGGGACTCCACACCGACTATTTGTTTCATTGTGACTTATGAGGTATATATCAGTTTTACGTTAATTATACATGTGATTGCACTTTGATATATACATTGATGTACTGTGTGCCAAAGATACCGATCTGTGGATGGCACAAAGAACATGCAGGCTTGACCGTCTGAGGTCGGGTCGCTACATATGTCAATATGGGAATGCAGGCTGCGCTGCTGACCTCTGTCGCACTGACTGCGAAGGTCAATGCATTGAAGCAGAGCCTCGAGCGGTCCGAGAACGAGCTCGGCCGTGCCAAGAAGCAGCTTGAGGACAAGGAAGGTAAGTAATACCTTATTAAAGTAATACCTTATAGAAAGGATATGGTTGCAAAAAATGACAGGAATAACGTGAGTATTGCAGGGGCCACGAACGAGGTGGCGACCCTGAAGGAGGCGGTGTCCAAGGCCGAAAAAAGTGTGGCCGCGGAGCGCACCGAGCGAGAGAAGCAGGAGGCGCGGGTGGCGGAGGTGCGGCAAGAGCTCCAGGCTTTCGTGAAAAAACACAAGAGTTTGGAGCGTGACTCGAAGACTCGAGAGTCCGAGCTCGCCTTGGCTCTTGAGAGTGCCAAAGCCGCTAAGGCCGAAGCCCAGAAGGCCCTCCAGGAGATTGAGGCGATAAAAAAGATAGCGGCGGGTAAGGCATTCTTCATGCAAAGCAAGCTTGTAAAAGTGAATTATCTGTTACTTACCCGAATTCGGAGCTCTCCAGGAGCGTTCACAGATCTGCCCCGTAGTGTCTCCGATGCTGCCGCGTTCTACCGAGCCGAGGAGCGGAGCTCAACGGAAAAGGTGTTCTGGTCTCAATATGCTGAGGCCTGACATCCGGTGCCCCTGAGCGACCAGCTGAAGCAGCTGGTCGAGCTCCACAAGGTGGCCGAATAGGCCATGAAGGGCCTCATAGTTCGGCTGTGGCCTAAAGAAGCCATGCCTGGGAGCTACTTGATGCAGTGCGGCGGTGGTGGATGCCTGTCCATGGATTGAAGTCATCAAGCGTTCCTTCTGTATTGAAGGTGCCCGTCGGGCCCTTGCCCGCGCTAAAGTGCATTGGGGCAAGATGGACGCCGAGAAGCTTGTGACGGACGCGCCACCGCCGGGCAAGGAGTATCGCACGCCCGAGATGTACTATAAGGGTGTCCTGAAGGATGCCCGCCTTATAGCGGGTGAATGCTCCAAAGATGTAATTTTTGAGTAAACTCGCATTTGTTATCCTGTACGCTTGAAAACTTGTTCATATGCGCTAAGCAACGCTTGTTAATTTAAAATATTACCTTATGCGGCCGTTTATCAAATTTGAGAGATGGCAAGTCGTTGGCTTCAGCCCCCATGCCACGAGTCTTTGGGGTGTTCGGGATAATCTTGAGCGCTCTTGTTCCCATTCTTGGGTCCTTCGAGGGAGGCGCTCAACACAACGAACAAGGCAACCGGACTATAATGCTTGAACACTCCCACTTAGCCATAGAATTCTATAATTTTAAATTTCGGTGAAGCCCCTAGTGTTCGGAAGACCGAATTCGGGGCGCTATCCACGCCTGGGCTGGACAAAGCCGACTCCTCGCTCTAAGCGGCATAAGTCTTTAGGGACTCGAAAAACCTCTTGAACAGCGACCGGCTCTCGCCCTATCATGACGGTCAGTTTTAGCTTTCTCCACTGAGGTGCTCAACCCAGCTCAATCGGGGCACAATCGCAGTGGGTTCTCCCGCTACCTTCGCCGATATAATGGAACGTAAAGTACCAAAACATGGGAGCCGGGCAAACCCAACTATTGACCCAAGACATGATTCGGAGCCGATGCATATAATGCTATAAGTTCGGGGTGCCGCACTTGTTTAAGTGTTCGGACTTATCACACCATATTTGGGGTACTTAAGCCCCTGGTGTATTTGGCCGTACCAAAGCGTACGGATGCAACATGTCATAAGTGAACATATATAGATAGAAAAAGGAATGCAATAATAGGCAAAAAGTGATGCATTGTTTATTCAAAAAATACTGCAATGAAAGCAGAACAATACAAATAGTGCGATAAGCAAGGGATGGGACTATTTAACATGTCCCCCTCCAGGGGTAGGCTGCGGGATGGTATGTAAAACAGGTATACTGCTCGTAATAGAGACCACCTGGACACTCGACGTAGCTTTTCTGCTTCCCTGGCTGTTGCACCGTGAGTTCGGCAATTCTACTGTCGTACAGGGCTTCTGGAAAACGGAGTCCTGAGAATAAGAAAAAAAAGAATGACACAATTGGGAGCCCCTGGTGCGGTTAAGCCGCTCTCCGGGCATGCCGTGGTCGTGCCCCTGCCCCTATGCCCATGGTATCTCCAGAGCGTAGTTATGTACGCATGGTACTGGTCTCACGATTTCGCGAGGGCTGGGGTTGGGGCCGCATTGCTCTGGCGATGCTTTCCGGAACGTGCCAGGCGGTCTTGTTGTAGGTTACTCCGGGCGCGCTTGACGGTGTCCAGACGTTTAGTAGTCGGACTCGAGAATTGCCTTAAGAGGCTGCTTTGTACTTTCGCTGCGAGGGCCGCCGTATGCTCCTCCGTTCGGAGAAAGCGTTCGGTGTTTCCATTGACTGTGATTACTCCTCGGGGGCCTGGCATTTTGAGTTTGAGGTATGCGTAGTGCGGCACCAATTGAACTTTGCGAATGCGGTTCGTCCGAGCAGTGCATGATAGCCGCTGCGGAACGGGACAATGTTGAAGATTAATTCCTCGCTTCGGAAGTTATCCGGGGATCCGAAGACCACTTCGAGTGTAACTGAGCATGTACAGTTGGCCTCTACACCTGGTATGACGCCTTTAAAGGTCGTTTTTTTAGGTTTAATCCTTGAGGGGTCTATGCACATTTTGCGCACTATATCCTGGTAAAGCAGGTTCAGTTGCCGCCGTCCATCGTGACTCTAGTGAGGTGAAATCCGTCCAATGATTGGGTCTAGAACCAATGCGGCGAATCCGCCGTGGCGGATGCTAGTGGGTGGTCCCTTGATCAAAAGTGATCGGGAAGGAAGACCACGGGTTGAACTTTGGGGCGATCGGCTCCATCGCGATATCGCCCCTTTAGTGCATGCTTCCGCTCCCTTTTGGGTATGTGGGTTGCGTATATCATGTTCACCGTCCGCACTTGTGGGGGAAAGCCCTTCTTTCCTCTATTGTTTGGCGGCCGGGGCTCCTCCTCGTCATCGCTATGCAGCCCCTTATCGTTGTTTTCGGTGTTTAACTTGCCTGCCTGCTTGAACACCCAACAATCCCTGTAAGTGTGGTTGGCAGGTTTTTCAGGGGTGCCATGTATCTGGCATGAGCGATCGAGTATTCGGTCCAAGTTGGACGGGCCCTGAGTATTTCTTTTGAACGGCTTTTTCCGCTGACCAGGTTTAGAGCCTCTGAATCTGACATTGATCGCCATATCTTCAAAGATTATCGCCGTTAATGAGGCGCTTTGTGCTTGTTGCGACGCCGACCTGCCATTGCTGTCCTTGGTATCCGAACTACCGTGGTTTTTGGTCAGGTTGTTACTACGAGCTAGCCAGCTAGCTGTCCTCTCCGCGCAGAAGCGGGTCATGAGTGATGTGAGGGCTGCCATGGATTTCGGCTTTTCCTGTCCTAGGTGCCGGGCAAGCCACTCGTCGCGGATGTTATGTTTGAAGGCTGCAAGGGCCTCTGCATCCGGACAGTCGACGATTTGATTTTTCTTGGTTAAGAACCGTGTCCGTAATTGTTCCGCCAATTCATCCGCTGCTGAATTATGTGGCTTAGGTCATCAACGTCTGGTGGTCGCACATATGTGCCCCGGAAGTTATCAAGGAATGCGGCTTCCGTGTCTTCCCAACAACCAATTGATTCTGGCCGGCAAGCTGTTGAGCCAATGTCGAGCTGGTCCTTTAAGCTTGAGTGGGAGGTATTTGATGGCGTGTAGATCATCACCGCGGGCCATGTGGATGTGAAGGAGATAGTCCTCGATCCAAACCGCAGGATCTGTTGTGCCGTCGTATGATTCAATGTTTACGGGTTTGAAACCCTCGGGGATTTGATGATCCATTACTTTGTCTGTGAAGCATAGTGGGTGTGCGGCGCCTCTGTATTGGGCTATATCACGACGCAGCTCAAATGAGCTTTGTCTACTGTGTTCGGCCCGGCCGGAATTGTTGTATCCGGTGTGACGGTTGTCATCACGTATCGTGGAGCGCCCACGCGATCCGTAGATCGATCTTATTTGTCTTGCCTTGTCCTCCAATATGTCTCGCAAGTCTGGCGCATTCCGCCATGGCTTTGTACTTTTCGAGCGACGCCGGGGTGCAGCTTTAGCGGAGGGCCCAGAGGCCTCTCTGTCGCGGCCACGTCATGCGCTGGTGATGTAGATTTGGGTGCTTCCTCCTCTAATTGGGGTAGCAGCCTATGTTTTGGGTAGCTATTGGAGGGGCGATCGAGTTTGTACTCTTCGGCTGCAAATACTTCAGTCCATCTGTCAGCTAGCAAGTCTTGGTCAGCTCTAAGCTGCTGCTGCTTTTTCTTGAGGCTGCTTGCCGTGGCCATAAGCCTGCGCTTGAAACGCTCTTGTTCGACGGGATCCTCGGGCACGACAAATTCGCCGTCGTCGAGGCTTGCTTCATCTTGGAGGGAGGCATATAATTATCGCCCTTCACCTCTGCCCCGCCTCTCTATCATGAGGGCTGGCTTCTCCCTCCTCCTATGCTGAATCTCGCCGGAGGGGTTGTCTTCGCAACTCGGGGTGTTATTATCTCCCGTGCCGGAATCACCATTTTTGCTGTGGCGGGATTTAGAGCGGCGCCGCTGACGCCGGCGCTTGGGCTGTTTCTTGGAGGGGTCATCCTCCGCTATTCCATTGCCATTCCCATCTTTTGGGATGTCCACCAAGTATATGTCGTATGACGAGGTGCCCTTCCAGTGCCCTGTAGGCGCTGGTTCTTGGTTGTCTCCTGCATCGTCATCCATACCGTCGATGTCTTCGGAGTCGAAGTCGAGCATGTCGGTTAAATCATCGACAGTGGCTACAAAGTGGGTGGTGGGTGGGCATTGAATTTCTTCGTCATCCGCATCCCAACCTTCTTGACATAGTCCGGCCAGGGATCTCCTGATAAAGAGAGAGACTTTAGTGAATTTAAGATGTCTCCAAAGGGCGAGTGCTGAAAGATGTCCGCGGCAGTGAACTCCATAACCGGCGCCCAATCGGATTTGATTGGCAGGGGCGCGGGAGGTTCGGAGTCCGGAGAGGAGTCCGGCACCTCGGAGTCACGGGCTTTATGGGCGATGTGGATGGTGTTCGGCTCAATCACCGTAGAGATCGTAGCCCCCGAGGCGGTGTCCAGACACTCGTCCTCGACCGGCGAAGTCGGCTCCGAGCTAGGGGTCGGAGCGGACGCTGGTGCAGCCTCCAGGGTACTGTCCGGCGGCAGAGCTAGATCATACCCATCGATACGGTGCGGCGCGCTTGGCTGTGGCTCGAATCCGTTGAAGATCAAGTCTCCGCGGATGTCAGCCATGTAGTTCAAACTCCCAAATCTGACACGATGGCGGGCGTAGCTTCGATCTGCTCCAGATGGCCAAGTGAATTGGCCCGCAGTGCAAAGCCGCTGAATACGAAGATCTGTCCGGGGAGAAAAGTCTCACCCTGGACCGCGTCGTTGTTGATGATCGAAGGAGCCATCGGGCCTAAAGGTGACGACACAGAGGAACTCTCAATGAAAGCACCAATGTCGGTGTCAAAACCGGTGGATCTCGGGTAGGGGGTCCCGAACTGTGCGTCTAGGCGGATGGTAACAGGAGACAAGGGACACGATGTTTCTACCCAGGTTCGGACCCTCTCGATGGAGGTAAAACCCTACTCCTGCTGGATTAATATTGATGATATGGGTAGTACAAGAGTAGATCTACCACGAGATCAAAGAGGCTAAACCCTAGAAGCTAGCCTATGGTATGATTGTTGTTCGTCCTACGGACTAAAACCCTCCGGTTTATATAGACACCGGAGAGGGCTAGGGTTACACAGAGTCGGTTACAATGGTAGGAGATCTACATATCCGTATTGCCAAGCTTGCCTTCCACGCCAAGGAAAGTCCCATCCGGACACGGGACGGAGTCTTCAATCTTGTATCTTCATAGGCTATGAGTCCGGCCAACGGTGATAGTCCGGCCATCCGGACACCCCCTAATCCAGGACTCCCTTAGTGACTGTTTGGCCGGTGGTGGCTGGCGGCTCAGGGGGTGGAGATTGAAGATGAACTGCAGGCCCTTGATTTCATATCCAACGGCTGTAAAATCGACTGACCAGAGATGAAAAAGTCAGTCGACTGACGTGTAGCCTCACCTCTAGTGCATTCAGTTTCAACAGTAAAATTCAGTTTCGACAGCAAAATTCAGTTTCGACAGTTAAGTTCAGTTTGGACAGTTAAGTTCAGTTTTGATAGTTAAGTTCAGAGATGAGCGGCTGATGTATTTTACATCTAGCACTTTGTGGTTATGTATTTTACGTCATCTATTGGAAATGCTATTAGAATTCCACTCAGGTTAACGTTGTCTCTCTTGTCCTGCTTCAGACTCGGCGTCGTACAACTCACCGGAGCTGCTCCAACAACGAAACCCTCCATCATAGCGGAGCAGTACCTCGGGCTCCATCTCCAGGCGTCTAATATCTTCTTCCCCTCCTCCGACAGCCAAGTCAGTCGGAGCATCCTCACCGGCCAACCCAATCACGCTGAGATCGGCATGGCTTCGCCAAAGAGGTTGTACACTTGTTGCCTCTCTTTTTTACTCTACATGTTATATATATTGTCCACTAAGCACACATAGTAACGAGAAATACGATTATTTTATCCTACTATATGACAAGCAGTGAGGTACTAGGCAACGTAGCTATTCATGATGGACTCCCTTGAATGCCATTATTTATCTCTGCGCGTTTGAGCTGTGCATTTGTCGATGGGCCTGGGAGTTGAGCTAGTAGGGTAGTGGCCTTGGTCCAAAGTAATAGAAGTAGCACAAAAACATTTTTTAGTGTAGGATTTTCCTTGCTCAAGCCTGCCTACTAGAATCGCCAGTGCTTGAAAGGAAAAGTGAATGAAAAACATAGGAATTGGAAAGTTTCCTATGGTACTACTTTTCATGAATTTGGTGCAAAGGAATGGATCAAAGGAAAACTGTAGGATTTGTTCCTTTAGTGTCTCCTTGAAAGAAAAACCATAGGAATTCTAATTTCCACTTGTCCTCCTTTTCATATTCCTATTCATGAAGCACAAGACTAAGAGATAGTAACATAATAGTATTATAACCGTACATTTTTCTTGTGGTTTGACTTAATCTCACCATGCTCCTTTGCATCCTGTGGTCTTCCAATTCTTGTGAGATTGGCAGAAATCCTGTGTTTTTTAATTCTCTGTTTTGCACGTGCATTCCTATCCTATTCCTGTCTATTTGCTGTCCCTGCATTGTTAGAATCCTCATATTCAAACAAGCCCTTACACAATTACTTACACAGATATGTGTCAAAGAAAACCTTGTGTGGTTTGTCCTGCTCTGCTTGTGTGTTCCACCCCAGCTTTCGCTTGCTCAAACGATGAAAGGGTTCACCACAGCAGGATCCGCTCTCCAGTGTCTTTTCGCCGCCTCGAGATCTTCTTCCCTACTACCGCAGCCACTACAACTGCACTACCATCATCAACTGAGTAGATGACCTTGAGGACTACATGGGTCTGCAAGAGAGGTCACACTCTTCCGTGTCTGCTTACGTTATGCATCGCTTAATATGATGACATGCTACATTATCGTCGTGTTCACCTATTAGACTCCGAGTCAGGTCCAAACTAATGCTGAACTTGAGTTTTTAAATGGTTGTGGTACATATTGGGGCAACAATCAATACTATTTGTCTAGTACCTGGTTAATCTCGGGTGTCTACTATGAGTTTCATGTTGGGTGCAAACAACCATTAAAGGAGCCATTATCTGTATTTTCTAACTAAAGCTATTATCTGCCTGCTATCATTGGTTTTGGTTCT
The DNA here is from genome assembly GCA_021605145.1 of Aegilops bicornis. Taxonomy (NCBI): domain Eukaryota; kingdom Viridiplantae; phylum Streptophyta; class Magnoliopsida; order Poales; family Poaceae; genus Aegilops; species Aegilops bicornis. The sequence continues at coordinate 276,830,143 of CM038669.1, forward strand.
ATCCACAGTTTGCTATCATCACTCTGGATTTGTGCATGCACTCCTTACATAATCTCACTATGTTTTATTCCTATGCATGCCAGTTATTGTACACAATGGAACTGGTCATGTAGAGCAAAGGAGACGAGTCTTGCGTGGCAATAAAATTTCATGGAGATGTCGCTCCATGGTGTGCACAAAGGCAGCCCCCCCCCCTCCACCCATTTCGGATCGTAATCAAGAGGAAGATAAACTGCTCGAGGGGATTCGAAGGAGAAGACCACTCCTATTTACCCCATGAGGTCTTCGCTCTAACTTGGCATGCCGATATTGGTAATATCATGCATATGGTGCCTTGCATTGCTTATCGTATACATCAAAGATGTCATCTGCTTAGTTTAGACATGCTTTGTGTCAATGCCATCTATTTAGTTTCTTTATCGAATATGTGAATCATGCAATGCCATCTTGTTTAGCCAGGCATCATATATGTGAATTTTGCAATGCCACCCTGGCTAGCCAGTCATCTTATATGTGAATTATATCATTCCATCATTTTTTTATTACGTATTAAATTTGTCAACAATTTTAGTACATTCAATTACTCTTCCTGTGCATCAGCCATTCAAAGACGGTCATGGAAAAATCTGGAGTGGAAACAAGGTCTTCAGAGCAGACAATGCTATCTGACGAAGCGCGTGTGTTGCTGGTTACAGATAGCTCCTCAGAGGAGGATTCAGAGACAGATGACCAGTCCTATTCCCCCCCCCCCAAGGTTGATGCTCTAACTTGGCAGGGTTATGTTGCTCATATCGTGCGTATGGTATCTTGCATTGCTATGTCATTTGCTTACTTTAGACATGCTTTGTGTGAATGCCACCTGTTTAGTGTCTAGTTACCATATATGTGAATTATGCAATGACATCTTGTTGCAAGACATTATAAATGTGAATTATGCAATGTTATCTTGTTGCAAGGCATTATATATGTGAATTATGCAATGCGATGCTGTTTAGCCCAGCGTCATAGATGTGAATTATACCATGTCATCCTTTTTTGTATTTCTCATTGCTTTTGTCAATGATTTTTGTATATTCAACTGCTCTTCCTGTGCATCAGCCATTTGAATTGGTGATGGAGAAATCTGGAGTGAAAACAAGGTCTTCAGAGCAGACAATGCTACCTGCTGAAGCAGATATCTTGCTGGTTACGGATAGCTCTTCAGAGGAGGATTCAGAGGCAGATGACCAGTCCTATTATCCCCCTGAGATGTATGCTCAAACTTGGCAGGGTTATATTACTCATATCATGCATATGTTGTATTGCAATGCGTAGTTTTTACATCATATACACAATATTGAATGCCATCTCCTTAGTTGACACATCATATATGCGATTGCCCTCTTCTCACTTCCTTAGTATATAAATCATATATTTGAATTGTATCATGCCATGATGTTTACATAGACAAAGATGTATACGAATTATGGCATGCCAACCCATTTTCTAAATACATAATATAGTTATATCATCTCATCCTATTTACATAGTCATTATATTTTAAATTATGTCATTCTATCCGTGAATTATATCATGCCATCATGTTTCCATCGACGACATGTTTGTGATTTATGGCATGCCAACCACTTTAATAGACACATCGTATAGTTATATCATGTCATCCTGTTTACATAGTCATCATGTTTTGAAGTACGTCACTCTATCCTCTTTAGTTAGCCATCATACATGTGAAATTGTGTCATGCTATCCTGTTTAATTAGCCATCATATATGTGAAATTATGTCCTGCTATTCTGTTTGGTTAGACAACATAAATGTGAATTATTTCGTGAATTTTTTTCTTCCCTACTATCCATTGCACCTGTCTATCTTACAATGTCTGTACATTCAATTACTTTTCTTGTTTATCAGCCATTTCAACTGGAGGGGGTGATGGCAGTATCTGTGGGACTAAAAAAACGGTCTTCAGAAAAGATCGTGCTACTTGTCGATGCAGATAGAACCATGGTTGTACTTGCCCAAGAACCATCCCCACCACACATAACCCAGACTCACGCAGATTGTACCCCTACCCAGTTGGACAGAGAACCAGCTACACCCCTTCTAACACCAACCCCAACAGATAGTAACCCAGTTCCCGTTGACACAGCACCATCTCCACCATAGAGCACCCAAACACAAGCAGTTAGTAAGGCAACTGCAGTGCCCAAAGCACGATGACCACCACTCCGAACCCCAAGTCAACGCTTAAAGCAGAAGAAGAATTGTTCTCAAGTCAGGTTCCGTAGTTATGGTTCATACTACTTTGCTCTTGCATCACTGTATTTACTCATACCAACTAATTTCAAATTTGAAGGATGCAATTGAAACTCCAATGGCGAACAGGTATGTTTTAACCCTGTTTCTTTAACGTGTTTGGTGTTGTACCTTGCTCTATGTTGATTTCAGTTTCAATTGAATAAACAGTTATGTTCTCATGCCATGCACATTACAAGTGTCATTATTGCTGTGTATTTTCCCACACTTATATTCTGTCTATGTTGCTTTGTCTTAAATAGATATGATTCGAACTGTATATATCTTGATTTGGCAACATCATCTAGAATGATATAAACCATACAGTGACCATAGTACATAGATATTTGTTTGTTTCATGTTGTTATCAAGTCCACCTTACTACTGAACCGGTTTACCAAAATGAGTTTTATATACTACATTGTAAACCTGTGATGTGTTTGTTTGTTTGTTTCTCTTTTAGAACGCGGATAAAATATTGGAGAAGAGTACACTGTTATGCAATGGTAAAGGTAGTAATGCAGATAAGGTTCAAGATAGTGAGACATCCCAGTTGGTCTTTGTCGGTGTCAAAACCGACGGAACTTGGGTAGGGGTCCTGAACTATGCGTCTAAGGCTAATGGTAACAGGAGGCGGGGGACACGATGTTTGCCCAGGTTCGGGCCCTCTCGATGGAGGTAATACCCTACTTCCTGCTTGATTGATCTTGATGATATGAGTATTACAAGAGTTGATCTACCGCAAGATCGTAGAGGCTAAACCCTAGAAGCTAGCCTATGATTATGATTGTTCTCGTCCTATGGACTAAACCCTCCGGTTTATATAGACACGGAGGGAGCTAGGGTTACACAGAGTCGGTTACAGAGAAGGAGATCTACATATCTGAATAGCCAAGCTTGCCTTCCACGCAAAGGAGAGTCCCACCCGGACACGGGACGAAGTCTTCAATCTTGTATCTTCATAGTCCAACAGTCCGGCCAAAGTATATAGTCCGTCTGTCCGAGGACCCCTTAATCCAGGACTCCCTCAGTAGCCCCTGAACCAGGCTTCAATGACAATGAGTCCGGCGCGCAGATTGTCTTCAGCATTGCAAGGCGAGTTCCTTCTCTGAATACTCCATAGAAGATCTTGAATATGAGGATCGTGTCTGGCTCTGCAAAATAATTTCCACTTACCACCGTAGAGAGCACAATACTCCACAAATCTAATCTGCCGACAACTTTTCATAGCGTGATATCACGCCGCGGCCCGGTCATTACGAATCGTTTTTTCCAGCCTGCCACTACACGTGTTGCGAGGCGGTTTTATTGGCACGTCTTATCGAAGCAGAGATCGTGTTCCCCATATCACGGGATTCTCATCAATACGGGCGTGGGTAACCCAACCGTGCTTGTTAGTATGACTCCTTGATTTTAGGCAAGTTCCAAACGGCCACGCGAAGGACGCTTGATATTCACCCCCTCTATAAAGGGGCCAAGGCCTGTCCTTTTCTTCCCCCGCTCGATCCTTCCCTTCCCCCACCTCGAGTTCCAACACCCAAGGCTCAGGCTAAGTGCTTTGGACCTTCAACCATGTCTAGATCCAACCTTCAAGGCCGGTGGATGGCACAGAGGAGGACATCAAGAAGCTTAGGGAGGCCAGGTATCTGACCGCCGAAATCCCGCACAGGCTGCCTGCTCAAGGGCAGGTCATCCCCACTCCCAAACCCAACGAGAGCGTCCTATTTGTTTCCCACTTCCTCCGAGGGCTAGGATTTAGTCTTGATCCCTTTGTTAGAGGGCTCATGTTCTATTACGGGCTAGATTTCCATGACCCTCCGGATTCCATCCTTTGCATCTCGTCGTTTATCGTCGTGTGTGAAGCCTTCCTCCGCATCACCCCACACTTTGGCCTATAGCTCCAGACCTTCAATGTGAAGCTGAAGATGATCGATGGGCGACACGCGGAGTGTAGATGCGCTATAATAAGCAAAGGCGCTGACGCCCTATGGCCAAAGGGTTCCTTCCCGGAGGTGTCCGACTTATGGCAACGGGAGTGGTTCTACATCACAGCTCCCCGAGGCACAAAGTGGGTGTCCGCCCCTGCCTTCCGCTCGGGCCCTCCGCCTCAACTGGCATCATGGGTCAACAAGGGACTGGACTGAGGGCCAGTTAATGACGTACCGACATTGCAAAGCCGCATTCGAGATGTCCTCAAGAGGGATGTCAGTCTTGTCAAGGTAATGCAAGTAATGCTAGTTCATCGGGTCCTGCCATGCCAACGTCGATCTCTCCGTATGTGGGAGTTCAACCCGGAAGGACCGCGAACTATTCAACAATTCTTCGGCATGATGCTCGAAGGGATGTACAGATTGTTCTTCGGGTCACGAATAAAGTGTCCGGACACCACCGAGGATGCGGGTCTCAACTGCAACCGTCCAGATACCCAGGTAAGTAATTCCGCGACCGAACATGCTGTCTTTATATTTGTCATAACATCAATCTAAAAAATTGCTCTCGGCCAGGACTGGATAAGAAAGGCGGAGATGATCAGGTGTTCGGCCCCCCTTCCCGAAGGCTCACCGGATCCTGTACTAACCAGGATGCTTGAGCGCGCACCCTATCAAGTGCCATCAGGAGAAGACGGGGGGAGGAATAGAGAAGCCAAAAGCGGGCTTCATACATTACACATCCAAACCGGGGGAATTGATGTCTCCACGAAGGACGATAATCGGGGAGGTGAATCGAGAATCCCCTCTCCCCACGGGAAGAAAAGGGCCGCCTCCGAAGACTTGGAAGCGGAGGTTTCCAAACGAGGGAAGAAACCTTCGCTAGGGGGCCCTGCCCCAGAGGGTCTCCTTACCGCACAGCGCCCGCAAGGGGACCAGCCCTCAACCGAGTTGTAAGTGAACAAAAGTACTTTTGTAAATATATCCTGCTTTATCTCTGAGAATAATAACCGAGACATATATCTTGCAGTCCGGCTCGTAGCCCCTCTTAGCAGAGTTCGTCTTCGGGGGATCTTCTTCCGGAGATGATGAGAGCGAAACGCCTCCTCCTGCCGCCCCGCCACATGGGGTGGACGACCCCGAGGTGTCGTCATGGAGGATTTCTCCTGATTCGCCAAGGCCAGAAGTTAACACTTCGGCCGCCTGAAGTCCGGAGTATTTGGCTCCCAAGGAGAGCAACAGAAAGAGTCCGGGGTTATCCGGCACACAATCGGACACACTGATGGGTCTTCTCGAGCAAGCGGCTATCTCAGAGACACATCGTACCTTAATGGGTACGGTGGTTGAGAGGATTTCATCCGCCAAGAGCGGGTTGAATGCAGCTTTTACGAGCCTGCTAAGGGGCTTTGAGGTACGCAAAGTAATATATGTATTTTGATGGTACCGCACACGCTAGGTGTGCCCTGTATAGATAGTAGCCCCTGAGACTCTGGTTGCCATCCAGAGGCGGCGAACAGAGGATCATAGTCTGAGGTAACGATCGCGCTTCTGTCATGTGCAGGCGGCTGAGGATCCGGTGGCTTGACGTGGCGGATGCCGACATCGCACTTGTGAACAAGAGGCTTGACGAGGCACATGGTATGTATTTTTGGGTGGTCAGCAAATATAAAGAGGAGCATGATGCTAGTATTTATAATAAGTTGTGACTGCATATGGAGCTGCTGCCATGGAGACCCTTCGGGCGGAACTTGCCCCAGCCAAGGACAAGCCAGGATAAGTGATGCGGCCGCCCTAAAGGCGGCCGAAGAGTTAAGAGCCGAACAGGCTGCTCATCACCAGAGCAAAGATAAAATAGCCAAGATGGTTGTTGAGCTAAAAGATGCCACCAGCCGATATGAGCTCCTTGAAAAGGAAAGCCAAGCAAAAGCGGCTGACCTGAAGAAGGCCTTGGAAGCAACCAAGGAAACTCGCTCTTAAATTACAGCGGTAAGGGAGGAGCTTCGTGAAGCCAGAGATATCGCAGCTGGGAGGCCCTTTTTGTTGCAGATGAAGTTCGGAGATCCGAAGTATGCCCCTCTGGATCAATTATGGAGTGCTGCAGACGTGTATTCGGACTTGGCAAAGAGTGCTGCTGATGCGACTGACTTTTTCAAAGATCAGAAAGATCATGAGGTGGAAAGGTTGTTCTGGTCGCAGTTCAGTGCTCCGACGCGTCCGGTGTCGTTGAATGAACAGATGGCCGAGTGGGCCGAGCTCCATAGGTTGTCCGGGCTTGCTATGAGGTCTGTCGTGGATCACCTTTGGTCGAAGGGACCAAGGCCAGACAGTTATTTTGGTTTAGTGCAACAATTCCTTGGTGCTGTGTCGCATATCGACACTGTGAAGAGGTCGGCGAGCATAAAGGGTGCGCGGATGGCTCTTGCCCGTGTTAAAACATATTGGGCATGGATGGAGGCCACCGCTATTGCAACCCGGGGTCCGGCGGGAGGCCAGGACCCGGCCGGGCACTATTTTGAAGAAGTCCTAGAAGGCGCCCATTTAATAGAGGCTTAGTACTCGAAGGGTACCATGTTCGAGTGACATGTATCTAAATTGTAAAAACAATGTTGTTTTGATTATAAAGGCTATGTTTATACTTTTGCCCGAAAGTATTATAGTGCCTCCTATGCGGCCGTTTATATATATATATATATATATATATATATATATATATATATATATATATAGAGAGAGAGAGAGAGAGTGGCACTATTACGATCCCGGATCAAAATAGTTATTTGGATCATGATCAGTCCTATATAGGGCTCTGTCGGGCCTCCGAACTCCGTAAAACGCAAAAACAAAACACCCGACCGGCCCATTCCCACCCCCACCTCCTCCTCCCAGACCGCATCGCCTCTTCCTGGATCTCTCGACCACCTCCGCCGCCGCCTGACTCGGCGCGGCTCCCGCCGCCCCTCGGCCCCAGCGCACCACCCCGCCGCCCAAACCCCGCCGCCTCTCCTGCCGCCACCAGACCCCAACGCCCGGCCACACCGAGCTGCATCCCCACCCCCTCCCCGCGTTGTCGTCCACTAGAGCCGCCGCCCCCAGTCACGAGCTCCGCCGTCGGCGGCCTGGCCCCTGCTCCACCTCGTCTCGTCGGTGTTCGTCTGCGAGCTCCCGCCTCCAGCAGTCGTCGGATCCCGCTTCCGCACACTGGATCATGGGTGCCTCGTTCCTCCACGAGCCTCGATCCATGGCCACTGGTCAGATCCAAGATGGATGCAGGGGCTCCCCCACGCGCCCTGGTGTCGGCTACTCCGTTCCTCAACGACCCACACTGCTCTCCGCTCGCCCCTGTCTCCCGTTGCTTCCTCTGCTCGCTGTCCCGCACGCCGGTGGATGAGGCTACCTACAGGTGCAATGCCTGACTGCTCAACATCGGTAGTCCCTCTCCAGCGCACCTTCCAGCAGCCACACCATCGTTCAACTCCAGGTGCCGGTCGTGCAGGTCCGCCTTCTACCCATATGTGTGGCTGCAACAAGCTGCAGCGAACACCGCTCCTCTACTCTCTCGTCAACTTAAGATGCATCAGTGTTTGGACCATGGAGGAATTTTATCTAGGAGGCATTCCATGGAGAGAGAGACGCTGCAACCATTTCTTCTTGTGGATATTTGCACGTTGTCGCCTTTCTGTTCTTGTAGCACAACCGCGAAGCTGAAGAAAATTTCAAAGGTTGAGATTTCACGGACAGGAACTTGATCACTTCTCATTCTTCTTCCCACTCAAAAATAGTGTGTATTTGTTTGTCTGGTAGTGTGCTCACGCAAAATGCATGCGTGCATTGTTTTTCTCATTCCTAAAAAAAATGAGTGTGTTTATGTTGGTTTAACAAGATACCAATGCAAGGGAGTAGTTCTATGTCTACGGAAAACCCAAAATCCTTTCTCTTTCTAGGAGAAATAAAAGTATAAAGTTCAATTAAAAAATACTTGATGCTTATTTAAAAATCATATTATATTAGGAATAAAATCAAGAAGTTCAAATTAAAAAAAAACAGAGAAGTTCAAAATTTTATTAAAATAAATAACAACTCTTTATTCGAAATAAAATTGTGAAGTTTAAATTAGAATAACAGAGAAGTGCAAAGTTTATAAAGAACTCAGATTTTTTTCTTGTTACTGAAGAATAAAATGAGGAAGTTCAAAATAAAATAAAGGAAAAACTAAAAACATGATTTAAAAAAGAAATTTTCTGTTTTTCAAAACACTAGAAGTTTAAAAATTGAAATAACAAAGTGATTCGATGTTTATGAAAAAATCTAAGACTTTACCATAAAAAACTAAAATATTCGTCGTTATTAAAGAATCAACCATGAAGTTCAAGAATTGAAAAAAAAATTCAAACTCGATGTTTATTTTAAAATCAAACACAATTCTTTACTCAACAAAAAACTCAGATATTTTCACGTAATCGAGAGAAGTTCAGATTGATAATTGCCAGAAGTTCACGTACTACACAATGTGCATTTTGTATGGAAAAAAGAATAAAAAAGCAAAGGCTAAAAAGTTTTTTTGCTAGAAGTTCAAGTGCTCTGTCCGGGGAAGTTCAAAAAATTCTTGTGAGAGAGGTTGAACAAAAATACATGACAGAAGTTCAAGATGAAAATAGCGGGAAGTTCAACTACTACACGGAATGCGTTTCAGATAGGAAAATAAGAATAGAAAACAAAAAGCTTAAAAGATTTTGTTGCTAGAAGTTCACGATGCTACTCCGGTGAAGTTCGAGATCTCTAGTGTGAGACGTCCGACCTTGAGTTACATGTAAAAACAGGCAAAAATGACGTTGTTTTACGCATTCAAAAATATATTTTGAACTGCTAAGTAGTATGAAAAACTCATCAACACAAAAAAGTTGCGTGTTTTTAATAGCTTTCCATCGGTATACTATTTGCTCAATTACGGTAAGTGGTTTGAGAATTACGGCCGAAAAATATCACGTCAAAAAACAGAGTGAAGTTCAAACAGACATGCTCCAGAAGTTCATCTACTTCACGCAGTGCATTTCCATTCACGATGAACGCAGAAATCAAGATCTCTCCATTTTCTAATTTACCTCAAAACAACTGTAATATCATTTGTGTAAGTTCAAGTCCTTGGTCGGAGAAAGTTAAAAAATTTATTGTGAGAGACGTTTGTACAAAAGGAATATTATTTGTGTAACACTTACGAATGGATGAGAAAATTACAAACAAAAATAAGTCCCAGAAGTTCAACGTGGAAACAGCAGGAAGTTCAACTACTATGCTAAATGAATTTCAGATGAAAAACTTTCAAAATCGTCGCGAGTATGAAAAAATGATCAACACGGGAAAGTTGCGTGTTTACGGCCTTTTCCATCCAGATATCACCCGCACAATTCCCGTGAGTGGGCTGGAGAGCTACGAGCAGTGGATGAAGATCTACGAGCAAAAAAATCACGTGAAAAACATAGTGAAGTTCAGGTACACGCATCGAGAAGTTCAGGTTCTTCACGCGGTGCATTTTCGAAGAATCTGTTTCGCGGTAGAGGCAGAACGAATGATCCCGTCGTTTTCGGAATTACTCGAAAACGGCTGGGAATCAGAGAAAACCATCAACATGAAAAAGTTTCGCACTTTCCGTAGCTTTTCAACGGTATATTATTTGCCCAATTCTAATAAAGTTTGTAGAAATTACGGTGAAAATATGTTTTTCGCCATTTTCGAAACTGACTTAAAACCATAAAGAATTGGGAGAAACAATACATAACAAAAAGTTTCACATTTGTTCAACCTTTCCAACGCCATATCATTTGCTGCATTCAGACGCACGGTTAGAAAATTAGCTCGAAAATACGAACTCGGTAGGATTTGGACCATTTTCTAAATTACTCTGAAACCATTCAAAATTAGAAAAACACTTTCCAGATGAAAAATTAGCGCATTTTCATAAGCTTTCTAACGCCATATCATATGCCTCCATTGGATTAGCCGTTTAGAAATGACATCGAAAAAACAAACTCAGCTGTTCGGTTTACGAAATTTTACGTTTTTTCAAATTACTCTTTAACCATAGGGAATTAGAAAAAACTTTCAACATGTGGAAGGAGCGGTTTTTCAGCAGCTTTTCAACGCCATATTATATGCCTCATTCCGATAAACGGTTTAGAAATGCGATCAAAATTACGATTCACGTTTTTTGTATGAAGAAAAACGGTTTTCAAAACTGCTCTTAAACCGCTTACATTTTGCGAAAAATTTAACTTGGGTCATGACACACGTGTCCATAGCTTTCCAACGGTATATAGCAAGCCCTATTTGGGCAATGTTGCGGGAAGTTCAACCTAGCACAGAGGGAAGTTCAGGTCGAACAACTCACGCAGTAAAATCGCAAAAAACGCGAGTTCTTCACGACCCGAGTGCAAAATCTGCCCATGAGCGAGATTCCTATCTAAAACGGGTATTTAGTTGCTAAAAATCGTTTCAAGATTACACTTACATCACATGGACCACGACTAACCAGAAAAACTCGCGGTAGAAGGCACGGTTGCGAAGATAGCCCGAAGGTCGGGTTCGTACAGAGAGAAGTTCAAAGCGCGTTACTCGGGCGATTCAGTGTTGTGATCAGAATATTATTACGATCCCGTGATCGAATAGTATATATATATATATATATATATATATATATATATATATATATATATATATATATATATAACCTGAAAGTTTGCGTTTGCTTTCAAATTTACGCATGTAATGCGGGGGTGTTTGGAAAAGCGTGTACTGACACTTGATCCAACGTCTTGGTCCATTAAGGAGGTGATAGCGCGGCGAACAAGGCACTGGCTATATAGCTTTAACACTTTCACTTAGCCATAGGAGTTTGACGGTGGGGCTACTATATAGCCTCTGGTACTTCCGCGTTCATCCGAATACGGTGCGCGTTGGTACATGACCGGGAAACCGGTCCTTCGTTAATGCGGTGGAATTGCGAGGATTCCGCTGAGTCATCGAGTGGTTGACTAGTCTCTTGCTTTATCATGACAGTAAATTTCGGCTTTCTCTACTGAGGTGCTCATCCAGATGAACCAGGGCACAATCGCAGTAGTTCTCCCGGTGCCGCCTTAGCCGATAGAGCGGAACATAAGGTAGCAAAACACGGGAGCCGGACAAACCCAACGGTGCCGCCTTAGCCGATAGAGCGGAACATAAGGTAGCAAAACACGGGAGCCGGACAAACCCAACTATTGACCAAAGACATGATTCGGAGCTGATGCATATAAGGCCAAACTCATGACGACGAACACTCCCTAAAGTATTCAGACTTTACAACATATACTGGGCTCAGTAACGCCCTCGATGATGAGCCCTGAGTTTCCAGGTACGTGCATTAATCTGGCGTGACAAAATGCCAATAACGCCAGGCTCCCTCTTGGTTGTGTTAAGTACCGGAGGGTGTGAAGCAACAAGAGACATTAAAAAGGTTTACACAGGGTCTTAATCTAAAAAAGAAACCTTTGAGCAGGGCCCTGTTGCACGTCTACGCCTTTGTCTCCGTTGTGCCGTATCCTGGAAGGGTGTAGCACGATGATCATCTGTAAAAAAGAAAAACCCAGGTGAAATACTTCATGCTAAACGTTGGTTATTCTTAATGAACCATGAAAATGCATCCTATTATTGTATTAATAGGGTCAAGCCGGACTATAGGCCTTTTTACATGCGGGCAGCCCCTAGCCCCATCTATGGGGGTACATCCATCGACCCAGGCTCAGGTTTATCTGGGCTGCTACAACTAGTGGTGCGCCGGACTCGTCTAACCGTGTCCGTGGTCTTGACGACCGATCATTTAGTCTGGTTGGGGAGGCTGTTTAGTGTTCGGCTACTAGAGCCGCCACATATTCTTCCACACGTAAGGAACGCTCTGTATTTCCATTAACTGTAATGACGCCACCTGGACCGGGCATCTTAAGTTTGAGATAAGCGTAGTGCGTTACTGCATTGAAACGAGCGAAGGCCGCTCTTCCGAGTAGTGCATGATAGCCGCTTCAGAATGGAGCGATGTCGAAGATTAATTCTTCGCTTCGGAAGTTGTTGGGAGAACCGAATACAACCTCTAGTAATAGGGAGCCCGTGCAGCGGGCTTCCACGCCTGGTATTACTCCTTTAAAGGTAGTACTACTTTGGCTGATTCTTGACGGGTCTATCCCCATCTTGCGGACAGTGTCCTGATATATTAGATTAAGACTATTGCCGCCGTCCATGAGGACTCGGGTGAGATGGTATCCATTTATTATTGGGTCAAGCACCAAGGTAGCCGATCCTCCGTGCCGGATACTAGTCAGATGATCCCTGCGATCAAAAGTGATCGGGCAGGCCGACCAAGGGTTGAACTTGGGGGCGACGAGCTCTGCAGCGTATACGTCTCGGAGTGCGCGTTTGCGCCTCCTCTTTGGTATGTGAGTTGCGTAAATCATGTTCACTGTTTTGACCTCCGGTGGAAATTTTTTCTGTCTCCCAGTATTCGGCTGGCGAGGCTCATCCTCGTCTTCGCTTGGTGTCTCCCTTCCCTTGTGTTCGGCGTTTAGTTTGCCGGCCTGCTTGAAGACCCAGCATTCTCTGTCGGTGTGATTTGCAGGTTTTTTGGGGGTGCCATGAATCTGACATAATCTGTCTAGAATATTGTTTAGGCTGGACGGTCCATCTCTGTTGCCTTTAAATGGCTTTTTTCCATTGACCGGGTCAAGAGCCCCTGAATCCGGCGTTGACCGCCGTGTCGTATAGGCTGTATTCATTATTTCGACACTTGTTTTTATTGCATCGCAGTTTCCCGTTGCCATCCCTGACTTCGGATGTGCCTGGGTCGCTGGTGCCGTTGCGGGCCAACCAGCTATCCTCGCCCGCGCAAAAGCGGGTCATAAGGCTTGTTAGGGCTGCCATTGTCCTCGGCTTTTCTTGGCCGAGGTGTCTGGCGAGCCATTTGTCTTGGATACTATGCTTGAAAGCCGCTAAGGCTTCGGCATCCGCGCAGTCGACGATTTGATTCTTCTTAGTGAGAAATCTGTTCCAAAGCTTACGGGTTGACTCTCCGGGTTGTTGGATTATGTGACTTAAATCGTCTGCATCCGGAGGGCGGACATAGGTCCCTTGAAAATTGGCCCTGAAAGCATCCTCAAGTTCCTCCCAACTTCAAATTGAGTTTTCAGGGAGGCTTTTCAACGAATGTCGAGCTGGTCCTTTCAACTTGAGGGGCGGGTATTTTATGGCGTGGAGATCATCTCCGCGAGCCATGATGATGTGAAGGATAAAGTCCTCAATCCAGACCCTAGGGTCTGTCGTTCCGTCGTATGCCTCTATATTCACGGGTTTAAATCCATCTGGAAATTCATGATCCAGCACCTCATCGGTAAAGCATAGGGGGTGCACGGCACCCCTGTATTTGGATGTGTCACGGCATGCTGTCGACGGTTGTTGTGTTCGGTGTTGATTCCGAGCTGGTATTCGATCAATATGATCGTTTTGGTGGCTGTGATCCTGCACCGGAGCATGCTTCCTAGATCCATAGATGGACCTGGCCATACCGGCTTTTTTGTCCAGGAGCTCACGTGAATCGTGTGCTGACTTGTGTGCGGCATCATTAGCCGCCATGTCGCGGCCACGGGGTGGTCGGTCCGGTTGATTGGCTGTTTTATTTTTCGGCTGAATGGGCTCTATAGCCTCATCGTCGAATTCGGGCAGCAGCTTGCGCTTTGGGTAGCTCTTTGTGTGGCAATCGCCTCCGTATTTTTCTTCAGTGTCGAGCACTTTGTTCCATCTGCAATTGAGCGTATACTGCGCGGCCTTAAGCCTTTGCTTCTGCTTCTTCAAGCTCCTCGCGGTGGCAATAAGCCTTCTGTGGAGGTTCTCTTGTTCCAAGTGTTTTTCCGGGATGATGAGTGCATCGTCGTCCGGACTGTTCTCCTCTCCGGAGACAGGTTGATCAATTTTACCCTCGGGATCGCCGTCATCGGACATTTGCTCCGGACTATGTTCACCGTCCCCTGGCTCATCCTGCTCCATTGCTGGGTCCATGGGGTCGTCGTTTCCTTTGGAGTCGACCGGGGTGTTATTCTTTCTCGCGTTGTTATCGCTGTTTTTATTGTGGTGGGATTTAGAGCGGCGCCTACGTTGTCGCTTTGGTTTCTGCTCGAGGGGATTATGCTCCGTTGCATCCTCCCATTCCTCGCCGTTGTTTTCTTTGGGCGTATCCACCATGTATATATCGTATGATGAGGTGGCTGTCCAGCGCCCCGTGGGCGGTGGTTCCTGTTCATCTCCAGCATCCTCGTCCATACCGTTGATGTCTTTGGAGTCGAAGTCAAGCGTGTCAGTTAAGTCATCGACAGTGGCTATTAAGCGGGTGGTGGGTGGGGAATGAATTCCTTCGTCGTCTGCTTCCCACTCGAGCCGGACATAGTTCAGCCAAGAGTCTCCTGACAGAGATAGAGAGATTTCAATGAATTTAGCACGGCGCCCAAGGGTGAGTGCTGAAAGATACCCGCGGAGGTAAACTCCATGATCGGTGCCCGATCAGATTCAATAGGCACGGATGAGCGTGGTTTTGAACCTATGGCCGGAGACAAGTCTGAGGGTCCGATGACACATATCTCTTTGGAGGGGAAGTGTGTGTTCGGCTCTATCACTGATGAGTGTGCGGCGTTCGGGGCGGGGTCCATCCACCCGTCCTCGGATGGCACGATCTGCTCCAGATTAAAGGCCGGGGCAGCCGTAGCTGTGATCTCTCGAACACCGTCCGATGGCAGATCTAAGTCATGCTCGTCGTGACTGTTCGGCGTACCTGACATGGGCTCGAATCCGTCGAAGATCAAGTCTCCGCGGATGTCGGCAGTGTAGTTCAAGTTTCCAAACCTGACCTGATGGCCAGGGGCGTAGCTATCGATCTGCTCTAGACGGCCAAGCGAGTTGGCCCGCAATACGAAGCCACCGAATACGAAGATCTATCCGGGGAGGAAAACCTCACCCTGGACCACATCGCTGCCAATGATTGAAGGAGCCATCAAGCCTTATCGTGACGGCACAGTGGAACTCTCAATGAAAGCACCAATGTCAGCGTCAAAACCGGCGGATCTCGGGTAGGGGGTCCGGAACTGCGCGTCTAAGGCTAATGGTAACAGGAGGCGGGGGACACGATGTTTACCCAGGTTCGGGCCCTCTCGATGGAGGTAATACCCTACTTCCTGCTTGATTGATCTTGATGATATGATTATTACAAGAGTTGATCTATCGCGAGATCATAGAGGCTAAACCCTAGCAGCTAGCCTATGATTATGATTGTTCTCGTCCTATGGACTAAACCCTCCGGTTTATATAGACACCGGAGGGAGCTAGGGTTACACAGAGTCGGTTACAGAGAAGGAGATCTACATATCCGAATAGCCAAGCTTGCCTTCCACGCAAAGGAGAGTCCCACCCGGACACAGGACGAAGTCTTCAATCTTGTATCTTCATAGTCCAACAGTCCGGCCAAAGTATATAGTCCAGCTTTCCGAGGACCCCTTAATCCAGGACTCCCTCAATCTCCAAGAAAGCTGATAAAAACTATACTGAAGACACTGAGACAACCCCAAAGTCCTGTCTTGATGTAGTGTTCGAGTTATTGGCTACTACTACTGGGCACCAAATTTCTTGAACTCGTTGCTGAATCAATTCGCTTCTTGAGTCTCAACTTCAAGTTGAAAGACATCGATTAGATGTTATGCGACGAAGTCAAGGACCGAGGAAGTCCTCGCAGAATTAAGATGCATACTTTTCGGTGCAACAAAGAAGTCAGAGGATTTAAGCGCCAAACAAGAGAAAGTTAATAAGCTTGCTAAGCATCTTGCCAGCATTATTGGTACCTGTGATATTGTTTCTTGAGCTCTTGAAGTGGTTTGATTACGGACTTGTTTCTTTGTGGCGTTTATATGCTGCTTTGTTCCCTATATTTGCACTGGTGGCAAACTTTGATGCCCAGTGGATGTAGTATGTGTAATAGCCGTGATAGCCTAGCGTAAGTTGCTTGCTTATTTATTTCCTTATTTTCTTGTTTATTTCTTTGCTTGTAGTCAGTGCAGTTCTTTTTCCGCGGTTTGCTAGTGGCCGCAATAACCTATTTTTTAAAACTAGGCCACAATAACCATGGGCTACATATTTATCAGTAGTTACCATGGCCCTCCCACGGGTCAGAGAAACAATGGGCCTTCTACGGTTCAGAGAAATAATGGGCCTTATACGGTCGAGACACAATGGGCCTTCTACGGGTCAGATCATCAATGGGCCTTCTATGGGCCGTATGATCGATTGGCCAAACATGGGCCAATAACAGACCGCATTATGGCCGTAAACGGGCTAGAGTTGGAATCGTCCGTTCATGGGCCGACCATAACGGGCTGTCGTTAATCGGACGTATTTGATGATGCTATGAAAATGGCCCAACATATTAACGGGCCACAAACGGGCCGACTGTAACCTCGGGCTGAATTTGGCCCACAAGCAGAAAATGACAGTAACGGGCCGTAAGTAAACGAATGCTGGAAATGAGCCCAAGAATAAATGGGCCCTGAGAAGGCCGAAAGATAACATGGGCTGGAAACGGCCCAACGGAATAATGGGCCGTTAATGGGTATAAAGTGATGCACTGTTCATTACGGGCCAGTTTCACCACGGGCCGTTGAAGGGCCAAGAGTTACAAAGGGCCTCATATGGGCCGAAAGACGTCATGGGCCATACATTGGCCAGAAGTTAAAACGGGCTGGAATCATATTGGACGGCCCAGATGACGCTACTAGGCCTAATTCGGATAGGTCGTAACGGACCCTGGGTTAGTGGGCTGTAAATGGGCTATATGCGAACATGCCGTTAACAGGCTTTCCATGGGCCGGCCTGGCACCTTTTGACCAAGTCAAACGGGCCGACCTTTTCACAGGAATGGGCCTCAGTTGGGCCGTACCACGTGTTGACGTATCATAGGCGCCTTCTGTCCAATGAGTGGATGACATCTGTACCAACAGTGAGCCGGCACATGTTTCCTCCAGCCAATGATGATTTTACACATGGAAAATCCCCATTGGTCGGGGCTGTTAACCGGTTATCGGATCCAAAACCGGACCTGATAGCTTAACGGCGTTCCGTTACGGTGGATGCCATGTGTCGGCCACCCTTGACGAAAGCACTTCTGTGACGCGCGATTTATCGTCATGGAAGTGGACACTTCTGTGATGATAATTTAGGTAATGTCATGGAACACTTATCTGACAAAGACAGGTATGACTATCTTGATTCTGTCATAAAATCGTCATGGATGTACATGCATGACAGAAAACGTGACCTACTGTGACAAACACGTATCATCACGGAAGTGTATTTTTTTAGTGCATCTAATAACTACTCCACAATGCATTCCCTTAGTCCCAAATATGGTGAAGTGTCATGTAGTCGACGTTCACATGACACCACTAAGAGAATGGCAACATACATATCATCAAAATATCGAACACATATCAAGTTCACATGATTACTTGCAACATGATTTCTCCTGTGACCTCAAGAATGAAAGTAACTACTCACAAATGATAAACATGCTCAAGATTAGAGGGGTATTAAATAGCATAATGGATCTGAACATATAATCTTCCACCAAATAGACCATAGTAATCAACTACAAGATATAATCAACACTACTAGTCACCCACAAGCACCAATCTATAGTTTTGATACAAAGATTGAACACAAGAGATGAACTAGGGTTTGAGAGGAGTTGGTGCTCTGAAGATGTTGATGAAGATAGCCCTCCCCAAGATGGGAGAGTTGTTGGTGATGATGACGACGATGATTTCCCCCTCCAGGAGGGAAGTTCCCCCGGCGGAATCGCTCCACCGAAGGGCAATAGTGCTCCTGCCCAAGTTCCGCCTTGAGGCGGCGGCGCTTCGTCCCGAATGTCCTCCTCTGATTATTTTTCTAGGTCAAAATGACTTATATACCAGAAGATGGGAATTGGAGATGGGCCGAGGAGGGCATCACCCACCAGGGCGCGCCTGGGCCTCTTGGCGCGCCCAGGTGGGTTGTGCCCACCTGGCGGCCCTCCTCTAGTAATTATTTGCTCCAATATTCATTAAATATTCCATAAAAAATCCTCGGGAAGTTTCAGCTCATTTGGATTTGTGCAGAATAGGTAGCTTGACGAAGCTTTTTCAGGTCCAGATTTCCAGTTGCCAGAATTCTCCCCCTTGGTGCATACCTTGCATATTACGAGGGAAAAGGCATTAGAATTACTCCAAAAAGCATTATTATACGATAAATAACATAAATAACAGTAGGAAAACATGATACAAAATGGACGTATCAATAGCTTTCAATCCAAGCCTCCCGGGGTTGATCCGCCGTATAGTTAGGCAACTTACGAGGGGCCTTGAAATCTTTAGGAAAGCGCTCATTGCGTAGAGCCGGCACTAAACATGGCACGCCCAAGGTTCTGGACATCACCCCTGTCTCCACAGATGCTGACGGAGAAACTAGAGGTTGCTGTTGAGCCGCCAACTGAGCCGCCAGCTTAGCCTCACGTCGCACCATTCCCTGGTCCACCAAAGCCTGAGCATCATTACCAGCATGCAGTGGGTCAGGCCTCCAAGGCTGATTGCAGTGACGTTTACTGCTTGATACAGCCGGATCACCAATGTGTCTGCTATAAATTCAGCTCGGACATGGGGTTGAATGAATCCCATCATGACTGTATGAATAAGCCGCCTGTTGAGCCATAGCCGTCTGAAGAAGTTCTTGGACTCGCCGTATTTCCATCGCCGCGGGCGACTCATCCTGAACTGGGAGAGCCGCCAATCGAGTAGCCGCAGCTATCATGTTATCCAAAGGATTAGAATAATGACCCGGGGGCGTCAGAATATGCTGAGGACGGGTCAAATTCAAACGTGGGGGGTCTGCGGCACGTGGCTGAACCGGTGGTCCAGCCGCCGGTGCCTCAACGGTCCGATCCACCATAGGCAGGTTACTGGTTCCTGCCCCAGGCGTGTTGAAAAGGTTTCTCGCATCATAAACCGGGGGTAAATGACTTACATGCCTTCTGTTAAAGACAGTGTTTGATGCGTCCCGGTACAAACTCAAGCAAAAAAATTCTTCTTGAAGCTGTTCTGCTTCCCTCTCCAAAGCGGCTCGCTCTGTCTCCATCCGGGTGTTAAGTGTTTAGATCCTCCTTTGCTTGAGCTATCTCCTCACGTAACTTTGCAACGTCCGCGTTATGTTGCATTTGGTTCACCTGGGTCACCTCCGCCGTTAACAACGTTGCTAGAGCATCCAACAGTTCAGATAAAACTTGAGCCGGCGGGCGCACAGGGCCTTCTGCCCCGGTTGCCGTTGTCGTCGCTGAACCGGAGATCATTGCTGCCGCAGTTGAAGAATTCTGCCATGGCTGTGTGCCGGCCATGAAGATTGTAACCCGGTTTGGCAGCTCGTAGGGGTCCGGAATACTGTCACCATCAGAACAGCCCCCAAGCCCGCCATCCTGAGCTTGATACATGGTGTCGGTCTCACCGATTTAGGACTCATCGCCTGAATAGACGTCTGTCTCACCACCGGACTCAGATCCACCTTCCAGATCTAGTCCTTGAGTAAAGCCAACAAATACATGCTTCAGGGTGGCTTGAACCTTGGCGGGTCGCGCGCGCTAAGCCGTCTCGACGATGTCGGCGCAGGTGTCCATCTCAGCTTCCGACTCACCAATTTTGCCAATGAAGACATGAATTCCGCCAAAGGGGACCCGGTACCCGTACTCGATTGAGCTGGCCTCGGGGCCCCAGCCTGCGTCATCGATGTAGAGCTTGCCGTGACGACTCTTAGTCATCTGGCCCACAGTGTATCCCTTGAGCCCTTCAAAGCTTCCCTTCAAGAACTCAAAACCATTGTGCACTGGCCCCACGGTGGGCGCCAACTGTCGTGGAATTGTCACGGCAGATGCCCTAGCATGAGGACTTAGGTGTGGAGCCATCGCAGCGTAGTTAGCTTGAAGGGGTTAAAACGAGACAAGGGACACAGAGAGTTTTACCCATGTTCGGCCCCTCGCAACGAGGTAAAGGCCTACTCCTGCTTTAGGTTGTATTTCTTGGGTTTCGATTACCAGGGGCGAATACGCTTGACCTAGTTCTCGACTTGTTGTTTCTTGCTCTAACCCGCCGCCGGGTCACCCCTTTATATACACAGGTTGATGCCCGCTGGCTTACACAGTCTCGGCCGGCTCATACACAATGTGCCCGGCTCGGTGACAAAACTAAACTTTCCTTAACATACAAGATAAACATAGGCGGTTTATGCCCGTGGGCCTCAAGTCTCCTCCGGGTCTTGGGCCTTCTGTAAGCTTTCTTCACGAACCGCCATCTTCAACATCTTCTTGGGCCATCTGATTATGAACCGCCAGTGGTATGACCCGGACCCTCCTGGGCGGGTCATACCCAATAGTTATATCCCCAACACCAACCCAGCGAGAGGCAAGATCGTCTTCAACCCCTCGCCAGGAGGATGACAAGATGGTATAGCGTGCACTGGCAGCCGCCCCCTCTCAGGGAGACTCCCCATCGTTCACCTCCCGCCACAGGAGATGAGCAAGACCCCCTGGACCTATCCCCCTCACGTAGCTCATTCTTTCCCTCTCTGCTTCCCGGATTTGAGCACTATAGCGAGCACCGTAGAGCACTGTCCACCTTCGACATAGCCACCAGACATCCCTCGCCAAGCCATAATGTCCAGAGCCTCATGTTGGTCCTCTACTCTGAAGGATTCGAGCACGGATGCTCGGAGCCGACCCAATGAGCCGCCCTCTCTCACAGCAACTGTCGGACACCGACGAACGATTTTTGCCACACACAAATGAGCCCCGGCCTAGCCTTCGCCTCTGTTAGACTTACTGTGAGCCTCTCCCAGTTTCCCCTCCTCTAGATCTCACACTGGTGTTGTAGCCATTGTCCACACAAGCTTAGCATCACCGTCTGCCATGGTCGACGTGCTCCACATTGCCGAACTCTCTTTACGTTGTTCTGCTGTTTTTCGTGCTTCCCTAGGTCTATAGATTCCGCCCATCTCCCTAGTTCGCGCGGGTTTGTGGCGTAATGCCGATGCCATCGGAACGGTGACTCTACCACCACCCAGCTTCGCCACTTGCTCGCTTCTAGCCATTGTGCAGCCTCACGTGATCACCCATGGACGCGCGCGAGTGTGGGATACACCCTGATATCCTCAAACGCCGCTGCCAAGGCCTCCGGCGGGACATTGCCGTGATTTTAGGCCGCCGGCAGTTAACTCTTGCCATGCCAAAGTGGTGTCATTAATTTAGGTTGTCCAGACATTGACATGTGGGTCCTCCTATGTTCATGATGTAGTTAGGGCTAAATTAATCCATGTTAATCCCTGCACAGTCGAGATGTAGGCCCCAGTGTCATACTTGACTTGGCACAGTCACCATTGACCGGGCAAAGCAGTCAGTGAGATTTTCTAGCTGAGAGGTAACCACCCGCAGGCCTAACCCACCTTTGACCATTGCCACATGAGCACCAACTCGAGGCAAAGCATCCATGGGAATTTGTTGGCCGGTATTGGATTGTTTAGGGGGGTAAGGGAACAGAAAAAACATCAAGGGTTTATTGAACCACCAAGTTTCTTCAAGGTAGTAAAATGATTTTTTAGCCAAATAATATACTGATTTTTATTTGTATTCTATTTCAATATTTTCCACATGATATGAGATACTTCTTTTAATTAATTTTAGCATGGAAGTACAAACCATGTAAAATAAAGTTAACACATAAAAGA
Organism: Aegilops bicornis; assembly: GCA_021605145.1. Classification (NCBI taxonomy): domain Eukaryota; kingdom Viridiplantae; phylum Streptophyta; class Magnoliopsida; order Poales; family Poaceae; genus Aegilops; species Aegilops bicornis. The sequence continues at coordinate 276,852,212 of CM038669.1, forward strand.
GCCAAAATTTTGTCAGCATTTCCCGTTAATTAGCATAGAATCGTTATTTGGATAATAAGTTCCAACACCATATATATCAAACTCACAGCTATGACACAACATATATATCAGGAGCATGAATATAGCCACACGAGCATCAAAGTTGTCACAAGACCATATTGGTTCATCACAACAGAAAAGAGAGAGGTCTCACCATGTTTTAATGGCAAACATACACCAAATAGACCACACACTACAAATCCAATCTAACAGGTGTTGTTTTGCTCCTAATGCCCATAGTTGGGCTATGTGATGCCCTTTCGCTTCTTGTACCCATGGCTGGGCTATCATGTGGAGCAATTCGGTGCATTTGTTGTCCCTTGGTGTTTGTTCTCCAATATCATCAACCGTGAGGCAATCTTCTCTTTGCCAGCCTTACCCTTTCCCCTTCGCGGTGCACTCTTCTTTGATTTTCCCTTTTGTTCCCAAGAAGGATGTTTTGGTCCATTAGGACCCATGATAGATCTATACACATAATGTTTAACTAGTAAGAACATTGCATGGTCCAGAAAAGGTAACAATTAAGGATCCAAGGAGGAGGATCCATCGCCATGGGGGGTGCCTCTGGTGCCTGTCGTGCTGCTCGCATCGACGTCGATCTGGCTGCAGCCACTACCATGGGGGGTGCCTCCGATGCTTGTTGCGCTGCTCCAGTCGATGCAAATCTGGCAGCCGCAGCCACCATCTTGCTAGCACTGTGTGGGAGGGGCCACGGCCGGGACCGGCCACTCCATCACCGGGGAAGGGAGACATAATTTCTCGTGTCCAGCGGGGTTAGGAGATGCAACTGCTCATGTCCACTGGGGATGCAGGATTGGGGACAGTAATGGAGAGTCTGCTTGAGACTGGGGGCTGCTCTCATCGACAGTGTTGTGCCGGTGGCCAGGTCTGGGTCGCACTACTGGGAAAAGGATTATAGGTGAACTCAAAAGAGTGGTGGGAGGGATGAGGCACCCGCCATTACAAGTTAGGAGAAGCAACAGTGGCGGGTGTCAAAACATGATCGCCAAAGCTACGATCACACCAGTGGTGGGCGAAATACATCACCCGTCACAAACAAGCACTGCTGAGTGTGGCTATGTTATGAATGCTTGTTGTGGCGAGTGGCTTGGCTTATCCACCACTGGTGTTATATGCAACAGTGGCGGGCAGGACAAAGGCCATGCCACAGATGAAAGCCTGCAACCGGTTACTTTTTTATGCAGATATTAGCTGTGTCGGGCGTTTGGTCGTGCCTGCCACACATAGGCTAGCTCTGTACTGTCCAAATTCAACTCGGAAATTGCCGCCCACCACCCAAAATTAGTAGTAGCGGGTCATCTGGCCCGCCCGTCGCGGGGGCTGAGCATGATGTCTACTACGCAACTTTATTCTTGTAGACACGTATTGGGCCTCCAAGCGCAGAGTTTTATAGGACAGTAGCAATTTTTCCACAAGTGGATGACCTAAGGTTTATCAATCTGTGGGAGGTGTAGGATGAAGATGGTCTCTCTCAAACAACCCTGCAACCAAATAATAAAAAGTCTCTTGTGTCCCCAACACACCAAATACAATCGTAATTTGTATAGTTGCACTAGTTCGGTGAAGAGATGGTGATACAAGTGTAATAAGGATAGTAGATATTGGTTTATGTAGTAAGAACAATAAAAAACAGCAAGGTAGCAATTGATAAAACGGAGCACAAATGGTATTGCGATGCTTGAAAATGAGGCCTAGGGTCTATACTTTCGCTAGTGCAATATCTCAACAATGCTAATATAATTGGATCATATAACCATCCCTCAACGTGCAACGAAGAATCACTCCAAAGTTCTTATCTAGCGGAGAACATAAGAAGAAATTGTTTGTAGGGTACGAAACCACCTTAAAGTTATTCTTTCCGTTCGATCTATTCAAGAGTTCGTACTAAAATAACACAAAGTTATTCTTTTCTTTCAATCTATCCAAGGGTTCGTACTAAAATAACACCATATGATATGCATCAACCAACTCTAATGTCACATAGATACTCCAATGTCACCACAAGTATCCGTTAGTTAATTATACGATACGCATCAAACAATTTGAGATTCATAATACTCGATCCAACACAAAGAACCTCAGAGAGTGCCTCAAGATTTCTATCAGAGAAACAAAGACGAGAACGTGAATCAACCCCTATGCATAGATTACCCCAATGTCACCTTAGGGATCCACGAGTTGAGTGCCAAAACACATATCAAGTGAATCAGTATAACACCCCATTGTCACCACGGGTATTCATATGCAAGATATATATCAAATGCTCTCAAATCCATAAAAGTATTCAATCTGATAAGAATGAAATCTCAAAGGGAAAACTCAGCTCATCACAACAAGATAGAGAGGGGAAAACACCATATGATCTAACTATATTAACAAAGCCCGTGATACATCAAGACCGTGACATCTCAAGAACACGAGAGAGAGAGAGAGAGAGAGAGAGAGAGAGAGATTAAACACATAGCTACTGGTACAAACCCTCATCCCTGAGGGTGGACTACTCCCTCCTCATCATGGTGGCTGTCGGGATGATGAAGATGGCCACCGGTGATGATTTCACCCTCCGACGGAGTGCCAGAACAGGGTCTAGATTGGTTTTTCGTGGCTACAAAGCCTTGCGGCAGCGGAACTTCTCTTCTAGGGTTCTTTCTGATGGTTTCTCTATTTATAGGATTTTTTGGCGTTGGTTTCACGCGAAGATGGGTCTCGAGGTGAGCACAATCAACCGGGGTGCGCATGGGCCCCCTGGCGTGCCCCGCTATCTTGTGCCCTACTCCTTCACCTTCTAGTTCTTCCACGGAGCTTCAGGGGTCTCTTTTGTTCCAAAAAATCGTCAAAAAGTTTCAGCTCATTTGGAGAACTTTCATTTCTGCACAAAAAACAACACCACGGTAGTTGTGCTGAAAACATCATCAATCCAGGTTAGTTCCATGCAAATCATATCAAAGCCATATAAAATTATTGTAAACATGGCATGAATACTTCATAAATTATAGATATGTTGGAGACGTATCAGCGTCCCCAAGCTTAATTCCTACTCGTCCATGACTAGGTAAATGATAAAAGAAATAATTTATGAAGTGTGAATGCTAGCATAGTGCATAAGTTTGATCAATGATAATTTCAATCACGTTTCCTAGCATCATAACAGCTACTCTTTCTCATAAAGCTTATCATGACAAATTACCAACCTATTCACATGTTATGGTTCAAACAATGAATTCTCTTGAAACTCAACAGCCTATATTCTTAGTCACCAAACAATTGCAATTCAACTTATTCAACAGAGTCTAAGTAAGAGCTCCACATACTCAATCATCATATATTCTTCCATGATTGCTACTACTCAAAGCATATTCTTAGAAGAAATGGCATCCATCGAACACAAAGAAAGATAGGGGCTTAATATTTTGCCTCCCAACTCATTTATCATAGAGATAATTGTCAACAATAATAAATCATGATCAAATATATTTGACTGGTCATATGTGCCTAGATCTTTCCCCACCACATGATGCTTGCCAACTAGAGAATAATCGAGGTTGAAATGAGAATTTATACTATTGACTCTTTGCATAAAAGTAAATACTGAAAAGTAAAAGATAGACCCTTCGCAGAGGGAAGCAGAGGTTCCATGCGCTTTTTATTTGGATGCCCAAGCTCTTAATGCAAAGGAACGTCACGTTATATTGCCCCTTATGATAGCAACCTGTATTATGCAGTCCGTCGCTTTTATTACTTTGCCATCACAAGTTCGTACAACGCTCAATTTTCCCTTACAATAAAAGATCAAACATATATAGGAGCAATTTTTATTGCTTTATGCACCGATGACAACTTACTTGAAGGATCTTATTCACTCCATAGGTAGGTATGGTGGACACTCATGGCAAGAAACTGAGTTTAAGGGTTTTTGGATGCACAAGTAGTATCTATACTTAGTACGAATTTTTGGATAGCAAAAGATCCTAGGCAAACACCACATGTTGGAGGATCTATGACAATATAACTTCTGTGCAAATATACACAACCATAACTCATTACGTTGTCTTCCTTGTCCAACTTCAACTAATTTTCTCAAGTTTGAAAATAATTAATGGGTATTCACAATCATAGAAGATTTCCAAGATAATATATTTGCATGTGAAAGTTCTCTTCCTTATACTAATCAATCATGAATTGCTTGTATGACCAATATTGTGATTGTCAAGCTTCAAAAGATTTCACTTTCTAAACCCAACATGAAGCTACTACTAGGCATGATATGAACATATAATTTCAACTTCATGATATTTAATTCATTCAACAATTTACTCATAGGATGTAAGTGAAGCACAAGAGTAAATTACAAGCTACTCCAAAAAGATATAAGTGAAGATCATGCGAGTAGTTAAGTAAATAGGTAGCTGATTGTGAACTCTCTCTTATTTAAAAACTTTCAGATCTAAGTATTATAAAAACAGCAAGCAAAACAAAATAAAATGGCATTCCAAGAATAGCACAACTCATGTGAAGAAGCAAAAACTTAGGCTCAACCGATACTAACCAATAATTGTTGAAGAAGAAAGGTGGGATGCCTATCGGGGCATCCCCAAGCTTAAGCTTTTGTGTCTCCTTAATTCCTTATATACCACGGTTTCCCTAAATCTTAAAAACTTCATCCACACAAAACTCAACAAGAACCCGTGAGATAAGTTAGTATAAATCAATGCAATAACCTTATCATTATATACTGTAGCAAATCACTAAAATTATTATTCAACATTCCATACTAAATGCCTCTGACCATTTAATACTCCTATCCTCAAATAGAATCATTAAACGAGCAAACATATGCAAACAATGCACACATAACAACAATCTGTCTAAACAGAACAGTCAATAAAGAGTGCAATATGAATCACACTTCCCTAATTCTAAAAATTCTGAAAACTTACCACACTGTAAAAAAATATTATAGATACTATGCTAAAAGTTCCAACATTTTATCACATTCTGACTTTTCTAGAGAATTTTTGCAACAGCAACAAACTTTCTGTTTTGAAATAGCCACAAGTAGACTCGCAAAATAAGCATGGCAAGGGCTATACTTGACATTTTTATTGAAATAAAAGATGCAAAACATTTTTATAAATAACAGCAAGCAAGTACTTAAAAAAAGAAAATGACGCTCCAAGCAGAACACATATCATGTGACGAATAAAAATATAGCCTCAAGTAAGGTTACCAATAATGTTGGAGACGAAAGAGGGGATGCCCCGACCTTAGTTGCTTGGATCTTCCTTGAATATTAACTTGGGATTGCCTTGGGAATCCCTAAGCTTAGGGTCTTGTCACTCCTTATTCTCCTCATATCAGTATCTCACCCAAAACTTGAAAAGTTCAATCACACAAAACTTAACGGAACTTCGTGAGAGAGGTTAGTATAATAAAGAGTAAACCATTCACTTTGGTACTATCAAAGACAAGATTCATAATAGTTCTCACACAATGCCTACTGTAGCCTATCATTTCCACAATTTATATTGAGCAATATAAGCTATAGAAACTAGGAAACAAGCAAACTATGCATTGAAAACAGAATCTGTCGAAAACAGAACAGTCTGAAGTAATCTGTACTCCAAGCATACTTCTGTAACTCCAATTTTTTGACAAATTAGGGAAATGTAGATAATTTGTATATATATTACCTGTAAAAAATTCAGAACAAAATCACATTCCAGTGAATTTTTTAAATTTCTGGACTGAGCGCAAAAGTTTCTGTTTTTGCACAGATTCAAGTCAACTATCATCCACACTATCCCAAAGGCTTTACTTGGAACTTTATTGAAACAAAAGCAATAAAACATGATTAATACAGTAGCATAATCATGTGAACACACAAAAATAGTAGGTAAAATTGTTGGGTTGTCTCCCAACAAGTGCTTTTCTTTAATGCTTTTTTAGCTAGGCATGATGATTTAAATGATGCTCACATAAAAGATAAGAATTGAAACATGAAGAGAGCATCATGAAGCATATGACTAGCACATTTAAGTCTAACCCACTTCCTATGCATAGGTATTTTATGACCAAAACAATTATGGGAGCAAGAATCAACTAGCATAGGAAGGTAAAACAAGCACGACATTAAAACTTTCAACAAACGAGAGGAAACTTGATATTATTGCAACACCTACAAGCATATGTTCCTCTCTCATAGTAATTTCCAGGCACAAAAATTTTACTACTCTCCACATAAGCGAAATTATTCTCATGAATAGTAGTGGGAGTAAACTCAACAAAATAACTATCATGGGATTGAAAATTAAAATAGCGATGACAAATTTATGGTTATTATTATTCTTTATAGCATGCATGTCATCACCATAATCATCATAGATAGCAACTTTCTTCTCATAATAAATTGGAACCTCTTCCAAAATGTGGAATCATCACTAAATAAAGTAATGACCTCTCCAAATCCACTTTCATCAATATAATCATCATAAATAGGAGGCATGTTACCATTATAACAAATCTGCACATCAAAACTTGGGGGAGTAAAAATATCATTTTCATCAAACATAGCATCCCCAAGCTTATGGTTTTGCATATCATTAGCATCATGGATATTCAAAGAGTTCATACCAACAACACTGCAATCATGCTCATCATTCAAAAAATTTATCAAACATTTTATATAATTCTTCTTCTATCAATTGAGCACAATTTTCCTTCCCATCATTTTCACGAAAGACATTATAAAGATGAATAATATGGTGCAACCTCAATTCCATTTTTTGTAGTTTTATTTTTATGAACCAAACTAGTGATAAAACAAGAAACTAAAAGATTCAATTGCAAGATATAAAGATATACCTTCAAACACTCACCTCCCCGGAAGCGGTGCCAGAAATGAGCTTGATGTCTACTGCGCAACTTTAATCTTGTAGACACGTGTTGGGCCTCCAAGTGCACAGTTTTGTAGGACAGTAGCAATTTTCCCTCAAGTGGATGACCTAAGGTTTATCAATCCGTGGGAGATGTAGGATGAAGATGGTCTCTCTCAAAAAACCCTGCAACCAAATAATAAAAATTCTCTTGTGTCCCCAACACACCAAATACAATGGTAATTTGTATAGGTGCACTAGTTCGGCGAAGATATGGTGATACAAGTGTAAAAAGGATAGTAGATATGGTTTTTGTAGTAAGAACAGTAAAAGCAGCAAGGTAGCAATTGATAAAATGGAGCACAAATGGTATTGCAATGCTTGAAAATGAGGCCTAGTGTTCGTACTTTCGCTAGTGCAATCTCTCAACAATGCTAAAATAATTGGATCATATAATCATCCCTCAACGTGCAACGAAGAATGACTCCAAAGTTCTTATCTAGCGGAGAGCATAAGAAGAAATTGTTTGTAGGGTACGAAACCATCTTAAAGCTATTCTTTCCATTCGATCTATTCAAGAGTTCGTACTAAAATAACACAAAGTTATTCTTTCCGTTCAATCTATCCAAGAGTTCGTACTAAAATAACACCATCTGATACGCATCAACCAACTCTAATGTCACATAGATACTCCAATGTCACCACAAGTATCCGTGAGTTAATTATACGATACGCATCAAACAATTTCATATTCATAATACTCGATCCAACACAACGAACCTCAAAGAGTGCCCCAAGATTTCTATCAGAGAAACAAAGATGAGAACATGCATCAACCCCTATGCATAGATTACCCCAATGTCACCTCGGGAATCCACGAGTTGAGTGCCAAAACACATATCAAGTGAATCAATATAACACCCCATTGTCACCAGGGTATTCATATGCAAGACATATATCAAGTGCTCTCAAATCCATAAAAGCATTCAATCTGATAAGAACGAAATCTCAAAGGGAAAACTCAATTCATCACAACAAGATAGAGAGGGGAAAATACCATATGATCCAACTGTATTAACAAAGCCCGTGATACATCAAGATCGTGACATCTCAAGAACACGAGAGAGAGAGAGAGAGAGATTAAACACATAGCTATTGGTACAAACCCTCAGCCCCGAGGGTGGACTACTCCCTCTTCATCATGGTGGCCGCCCGGATGATGAACATGGCCACCGGTGATGATTTCACCCTTCAACGGAGTGCCGGAACGGGGTCTAGATTTGTTTTTCCTGGCTACACAGGCTTGCGGCGGCGGAACTTCTCATCTAGGGTTCTTTTTGATGGTTTCTCTATTTATAGGATTTTTTGGCATTCGTTCCACGCGAAGATGGGCCTCAAGCTAAGCACAACCCATCAGGGCGCGCTTGGGCCCCCTGGCATGCCCGGTGTCTTGTGCCCTACTCGCCCTCCACCGCGGCACTGCCCATGTCGCCGCCGCCGTCATCGCCCTCCACCGCATCACCCTTGCCCTCGATCTGCTGCCCCGTCGCCCTTCGCTCATCGTGAGAATAACACATCTAGCATGGAAAATATTAGCTACCCATTACCGTTCCGCGAGTGAAACAAACACACAAAAGAGAAGTTCATTTTGAAGAGATGGCACATGCAAATTTGCTTAGAACGGCAAAAGAATACCGCATATAGGTAGATATAGTGGATTCATGTGGCAAAACTGGTTTAAAGGATTTTGGATGCAGAAGTAGAAGTCATACTTGGTGCAAAATGAAGGCTAGCAAAAAGATTGAGAAGCGACCAACCAAGAAACGAATAATCTCATAAGCAAGCATTAAGCATAATTAACACCGAATAATGCACCACAAGTAGGATATAATTTTCATTGCATGATTATTGACTTTCGTGCATGCATAGGGAATCACAAACCTTAACACCAATATTCTTACTAGATCACAATTACTCACCAACGTGACTCACATATCACATCATCATATCTCAAAACTATTACTAAGAATCAAGTTTATTTTGTCCAATGATCTTCATGACATATATTTTCTTTCTTTCTTTATCCTTCTTGGATATCTATCACTTTGGGACTAATTTTCATGTGTTGCTTTTCATAAGCTCAAACAAATATGAGTGAAGATCATGAGCATAACATATTTTCTTTCTCTCAAAATAATTTAAGTGAAGCAAGAGAGACTTTATTCAAAATTTTACTAACTCTCAAATAAATCTAAGTGAAGCAACAGAGCAATTCTTCAAAAATACTAAGCACACCGTGCTCAAAAAGATATAAGTGAAGCACTAGAGCAAGTCCTTTGCTCATAAAACTTTACGTGAAGCATAGAGAGCAATTCGAACAAGTCATGACATAATTTTGGCTCTCTCAAATAGGTGTGTCCAGCAAGGATTGATGACTTCAAATACAAAATAAAACAAGCAAAGACACATATCATACAAGATACTCCAAGCAAAACACATATCATGTAACGAATAAAAATATAGTCTCGAGTAAAATACCGATGGTCGTTAGAAGAACGAGGGGATGCCACTCAGGGGCATCCCCAAGCTTAGTTGCTTGCTCATTCTTGGATAATAGCTTGGGATGCCGGGGCATCCCCAAGCTTAGGCCCTTCTATCCTTCTTTCATCCATCATAAGATAACCCAAAACTTGAAAACTTCAATCACACAAAACTCAACAAAACCCTTGTGAGATCCGTTAGTAAAAGAAAGCAAACCACTACTATAAGTGTTGTGTCAGACCAATTCTTATTTTGTTTTTGTATTAATATCTACTGTATTCCAACTTTCGTATAGCAAAAACTCATCAAAGAAAACCATAGAGCCATCAAAATAAGCACACAACACAAAGAAAACAGAATCTGTCAAAACAGAACAGTCTGTAGTAATCTGGAACTTTCGAATACTTTTGTAACTTCAAAAATTATACCAAATTAGGAAGACAAGAATAATTGTATATTAATCTTCTGCAAAAAGAATAAGGGCAAAAGTTATTTTTGCTGATTTACGATAATTATTTTTGTGAGTGCAAAGTTTCTGTCTTTTTCAGCAAGATCAAACAACTATCACCCCAGAAGATCCTAAAGGCTTTACTTGGCACAAACACTAATTAAAACACACACAAAAACACAATCATGACAGTGGCATAATTATGCTAACACTCAAGAACAGAAAGCAAAAAGAAAAAATAAATTTTATTCATTGGGTTGCCTCCCAACAAGCTCTTTCCTTATAGCCATTAAGATAGGCTTGAGATTTCAATGATGCTCACATCAAAGTGAACAATTGAAGCACAAAGGGAGCATCATAAAAAATGAGACAAACACATTTAAGTCTAACATACTTCCTATGCATAGGCATTTTGTAGGTAACCAAATTATCAAGACAAGAAACATCTAGCATATGCAAGGAATAAGACATAGACAATAGCAATCTCAACATGACGAGAGGTAATTTAGTAACATGAAAATTTCTACAACCACATTTTCATCTCTCATAATAATTGCATGTAGGATCATAAGCAAATTCAACAAAATAGCTATCACATAACATATTATCAACACGATCCACATGTATGCAAAGTTGACACTCTTGCAAAATAGCGGGATTAACATTAACTAAAGTCATGACCTCTCCAAACCCAGTTTTATCAAAAAATTCATAATATTAAACATTCTCCAAAGTAGTGGGATCTAAAGTTGACACTCTTCCAAACCCACTTTTAATATTATTGCAAATAATATTATCAATCTCATATTCATCACAGGGCTTAAATAAAATTTCAAGATCATAAGAAGCACCCCAATCATGATTATTGCAATAAGTAGTGGACATAGCAAAATTAGCATCCACAAGCTTGGAGTTTTGCATATTATTATCACAATTGACATTGATAGAATTTATAGTAAAATCATTGCAATCATGCTTTTCATTCGAAGAGCTATCATGAATCACTTCATAAATTTCTTCATCACAATTTTCAGATTCACGAATCTCAAGCAAAACTTCATAAAGATAATCTAGTGTACTCAATTCACTAGCAATTTTTTCATGATAATTGGATCTCTTAAAAAGATTAGCAAGTGGATGAGGATCCATATCGAGAGATATTTAGCAAGCAAAGATGCAAGCAAATAGAAGACACATGTCACACAATCAAAGAAGAGATCTAACGAGAAAACAACGAATGTAAAAGAGGGCGAATAAAACGGAAAATTTTTGTGAAGTGGGGGAGAGGAAAACGAGAGGAAAATGGCAAATAATGTAAATTGCAAGGAGATGAGATTTGTGATTAGGAACCTCGTTATGTTGAAGATCCTCCCCGGCAAAGGCGCCAGAAATGGCACATTGACGGGAGACTTATCTTGACTTGATCCTCCCCGGCAACGGCGCCAGAAATTATTTTTGATGTCGCTTGAAGCTACGTCGGTTTTTTCCCCAAAGAGGAAGGGATGATGCAGCACAACGGTGGTAGGTATTTCCCTCAGATATGAAACCAAGGTTATTGAACCAGTAGGAGAACCAAGCAACACAACGTAAACAGCCCCTGCACACAAATAACTACACCTCGCAACCCGACGTGTTAAAGGGGTTGTCAATCCCTTTCGGGGTACGGCGCCTCAAGATAGGCAAAGGACGTGAAGTAAATTTGTAGATGAGATAAATAGATAGCGGAACAAATAAATTACAGCAATGTATTTTTGTATTTTTTGGTTTAATAGATCTGAAAATAAACGCAAGTAAAAAGTAGATCGCAAGGCAAATATATGAGAAAGAAGACCTGGGGGGCGTAGGTTTCACTAGTGGCTTCTCTCGAGAAAAATAGCAAACGGTGGGTGAACAAATTACTATTGGGCAATTGGTAGAACTTCAAATAATCATGACGATATCCAGGCACTGATCATTACATAGGCATCACGTCCAAGATTAGTAGACCGACTCTTGCCTGCATCTACTACTATTACTCCACACATCAAACGCTATCCAGCATGCATCTAGTGTATTAAGTTCATGGAAAAACGGAGTAATGCAATAAGAACGATGACATGATGTAGACAAGATCCGTTTATCTATTGCGGCAGATATGGATCCCGTCTTTTTATCCTTAGTAGCAACGATACATACGTGTCGGTTCCCTTTCTGTCACTGGGATCAAGCACCGTAAGATCAAACCCACTACCGGGCACCTCTTCCCATTGCAAGATAAATAGATCAAGTTGGCCAAACAAAAACCAAATATTGGAGAAGAAATACGAGGCTATCAGAGATCACGCATATAAGAGATCAAAGAACTCAAATAACTTTCATGGATATAAAAAGATATAACTGATCATAAACTTGAAGCTCATTAGATCCCAACAAACACACCGCAAAAAAGACTTACATCATATGGATCTCCAAGAGAACATTGTATTGATAATCAAGAGAGAGAGAGGAAGCCATCTAGCTACTAACTACGGACCCGGAGGTCTACAAAGAACTACTCACGCATCATCGGAGAGGCACTAATGGAAGTGGTGAACCCCTCCATGATGGTGCCTAGATTGGATCTCGATGTTCTGGACTCTGCGGCGGCTGGATTAAAATTTCGTCGACTCCTCTAGGGTTTCTGGAATATTGGGGTATTTATAGAGCAAAGAGTCGGTCCATGGGGCACCCGAGGTGGGGACAACCCACCTGGGCGCGCCTGGGCCTCCTGGCGCGCCCAGGTGGGTTGTCCCCTCCTCAAGACTCCCCCCAGGTGCATCCAGGGTCCGTTGTGTTCCTTCTGGCCCATAAAAAATCATCATAAATTGGCGTGGTATTTGGACCCCTTCTGATATTGTTTTCCTGTGATGTAAAAACATGCAGAAAACAGCAACTGGCACTTGGCACTATGTCAATAGGTTAGTACCAAAAACTGATATAAAATGACTATATAATGATTATAAAACATCTAAGATTGATAATAAAACAACACGGAATAGTAAAAAAATTATAGATACATTGGAGACGTATCACTCGCCGCCCGAGGCCAAATCTGGCTATTTAAGCCGGACGGCGTCCCCCAACCCTAGCCCATCCACCTCCTCCCTCTCTGCGCCGCCACCCGAGCCCGTCCGCCTCCTCTCCCCCGCTCTCATACGATCTCCGGCATCGCCATGGTCTAATAGAAGATCACCACATACGCTATGCTGACACCGGAGCGCTGGAGGCAGATCGCGGAGGAGATCTAGGCTAGGCGCGCCGTCTGCATCGCTGCCGAGCTACCTCCGGACTCGCCGAAGCCGAAGGAGGAGGAAGGAAAGCAGCTGCCAAAGCCGATGGAGGTGGCGGATCCGGATGAGGACGAGGCAGAGCATCCTGCTCAGGGGTTCACCATGGAAGAGGCGAAGGCGGAGTTCGCTGTCTCCCAATTCGCGAAGATGGCAGAGCAGCAGGCCATCCTGGAGTCCATCTAGGATGTGGCCTATGTGGAGGCCAACCGGGAGTTTCTCCGGCAGGAGCGGGCGGTGACTGACGCGCTCTTCATCGAACTCGACGAGGAGATAGAGGAGGAGGCCGGAGCGGAACAGCCGGAGGAGCTAGAGCTGCAGCGGCCGCCCATGTACCCGAAGCCTGACACGGAGATAGTCGACATCTCCAACAAGGAGTAGCTATGTGATCTACGCAGTACGTAGGTTTTTTCGTTTGCATGCTTTTGTAGAGATTTAACAATTTAGTATGAGGTGTCCGGATGCAGTTGCGGTAATCTGAGGATTGTCCGGTCACTGCCTGCAGGCGCGTCCGCGGGCGTTTGATGGGCCAGATTTGCCCATCGCGGTTGTATATGCTCTTATATCTCCCGTTTCTAAATATAAGTCTTTCTAGAGATTTTCAATATAAACGGCATAAGGATGTATATATACACTAGAACAATGCCCGTGCGTTGCAACGGGATATAAATATTATAGTACGTTAGCTTGTGATTTACTTGTCAATAATAATGTGATTGTGTAAATAAATGTTCATCAAATTCTGCCCGTGAATTACCTTATATTTTGATTAGAAGTTTGGTAAGTAAATTAAATTGAAATTGGTCCACAAGATAAGTAAATTAAGGTGATTGATTATCATATACATGGAATGTTGGATGAAGGGGTGGTGGGAAGAAAGGTGAAATAGAAACCTTACGTTCTTTTTAAGTAGTAGAGATAGTTTAGAGCGTAGGTTTACTAATTTTGCTAGCTATGTAATTTATATTAAAATCTATAAGAAAACTTATATTTAAAAAGGAACGGAGGGAGTACCTGTGTATATTATTTTTGAACCGGGCTAATACCCCTTTCCATTGCAAATGAACGGAAATACAAAGGTTCAGAAACATGTCAGGAGAAGAGAAGAGGGAAAGAGGTAGAGCGAGTCCGGGCACTGCAGTACCCGGCGGCCCGCCTGATCTTTCTATAAATAGCTGCGCGCTGTCCAAAGCTAGTCACATGCAAATTCAGGTCTTAACCTTGCCACTGCTTACTAGACACAGAGTACCTAGCTCGCTCTCTCTCTCCCTCCCTCTCATCGAGCAATGGAGGATGACAAGAAGACCAAGTACCGCGGCGTTCGTACGCGGCCTTGGGGCAAGTTCGCCGCCGAGATCCGTGACACCGAGCGTGGCGGCGCCCGCGCCTGGCTCGGCACGTTTGACACGGCCGAGGAGGCCGCGAGGGCGTACGACCGCGCGGCTTTTGCCCAGAGGGGCGCCACTGCCGTGCTAAACTTCCCCGGCGAGGCCGGGGGCGCCTCCGGCTCGTCTTCGTCCACCCCGGCTGGCTCCGGTGCCGGCACGGGCAGGGGTCGCGGGGGCACACAGAAGATCGAACTCGAGTACCTCGACGACAGCCTCCTGGACGAGCTTCTCGACGACAGCAAGTACGGTGGTAAATGAGAGAGAAATTCTCTTGCATGCACGTATATATGCATGCATGCAGAAGAAATGGCCTACACAAAGTACGTACGTAAACTATACACGCATACTGACACACATATTATACCACATCCATATGGGCCATATTACGTGATGCATCATGCATTACAACACAAGTACCGTTCACATATTTGCATTTAGTGGCAATTTCCACCACTGGATCAATGTCATGTATGCTACAAATTACAAAATAATCGCTTTTGTTTCGTGCCCTAAACAGAAGACACGCCGGACGTGCACAGTGCGCGTACGTATTTCTGTGATGAATGAACTAGATATATCATGGCAAAACAAGGCAATATGTACTTCCTCCGTAAACTAATATAAGAGCGTTTGGATCACTAAAGTTTACAGAGAGAGTACGTGTTATTGTTGTATCTATATATACGTGGAGAAAAATAAATGTTGGGTGGCGGCATCCATCTTGATATATGTACACGATCATTGTATCTAGCTCTAATGGAATCTGCGGATCATATCGTTGAGCCGCCATTGTAATGTTATCAATGTGGCAATTGCAAACCTGACATTTCTGGTAATATTATATGGCAATTCTCGTACCATCCAGCATGCGTGAAACGTGATATTCTCTTTGCTTTCATGGAGCATTGACATATATGTTCGGTCGTTGCACGCTAAAGCTGGCCAATAGAGCCACCGCTTTAGTGCTATGTTTCTGTGCATATTATGGGGTGCATGGTTGCATGCATGAATGTGCTAAACCTTTATGGTTCTCTTCGCGTGTGTAATCTATGGGCTGCGGCTGCTTACCATCTCTTGGTTGACATGCATGAATGTGGACCTTGGAAGACCATTGGCTAGATCTAGTAAACAAAAGCACGAGAGCTGAGCGGCTGCTCACGTGATTAATTATTAAGGAATCTCTGGTAGGTTCATATACTCTCTGATTTACAGAGTTTACAGAGTTCATTATTAATTGCCTGAGCCTCCCGCCACTCAAAGTGTTTGGTGCGTCGAAGAAGGCGATAAAGAGGTAGTGTTTTTTCTTCCAATCGGGAGATAAAGCGGCTTAGGGCAGCCACGCATCCAATTAATTTATGGATTTGCTTGAGATCTGTTGGGGTAGCCAACTGTGACAGAGCTCAGATTTTAGCCGGATTTGCTTCAATTCCTTTATTGAAAACGATGAAGCCCAGCAGCTTTCCGGCAGGCACACCGAAAACGCATTTTTCCGGATTGAGCTTGATGTCATATGCTCGGAGATTGTCGAACGTAAGCCTCAAGTTGTCTATTAAAGATTCGACGTGTCTGGTTTTGATGACCACGTCATCTATGTATGCCTCAACTGTTTTGCCGATTTGTTTTTCCAGGCATGTCTGAATCATGCGTTGATAGGTTGCACCGGCATTTTTGAGCCCGAAAGGCATGGTATTAAAACAGAATGGGCCGTATGGTGTGATGAATGCCGCTGCGGCTTGATCGGACTCCGCCATCTTGATTTGATGGTATCCGGAGTATGCATCGAGGAAGCACAATGAGTCGTGTCCTGCGGTAGCGTCGATGATTTGATCAATGCGGGGGAGGGGAAGGGATCCTTGGGGCAAGCCTTATTGAGGTCCTTGAAATCGACACATAGGCGCCAGGATTTGTCCTTCTTTGATACCATCACCAGGTTTGCTAGCCAGTCCGGATGTTTTATTTCTCTGATGAATCCGGCCTCGAGTAACTTGGCTAGCTCTTCTCCCATGGCTTGTCGCTTAGGTTCTGAGAAGCGCCGAAGAGTCTGCTTGACCGGCTTGTATCCCTTCAGTATGTTTAGGCTATGTTCAGCCAGCCTGCGTGGGATACCTGGCATGTCTGAAGGATGCCAGGCGAAGATGTCCCAATTCTCACGCAAGAACTCTCGCAGTGCGGCGTCTATTGTGGGGTTCAGTTGTGCTTCGATGGATGCTGTTTTTGTAGGGTCCGTTGGGTGGACCTGGAATTTGACTATTTCATCCGCTGGTTTGAAAGGGGTGGATTTGGATCGTTTGTCGAGTATCACGTCGTCCCTGTCCACCGTGGAGCGCAGCGTAGTTAGTTCTTCGGTCGCGAGGGCTTCGGATAATGCCTCAAGGGCTAGTGCGGCGGTTTTATTTTCGGCGCGGAGTGCTACGTCCGGATCACTAGCTAGAGTGATGATTCCATTGGGCCCGGGCATCTTGAGCTTCATGTACCCGTAATGGGGTATAGCTTGAAAGCTCGTGAATGCATCCCTCTCTAAAACGGCTGGTATCCGCTACTGAATGGGCCACTTGGAATGTGATTTTTTCAGACCTATAATTCTCCAGCGTGCCGAATATCACATCTAGTGTGATTTTTCCCGCACATCGTGCCTCCCGACTAGGGATGATTCCCCTGAAGGTCGTGCTGCTTTGCTCAATGCGGCTCTTGTCTATTTCCATTTTGTTAAGAGTCTCCTTGTAGATGAGGTTTAATCCGCTGCCGCCGTTCATGAGCACTTTAGTAAGCCGGAAGCCGTCCACAATTGGACTAAGGACCAAAGCGGCTGGTGCTCGGACTGTTCAGAATTGAGGTTCGTCACTGGCATTGAAGGTTATGGCCGTGTCGTTCCATGGATTTATTGCTGCGACGTGGCAGACTTCGGCAAGGCTGCGGAGTGCTCGCTTGCGCCTATTATTTGAGGCGAAAGTCTCAAAGACTGTTAATACTGTATTGTTATTTTCCGTGGGATGGTGTTCTGCGGTATTGTTGATGAGGAGATCCTCGCCGCTCTTGGCCACCTGCCGGGGTATCCAACATGCTCTAAGGTTGTGTGTTGGTATGGTATCCGGTGTACTGTGAATTTTGCATGGCCCATTAAGCCATCCCTCCAATATGGTTCCATGCCCTGTAGTGGGCTTTGGTTTCTGTAGCGACCCGACCCGAATGGATCAAGTCTCTGTGCTTTCGTGTCATCTCTGGATCGGTATGCTGACACACACAGTACTCGAAGGATTTATAACAGAGGTAAATCACATGTATAAAGTAACGTAAATACTATTACCTCGATCCAAAATATAGCGGAAGCAACAAGGTTGTGGATTCCCATCAACACCAACGGCAAAGTTGAGTATAGGAAATCGTAACCCTAACGTATCACTTACTCGTCAGTTGCGAAAAGTCTGCAACATGAAAAGTTGCAGCGAAACGGGTCAATTGACACATGGAATATGCTGGCAATGTAACACATAGAGAGTAATGAAAGAATAGGCTATACTACATGCATATATGGCTGGTGGAAAGCTCTATGGTTACAGTTTTTGTGAAAAGCTAATTTTTCCCTACTTCAAAGGAATAAGTTTATTTAACTATCATGATGGTTGTTAAACATTGAGAATGGTTGACAGCATCCTCAATCCCAATTAAAAGTACTCATTAAACCCAAACAAATTATATTAAGTAACGTGATGAGATCAACAGGATAATCCAAGAACTAGTTACTCAAAATGTCCATAACCGGGGACACGGCTAATCATGATTAGTTTATACACTCTGCAGAGGTTTGCGCACTTTTCCCCACAAGACTCGATCGCCTCCGTTTGGTTTCTCGCACTACATGGTGTTTGAGAGACGGATGACCGAGACATAGTCTTTTAGAAGCGCTAGCACCTTACGATGGGTGGAACGGTACACCTACATCCCCTACATCTGCTAGTCCACCACTATAAGAGTTCGCACGACTTAGTCAACTATGCCAGAGCCCATAATGGCTTGTGGCTGCACACGTAAGTTACTAGTATGAATAATCTTATGATCCCTTTGAGCCCGGGTGGCGGTCCGAAGAAAACAGGCAAGTCCTGATAGAAACCAGGTGCCTCAATCCACCCAGATGTGTGTTTAAGTCGCCACCTTAGATAAACCATTAATAATAATCTCACATCTGTCATGGATATTCACTCACCCAATCCACGTCTACTAGCATAGCATGGCATAATGAGCAAACGTAGAAGTAACTCCCAAAGGTTTCATAAGTAAAACAGGTAATAGGTACTACCTCAATCTACTTCCCATCCCACAATTTATTTAGATCCTAATCATGCAAGTGTTGAGGAATAGATCTAATGCATAAAAACTGGGTAGTAGAAAAAGTATGATCAAGTGTTACTTGCCTGCAATGTTGATGAAGAAGATTCGCACTCAAAACTCTTGATAGTTCTACTCGTCACACTCCGGTCAATCTATCGTAAGCAAACAGTAGTAACCACACATAAGCAATCACTCAAAAGATCGGGAAGATCGAAGAAAACGAATTCGGAAAACGTCAAAACCAAATCAAATAACTCTTGCAGCATAAAACAATCTCTAACAGTACCAAAATTATGTGAATTTGGCCTTATCAGAAAGTTTAGGTCAAGAGCTTCGATTAGCAAAAAGAATCAACTAAATCGGAGTTACGAAACTCAAGTTATGATCAAACGAAGTTCAAATACAAATCTATTTGAATTCAAATTTTAAAACTTTCAAAAACATGTTTGAGTTGGATTACTGGATAGAGGAGATCATAACGAAGAAGTGGGTGTTGGTTTCATGGATTCCGACTTACGAGTAAAAAGTTATGAGCGTTTGAAGATTAGGGACTAAAAAATAACACTACAGATAGGTCTGACGGAAATTAAAAATAAAAGAAAATTCTATCGAGCGAACGCCGCTAAACAAAACCGGAAAGAAAACCGCGAGAAAATCGATCTAGGGTTTCGGAAAGAAAACCAAACGAAAAACCGATCTAGAAAACCGGAACGATTCTGAAAAACCGAACCGAGGAAAAGAAAAGGTGACGCCTTGAGGCTAGTACCTCAAGAGGCGAGGGCTCGGCGGCGGCTAGGTGGCGGGCGACGGCACTTGGCGGCGGCGGTGGCAAGCGGCGCGGCGGCGCTGGTGTAGGGCGGCGGCGCTGGTGGGCTGTCAAGCGGAGAGGAGAGGAGAGGAGAGGTGTTGGTTTGATGTGTTGGAGGGGGGGTGCTTGGGTATTTATATTGGGGAGGGGAAGGTTTTGCTTGGGGTAGGGGGCAAGAAATAGACTAGGATTAGGAAACAAGAGGAAAAGATCTAGAAACAGATACGGAATAAACGAAAGTAGAAGAAGAGTCCTACTAGTATTAGGAAAAGAAGCGGCGGCTCCCTGGTTGCCTTGGTGGCGCGCGCGATGGTGTTGGCCGGCCGGCCGCTGGCTTGGCCTTGGGCCTTGGCCCTTGGCGCAGCGAATTTTTTTTTTTAGACAGAGACAACAAAACAAAAATAATAAAATCAAATAAATAAATATATTATATAGGCATATAATATATCAAAATTTTTAGAAAATTTTTTCCTACATGATGAACATTATTCTAGCATTAAATAAAATACACACAAATTTAAATAAAGCAAAGATTGCTTTTGGTCCATTAAAATCCAACAAAAATCATTTTTAAAATACCAAAATGACTTCAAATTAATTTCTCTCCAATTTTCTGATGTAGGGAATCATGTTACCCTATTTTCCATATATTTTGTTTTTGGAGAAAATATTTTGAATAAAACTCAAATAACTCCAAATTGGAAATAAATTCAAAAGAACTTTGGATTTAATTCTTTTAAAACTCCCAACTCATATTTCATTTAATTTGAAGAAGTCATTTTATCTTCTCTCGTGAAAATCATTGAGTTGCATAAAGTTTCAGAATTGGAAATATTCTCAAATGGAATTCAAATATTTTCAACACCCCTTGTCATTTAAATAAATGGAAGAAGTCATGTCATCTTCTCTCCAGGGTTTTTGTGATGAAAAGAATTTGAATTCCCGAAGATCATAAAAGCAAAAATTAAAGTTTGGGAAAGTCCTTTTATTCCCTCTCATTTAACTTCCAAAAAAATTCAAATTCACTCACTTTCAGTCAGTCAATCAAACAATCAATCAAAACTATTTATTTGTTTATAACATTCCAAAATTTAGAATTTTGGGATGTTACAAACCTACCACCCTTAAAATGAATCTCGTCCTCGAGATTCAGAGAGGCTAGCAAGAAATAGGTTAGGGTTTGGGGGTCTTCTCGAAAATTCATCGATCGTCTCCGGTCTCGGGTGCTACCAACCTTAGAAGCATTGTTACGGTTCCATCAAAACTCAGATACTCCATCCTTATTGTCGACAAAGGTCGGTCTTCTCGAGATATTAAGGATAATTCCTTCTCTGGCTCTTCCGGTAGTGGCATAACCTTTTCCTCAATTCCTTTGTCCTTTCCTCTTGGTAAGGTTATCCCGAAATTGGGTCTTCATAGTCGACGGTCCGGCGCCAATTCTAAACAAATATCGGTATCTCATGGTGGTCAACGATTTATGGTTTCTCCTGCAGAAACGGGTCTGGGTTGAACCTCACCGTATAACCTACGGTTGGCAACAACTGCCGTGTACAAGGGAAAAAATACCTATACCTTTCTAAGGTTTAAACAAGGTTTTGATCGTCGTCTCTCTACTATAGGTAAGTCACTCAGATTTTACCATCCCATATAGCAAAGCGAATAATAAGAGTAAGTCGGTATGGTGATCAATCCATCCCGCACTCCAAATCATTACCTTGTACATGGTTTAGCGAATCTCGCATTCTTACACTCGGTCATCCTCACAAGCATTGCAGAATTTCTCTTGTCGACGAACCAAGTTCGGAAAATCCATTGATTCTGCAGGCCAAACAAACATCTATCGTTCCTTAACAACGCTCGGGTTTTGCGTAAACTCCTATAAGATCGTCGGTCGATATAATCGTAACTTCTTCCAGGGTTTTTCCTTCATCAAGATTGTGCTTGCCTCTTGGCAGGTCCTGGGGCCTGTGGGTTATGGCCCATCTCATCACTTGTAGTCCTTGAACTTATCATTGCGGGCAACTGATCATTATCCCAACATCCAACTTCCTGGCATACTTAATATCCATCCAAATGTACTGTCTCTTTTCCTTATATTTGCACCAAACGGGGACATGATTACTCAGACTCTTCATGGAATTTCCATTGATCCATATTTCCAACATCATACCTCCTTTATATCCCATGGTAATTCATCTCTTCATCCTCGTGGGATGTCCCACATACCGAGATAAAAACTTATACTATGAAATCCATACTCCACTTCGTGGAACATCATTATCCTTTCCAGGGTCAAGCGTCCTTACAAGGGAATATTGGCCATCTCCGCATGGCACTTCTTCAACTGGGAAACATGAACACATCATGAACTCCTGACAGTCCTTCGGGTGACTCCAACTTGTTAGCCAATTCTCCCATACGTTCCAAACTCGGTATGGTCCTACAAATCTCGGGGCTAACTTTCCCTTAACTCCAAATCGCTTAACTCCTCACAGAGGGGACACACAAATACATGCTCTGTCTCAAATTTTATAGACTACCTCCTTGCGTTATTGAGTATGCATAACTATTCGCTCGGATCGAGCTACTTTCAGTCTATCTCGAATCAACTTAACATTCTCTTCCGAATCCTTGATCACATTGTTCCAAACAACTGACGGTCTCCAACTTCATCCCACATCAACGGTGTCTGGCTCCTTCTCCCATACAAAGCTTAAAAAGGGGTCATCCTTAAACTGGCTTGGTAACTGTCGTTGAATAAGAACTCCGCGTAAGGTAGATTATCATCACTACTAGATCCATAATCTAGCGCACATGCTCTTAACATGTCCTCCAGAATCTGATTTACTCTCTCAGTCTGTCCATCTATCTGCGGATGAAAGGCTGTACTGAACTCTAGCCTAATACCCAAAGTCTGGTGCAGCTGATTCCAAAACTTTGAGGTAAACTGTGTTCCTCTGCGATGGTCCTCGGAACTCCATGCAGACATACGATCCTTGTCAAATATATCTTGGCCAACTTCGCACTTGTATAGGTGGTTTCACCGGGATAAAGTGAGCCACTTTGGTCAAGCAAATCAACTACTACCCAGATAGAATCATATCCCAATCGGGTTACGAAATCCGGAAATGAAATCCATGCCAAGCTTATCATACTTCCATTCGGGTATCGGCATAGGCTGCAATAATCCTGCTGGCTTCTGATGCTCTGCTTTTACTTTCTCTGGCATACATCACTTACGACTACATACTCCGCAATATCCTTCTTCATACCAGTCCACCAGAAACACTCCTTCAACTCCAAATACATCTTGGTGTTTCCAGGGCGAATCAAGTATGGTGAGTCATGAGCCTCCTGAAGTATTAACTTCCTGATCTTTGCATTACTGGCACATATATACACTATCCTCAAACCATAAGGTGTCGTGCTCATCCTTACGAAAACCTTTGGCCTTTCCTTTGCTCATCCTCTCTTTGATCTCAGCAATCTCTTTATCCTCCTTCTGAGCTTCTCGAATCTTGTCTAACAACGTCGACTGAACCTCCATTGTTGCAACAAAACTTTTGGGAACAATCTCCAATCGAAGTTCCCTGAAAATCCTCGGCTAACTCCTTTGATAATCCTCCAATTATGTGGGTATTCGTCCTTGTTTTCTTTATGGTTGTGTCCTATTTCTCCACAAAGCATGTATGCACAAGGTTTCTTCATATCACTTCCATAAGGCTTCAACTTCTAGGTCACAAACCGAGACTTTAGCAAAGTCAACTTAAATTCCTTCCAAGTGGTTACTCTTTGCAATCCATTGATGGTTTGGTACATCCTCCACCAAATAGCAGCACCTCTTTCAAAGCACTGAAGAGCATGCTGGGCCATATCCTTTCTGACTATGGGGTTATTCTCCATATGATCCTCCATGTTCTGAATCCATCGGTCTGTCTCCAATTGACTCATCGGTCCATACAATACAAGCTCATCTCCATTCATCCTCTATTGGGTCCATGGGTTTGGGGTGGGATAAGAGAGATCGAGAGGGATGCACACAATACAAACAGAAGTTTTTGGAAAACAGATTTTATTGTGGCTGTCGGAAAAACATCAAACAAATGACAGCTCACAATCGTCGCATCTAACGCAGGTATATAACTGGGGTTTGGTCTTCTAAAGGTCAATAGATCTCAACGTCATCAAACTCTTCAAGTCTTGGTCATGTCTCCGATGGCTGCTTCTGATCATGCTTGTTCCTTTTGCCAGATCATATCTGTTGACACGAAGTCTCTTGGGACGCCCTTTAACAGTCCTGGAGTTGCATTCCAAACTTCTGTATTTCATCATCCTTGGCATGAGCCATGGTTCTACTGTCCTTCAGTTCCTGACAAATCTCCGGTATCTCGATGTTTTATTCCTCCAAATTTTAGCTACTTTCAAACCACGGTTCTGAAGTTCTTCACGAATTGCTTCCTTATCAAATCGCTTCTTGTGGGTCCATCTTAACTTCTTGATGTAACACTCCAGATCCTGGTGATACACCAGTAATGTTAAAACTGCATCCTCTGCTGACAGATGCTCCTTCAGCCTTCTACCATCCAATGCTTCCATGCATCTGCACGCTTAACCCCGCATGGTGACAATAGCATAGGCGGTTAACAACATCATGGATAGCCATGTTTCTGCTCTTGTCATTTCCATGAGCTATCTCTCCATAGTTGATATCTCCTGCATTGGGGTTTCCTTGACAAAACTTTGAGTTACTAACTCTCCATGCTCCGATATTTCTCCGATACACCTTGACCTCGGGTATTGAGAGCTTCCATAGTCCGTCAAATTCCATAAGCGTAACCTTCCTAGGTCATAAGATCTGGGAATTCTTCAGAGCCTTCAAAATCTCATAGTCTTCGGAGTCTTCAACAGTTGTAGTTTCCATTTATACGGTAAAATCCTCTTCATTCCAAATGGTCTTAGTTGTGCGATAACTTGTCTCCTTGGAGTGGTCTCATCATCGCATTTAATCTTCGAAAGTGGTCAAAAGGGAAAAGGGGTATGGTCTCACTAAAAAGGAATATTTGAATAAGCTCAGAAGAGAAGAGAGGTAAAAGATCTTTTTGAAAATGAAGTTGTAGAGAAAAATCATTCCTATGGGCTTGCCAGTTTCTAGGGTCACGTCCTACAGTCAACATGTGCTCTGATACCATCTTGTAGCGACCCGACCCGAATGGATCAAGTCTCTGTGCTTTCGTGTCATCCCTGGATCGGTATACTGACACACACAGTACTCGAAGGATTTATAACAGAGGTAAATCACATGTATAAAGTAACGTAAATACTATTACCTCGATCCAAAATATAGCGGAAGCAACAAGGTTGTGGATTCCCATCAACACCAACGGCAAAGTTGAGTATAGGAAATCGTAACCCTAACGTATCACTTACTGTCGTTCGAAAAGTCTGCAACATGAAAAGTTGCAGCCCGAAAACGGGTCAGCACATGGAATATGCTGGCAATGTAACACATAGAGAGTAATGAAAGAATAGGCTATGCATATATGGCTGGTGGAAAGCTCTATGGTTACAGTTTTTGTGAAAAGCCAATTTTTCCCTACTTCAAAGGAATAATTTTATTTAACTATCATGATGGTTGTTAAACATTGAGAATGGTTGACAGCATCCTCAATCCCAACTAAAAGTACTCATTAAACCCAAACAAATTATATTAAGTAACGTGATGAGATCAACAGGATAATCCAAGAACTAGTTACTCAAAATGTCCATAACCGGGGACACGGCTAATCATGATTAGTTTATACACTCTGCAGAGGTTTGCATGACTTTTCCCCACAAGACTCGATCGCCTCCGCTTTGGTTTCTCGCACTACATGGTGTTTGAGAGACGGATGACCGAGACATAGTCTTTCAGAAGCGCTAGCACCTTACGATGGGTGGACCGGTACACCTACATCCCCTACATCTGCTAGTCCACCACTATAAGAGTTCGCACGACTTAGCCAACTATGCCAGAGCCCATAATGGCTTGTGGCTGCACACGTAAGTTACTAGTATGAATAATCTTATGATCCCTTTGAGCCCTGGGTGGCGGTCCAAGAAAAACAGTAAGTCCTCGATAGAAACCAGGTGCCTATATCCACCTAGATGTGTGTGTGAGTTGCCACCTTAGATAAACCATAAATAACAATCTCACATCTTTCATGGATATTAACTCACCCAATACACGTCTACTAGCATAGCAAGGCATAATGAGCAAACGTAGAAGTAACTCCCAAAGGTTTCATAAGTAAAACAGTAATAGGTACTACCTCAATCTACTTCCCATCCCACAATTTATTTAGATCCTAATCATGCAAGTGTTGAGGAATAGATCTAATGCATAAAAACTGGGTAGTAGAAAAGTATGATCAAGTGTTACTTGCGCAATGTTGATGAAGAAGATTCGCACTCAAAACTCTTGATAGTTCTACTCGTCACACTCCGTCAATCTATCGTAAGCAAACAGTAGTAACCACACATAAGCAATCACTCAAAAGATCGGGAAGATCGAAGAAAGCGAATTCGAAAACGTCAAAACTAAATCAAATAACTCTTGCAGCATAAAACAATTTCTAACAGTACCAAAATTATGTGAATTTGGCCTTATCAGAAAGTTTAGGTCAAGAGCTTGATTAGCAAAAGAATCAACTAAATCGGAGTTACTTAAACTCAAGTTATGATCAAACGAAGTTCAAATACAAATCTATTTGAATTCAAATTTTAAAACTTTCAAAAACATGTTTGAGTTGGATTACTGGATAGAGGAGATCATAACGAAGAAGTGGGTGTTGGTTTCGTTGGATTCCGACTTACGAGTAAAAAGTTATGAGCGTTTGAAGATTAGGGACTAAAAAATAACACTACAGATAGGTCCCTGACGGAAATTAAAAAGAAAAAGAAAAATCTATCCAGCGAAAGCTCGCTAAACAAAACCGAAAGAAAAACCGGCGAGAAAACCGATCTAGGGTTTCGGAAAGAAAACCGAAATGAAAAACCGATCTAGAAAACCGGAACGGAAACCGGAACGATTCATTTAAAAAACCGAACCGAGGAAAAGAAAAGGTGACGCTGGCGCTGGGCTAGTACCTCAAGAGGCGAGGGCTCCGCGGCGGTTAGGTGGCGGGCGACGGCACTTGGCGGCGGCGGTGGCAAGCGGGCGGCGGCGCTGGTGTAGGGGCGGCGGCGGCGCGCTGGTGTAAGGTTGGCTGCTGGAGAGGAGAGGAGAGGAGAGGTGTTGGTTTGATGTGTTGGAGGGGGGGTGCTTGGGTATTTATATTGGGGAGGGGAGGGTTTTGCTTGGGGTGACATAACGCAATGATACACGTTGCAAACGAAGCGGGAAATTAAGTGGAACGTTTTCCCGGTTTCAGACATCTGCCAGACAGATGAACCGGAGGGGAAGGTTCCATGTTTGCATTGCTGGAATCAGAGGGGGAATCGAGGGGGGCTCACATCGTAGCTGTAGGGAAAGTCCGCGAGCTCGGGGAGGCTTTGATGACGTCGAAATCGATGATGACGAGCGGCAGGACAGAGCTTGAAGAAGACCTCGTTCCGGTCGATACGGTTGCTCCGGGCTCGATCTCCTGGGCGGAGATGAAGAAGTGGATGATGACGGTTCTCCTGGACAAATTTCTACGGCACGTGGACGAGGGTGAGTGCGTGGGTGAGGTTGGCGATGGTGGTTGCAGTTCGGTCGAGCTCGAGTTTGAGTGAGGGAGGGTAAAAGGAGGGGGAGAAGTTGCTAGGTCAAGCAAAGGGGTCGCAGGGTCCTTCTTATCCTTCCCGGGGACCGGGGGATGGCCGGCACGTCGCCCAGCCTCGGCCATGGCGGTTGGAGGTCCGCCACGCACTCTCTTTCTCCTGTAGCGGGAGGAGGGAGATGACCCACATGGGCTGCGCTGGCTATTATTGCTAGCTGGGCTGAAATGCACGTGGGTGTATCCCCCCCCCCCCTCTTTGTTTCTTTTAGTTCTCCACTGTTTTGCTTAAACACTTGCTACCCATTGACTTTTGTTAACTATAGCATTTGACACATAAATCCTAGGCATTATTTTGAGCATGCCCATAAAGTTTGGGGCAACTGGAGTTAAATAGTTAATTGTTTACTTTTAAAAGGTCATTTTATTTGTTGCCGGTCCATTTGTTAAACTACTAGGAATTTATTTGTAAGTCAAATGAAGTTGGTTTCAACACGACAATGATCACGGGAATTTATAGAATTATCCGAACATTTTAGTTTTACCACTAAGTTGAATTTGACTTTGATTTTGGACAAGTGGCAAGTTGCATAGTAATCATAATGACATGACCACCATTAGGGGGAGATTACTGTAGCATGATTCTCGGGGTGTTACAGCCTGGCCTCCCATCGACGTGAGATAGTTTGGCGACAGAGCTCCTCTTCGCGTGGCGTCGCCACCCCTGACGGTGTCCTGGACTAGGGGGTACTCAACGCGTCGTCTCCCGATCAGTTGGATCGGGCCGAGGACCCCCATGGCCGTATACTCATGGGCCAGTCCGGACAGCTGCCGCACACAAGGAAGAATCAACAAGACTTGGCGATCAAGACAAGGACTCCTCCCCCACCGACGTATTCGGCTAGGACTCTTGTTATCCTAGGCCTCTGGTGCATTATATAAACCGGGGCCAGGCTAGTCGATAGATATACAACAACAATCATACCATAGGCTAGCTTCTAGGGTTTAGCCTCCTTGATATTGTGGTAGATCTACTCTTGTAATACCCACATCATCAATATCAATCAAGCAGGACGTAGGGTTTTACCTCCATCGAGAGGGCCCGAACCTGGGTAAACATCGTGTCCCTTGTCTCCTGTTACCATTGATCCTAAGACGCACAGATCAGGACCCCCTACTCGAGATCCGCCGGTTTTGACACCGACATTGGTGCTTTCATTGAGAGTTCCGCTGTGTGATCGGCGAAAGGATCAATGGCTCGACTGCAGGTCAACTGCGACGTTGACTTCTTCGTCACCAGTTCGGCTGGTCACCTTGTCTTGACCGAGGACTGCGCCCTACCTCCGATCGTCATGTTCGGATGAGGGTCTTCATCAACACCAACTCCGATCTCTGTCAAGATCATGGAGGAGTCATCCATGGAGCTCGGGGGCTCTACGTCAACATTGCCCTCAGGCGACCGTGCTGTTTTTCTGGACAGTAAACTTGTATCTGCCGCCACCGCCTCCTCGAGTGTCACCTAAACGATTACTTAGGTGGAACTATGCGGAATTAAGTCTACAACAACCCTGCAAAAATTTCGTCAAGTTCCGATGGAGGAATCTCCGGCAATCTCCGATATACCGGAGCCCTGTTGAATCTGGACGAGAATCCGGACGAGTTTAGGGCGTGGTATCCAGCATCTAGCTCGTATGTCCTTTGGAGGATCCAACCGTTGATTTGCTGCGGAATTCCCATATCTACCGCCTGCCAAAATATCAGCTCGATCCGACCGTCCAAACTCCGGGAAACTTCCGATTAGTGCATCACTTTTTGGATCTGTTTTCTGCGCGAGAACGAATCCGACCCGAATTCATCTTCTTTATGAACGGGATCTCGGACATCCTTTTTGAAGGAAGTTTTCGTATGGGGTGTTGTGTTTTATTCTCAAACACATCCCAGTAGTATTAAAAGTATTCTTGAATACGAACTTCACCGTCGCGCCGGTGTCAAATCAGCCCGACAACTTCACTCCACGGCGGCCGACCTGCGTTAGACACGTCGTCGCTTTGTTGAGCCGAGCTCAATTTCTTGGGATCATCATCTCGGCAAGCCGAACAAGAGTCTGGCATCGCGAAGGATAAATCATCACCAACATCGCCGCCCCACGGATTACACGGAGTGGGCATACCGGCAGCGCCGCACGATCGCTTCATCAAGCTGGCATCGACCACGTCACGACCTGCATCGGCAGGGCCGCACTATTGCTTCATCGAGCCGGTGACCATCACGCCGAACTACTTCAACACCTCGGCTGACACATCTCCTCACCGACCTGCTCCGTCTCCTCACCTGGACTGGGGGCTTCGCCATCTCTTCATCAACCTACTCCGGAGACTTCGGCGTCGCTGGCCGACCAGTTCCGCCATGTTAGCTGGACCGAGGTCTTTGCCTCAGCGAGCCAACCTTTGCCAGCATCGCCATGCCGTTGCTTTCCCGCCCATCAGGCGATAGGTGTGCGGATCGAGTCCCAATTTTGGGAATCACCTTTCTTCGGATTGCTACAACAAATAAGCCAGGTGCTATTAATCCTAGTATTTTCTGCTTGTTAGGGTTCATTTTTTCCAATGAATTATTACTCTGGTTTGTCCGTCATATGTACGCAGGTCTATCAAATGGTGACCGCATTAACGATGGTCGCATGGTGGTTCGGTCAGTTTCCGTACATAGTCCGACGAACGCCGCATCCGGAACTCAAACCGACCTGTGAATTCAGGCCTTGCCATGCCTTTACCGCATCACGCCGCCACCGCATCGACATTGACTTTGGCGCCAGGCCATATTTCTTTTATTACTCACTTTGCATAAATTATTTGTTATGCAATGATTTTATTATTATTATTATTATCTCCGGTTTGCACTATTTTTTGTGCACGGGAAAATGATCCAGCCGGACTATATCCTTTGACGTCACCTCGGCTGGACGGGGGGCTTCGTCAACACTTCATTACCCCCATGCCGTGGACTTCGCATCACTCTGCCGTCTGCATTGACCATGCTATGTCACCACTTCACGTTGCCGAGCTCTTTGCTCCGCCACCTCGGGACCGGCTTGGGGATGGAACCTTGTCCCGCATCAAGCTCGGACCGCATCGTCAATACCGAACACATTAACCAGCTAAGTTGCCTTCATGCTCAAAGTTTTAAAATTTCTAACTTGTGTTCGGTTCGACCAAGCATTATACTTTCTCGGGAAAAAGTTCCTTATCTTCCTTGTCGAAACTTTGTTCAAGACACTTGACGCGCTACCCGCTCATTATACTCGGGGCTTCTTTAATGAAGCTTATTAATTCGGGCTTTATGCCCAACACATGTGTCACACTTCCGCATGTACCTTTTATTCAACATTATATGCATCGATATGACTTAAGTTTTGGCCAAGCTGGGTTGCTGGCTCTGTGCTTACCCCTACGTTCCCGATTGTTCGGCTAGGTGGTAAAGGGAGCACCTTTGCGATTATTGTTACCGCTGGTCACCGGATGTGTACCTTAGATCGGGTGAAGCCGAAAGCTAGCGTTCTTAAGGGAATACTCGGTCGGTGAACTAAAAGATGATTTCTTACCTATTTATTTACCTGCCCCAGATGTTTTTCTCGCTTTTCGCAGTCCGGACATGCACTTTAGGGCATGCCTCCCAGGGAAAGGAACCCCTAACGGAACTATTCTCCCTGGAAGATGTTTCTTACTAACCATGTAATATAACATTACTAGTTGAGCACTTGTCTGATAAAGCACTAATGACCCCTACGCCTGGTCTCCACGCATGCCCCGGTTTTTATAACCGCGAGGGTATTTGGACACACTCCGGACTATTGGGTCCAGAGGTTGAAGCGAAAAGGTCCGCTACGACAAACGATCTACAATCCGCTAGAAGGCATTCTACATGTCACCTTACATTATATAGTCAACTTTTACCCAAGTCACTTGGGGGCTCTTATGTTTATTTGAGCCGTTTCATACTAAGTGTTTCTCTTCCTAGCCGTTGCAAAGTTTTTATTATTATTTATCACTCCTTTTTTCGACACAAGTGTGCGGTCACTAGCAGGGGAGCCTAATTTCTCTCTCAAAACCGCTAGAGTTTAGTTTGCTAAACTGGCCTAGTAAGAAGTACTCCGCCTTTGGGATGGGAGGTTGAAGCCATAGGCTGACCCGCTCGAAGTTTTGAGATAGGATGTGTCATGTTAAAGCACGGCAGAAGCACCCTTTTTTTTCTAAAGTCCAATTTTCGGATTGGCACCGAACACTTGATCTAGTTCGGACATTAATCTTTTGAATAAGTTTTTTGGCTTTTCGAGCCCATGGCACTTTTAAACTATTTGTGTGTTTTCAGCACAAGTCTCGGAGTGCAACGCCGGACACCTTTTGAGATTCGGCAAAAACATTCTCGGATATTGCTATATATGCATCAGTTGCCCGGCTCCCGCGCTTGCCTCCTACGTTCCGCTTTGTTCGGCTAGGTGTGCAAAGGGAGAACCACTTTGATTGTGCTTCCAGCTCGCATGGTCAAGCACCTCAGTGGAGAAAGTCAAAACCGATCGTCACAATAGGTGTAAACTGGTCAGCGATCTGATGACTATATTAAATGACGGGCCATTCATTGGCCGAAGTGTTTCCGGCTTGACCTCGACTGTCGCCGAACATTATCGGGGGCTATTAACTGGCCTCCCAAACAAAATCCTCGATATTTTGCTCTTACATTGGAGCAGAGGTTTCATGATCATGCTTAGCATGACAACCCAAAGAAAGGAACCGATAGCGGGACTATTTTCTCTCAAAGACATTTCTTTTGTTAAACAGTAATATAACATGTCTCTCCGCGTACCTTTGTTTATAAAACCGTATGGCCAGATTGCCTTGTTTGTTGTAAATCTTTGCCCTCATAAAGGCTTTATAAAGTAGGACAAACACTCCTCGGCTACTGGCCGAGGAGGTTGAAGCCGATGGTCGGTCAACAAAGTTTTGTACAATGCGGATCCGAGCATTAATGACAAAAGTACTTGGATACATAGATTCATTACACATAATTTGTGATTTTACTATGGATATCGATCCATAATTCGGCCTCCTGTGCCTGCATTAAGGCTCGGGGGCTACTGGGCTTCGGGCTTACTATTTTATAAATATTAAAGGGGCACATCGATCCCCTGATCTGGTGTTGCCACCCGACCAGTGTCTCGGGGGCTACTGCATTGCATGTTCTATGCAGAAAATTTTAAGTGCAATACAGTTTCCGAGGAGATTTTGATCCTCAGGTTGGTCGGCCGCACCCAACCCGAGTCTCGAGGACTGAGCATGTCGCTTTTTGTGTCCCGAAGTATTCTGCCGAGCTAGGACTTGATCCTCAGACCGATTTTGCAAATCAACCTGAGCCTCAGCGGTTAAGGGGATCAGCGGTCTTATGTCATCCTTCATGTGCATCTCGGGTTTTAGACCGATACCCACCTTGAGGGCTACTGGCTATATACCTCGCCGAGAATAAATTGCATCAATAAAAACACTGACCAAAAATCAGCCCATGACCGAGGTGCTTAACCACCTCGGAAGCAGTCCGGCATAAAGCTCGGGCGCTAGTGGCTGGCTCCATAGAGGGCATTTCCGGCATTAAGCTCGGCTAAACTCCTTCAAACTTCTTTGAACCAAGGTGATCTACGACACCTCGGATACATAGTCCGGCGTTGGAGCTCGGATACCGTCCGGCGTTAGAGCTGGGAAGCAGTCCGGCATTGGTGCTCGGCTGCAAAAGATACCTCGAATGCAGTCCGGCGTTGGAGCTCGGACGCAAGAGGACGTTGCCACCCGGGAACAACTTCAAACCCGAGGCATGGCATAAAAATAACAAGGCATTGATAAAGGCCGTCAACTTAAAGGGGCTCCTCGGATACCCAACGCGTAAACTTGTCGAATGCATTTCGGCGATCCTCAAGATAGAAGATTTGTTGAACCAGTTTTCAAGACCGGCAACCGAAGATGAAGAACCGTTCGGAAGAATCGAGGAGCGTCCCTAACTTGAAGACCGGTTCAGGGGGCTACTGACGGTGTCCTGGACTAGGGGGTACTCAACGCGTCGTCTCCCGATCAGTTGGATCGGGCCGAGGACCCCCATGGCCGTATACTCATGGGCTAGTCCGGACAGCTACCGCATACAAGGAAGAATCAACAAGACTTGGCGATCAAGACAAGGACTCCTCCCCACCGGGCGATTCGGCTTAGGACTCTTGTTATCCTAGGCCTCTGGTGCATTATATAAACCGGTGCCAGGCTAGTCGATAGATATACAACAACAATCATACCATAGGCTAGCTTCTAGGGTTTAGCCTCCTTGATCTCGTGGTAGATCTACTCTTGTAATACCCACATCATCAATATCAATCAAGCAGGACGTAGGGTTTTACCTCCATCGAGAGGGCCCGAACCTGGGTAAAACATCGTGTCCCTTGTCTCCTGTTACCATTGATCCTAAGACGCACAGATCGGGACCCCCTACCTGAGATCCGCCGGTTTTGACACCGACAACCCCTCTCTGGTCGTCTCTCTTGTTCCCGACAGAGTCTCCTCTCTAGTTACGCGCGCGAGCTCGGCGGATCTAGCCATGGGGGTGCGACGGAGGGATTCTTCGGGTGTCATCGCATCCCGCGGCGTGTG
The DNA here is from genome assembly GCA_021605145.1 of Aegilops bicornis. Taxonomy (NCBI): domain Eukaryota; kingdom Viridiplantae; phylum Streptophyta; class Magnoliopsida; order Poales; family Poaceae; genus Aegilops; species Aegilops bicornis. The sequence goes on from CM038669.1 coordinate 276,886,376, forward strand.
CGTGGTGCGCTGGTTGTGTGTGGTCGTGCGTGGGGCACCCCCTTCTTGAGCTCATGCGCACCGGGCAGCCGTGGCCATGCATGATGCACCTCCCGCTGATGGGTCCTCCGTCGCTGGTGCTGCAGGTGGATCCAATCTGGGTCCATGCGGGCCTGCAGCCATTCTACTAGGTGGTGATGTGGATATCCTTCTCTTCAACGCGGCGGCCTCCACATGGTGGATCTTGCCATCGTTGTTATGGTCTCGGTTGGCTTGGAACCTGCATTCTCCAGTGCCTAGCTCCCCGATGTTCCTCCTGTAGCGTCTTTGGCCCCTGTGCTCTAGAAGTTGCGCTCCTTCAAGATTCCTGTGTTTGCTGGTGTTTTGGTGGCTCCGACTTCGTCGATCCAGGTTGGCGTTCTTCATATCCTGTCTCGTTGATGTGACGGCTATCATTGCATCCCATGTGTTGGTTTCTCTATGCCCTATCGTTGCCTCTCCAACCTCAACTGCCACCCTTTGCCTTACCCCTCCCCTGCCAGGTCCAATGTTAGCGCTTCCAGTGGCATAGCCCCCTTTCCTGCGATGGAGGCATCAGCTTATGACATGTTCATGTCTTTGGATCCAGTCCAGCGCTTTGGGATTGTTCAGACATTGGCCAACGCAAAATCCCTGCTTGATGCTGACAGGGCAACACCTGTGGGTGCCATCCCCTTCCTGGAGGCACTGCCAAGGCCTATTCTCCGAGCGCTGAGGGAAACCCCAGATCTAGTTCCTCAGGTCGGACGATGGCATTGTCACGGCGTTGTTCCCCTTCATTAAGGCGTTGTCTTGCTTGCCCGCGTCGTATCTTGTCTGGTACTGGATTTCGAGTGTTAGGGTATCATCTTGGTTAGGGTTATTTGTGTTGGACTGGGTAGTTTAGTGTTGTGTTGTAGCTTCTGCTTGGGCCGAGCACCACAGGTCTCCCTGCTTCGAGCATCGTGTTTACGTCATCTTTGGTTGTGCCATGTGATGTATCCCTCTATGTTCTCACTTCAACTGCTTCTATACCAGTGAAAGATACGTAAGCTTTGCGTATTTGCAAACAAAAGTAACTCAACTATTTATATTATAATCTCATATAAATATATCGGAACGAATTCCCAAAACAACACAGGAGGTACGATCTTGTTGTATGTAGGTATCAGCATCAAGAACTAATGGCGAACATTCGCCATCGAGTTAGACGTCAGCTGCGCTGTCAACATGCATGGACAACTATCCAAACTTGTAGCTTAGGTAGTACTCCCTCTGTAGTGATCTAAACGCTTTTATATAAGTTTATGGAGGAAGTATTACGTACTTTCGTTCCGTGTGGTCTGTGATTCTCCCTGGTGTCACTACGGGCCAGGTAATTTGGCAGCGGTAGGTCAGACCGTTTGAAATGGGCGCACACCATGGACGGGGCTTGCCTGCTTCCGCCCCGTGCTCCCATCCGTGCTCCCCGCTCTCTCTTTTCCATCCAATGGAACTGCTTTCCCGTCTTTTTTCTAGCATAAAAAAGGCAAACTATTCTGTATTTTTTTATCTCTCACGTTACAAAAATACAGACACTTGTCGTCTTTCCCACGGCCTCATCTCCGCAGCTCGTCAATGAGCCCCGCCGCTGTTAGCATCGCGCGCCGCCGCACACCCTAGTAGCATGTGATAGTACCTTGTCAGCTGTGATGCCCCCGATTCAATCATACACTAGTCATGCACGCAAACGTGTACGATCAAGATGAGGGACTCACGGGAATATATCACAACACAACTCTAAAAAAACATAAATAAGTCATACAAGCATCATATTACAAGCCAGGGGCCTCGAGGGCTCAAATACAAGTGCTCGATCATAGACGAGTCAGCGGAAGCAACAATATCTGAGTACACACATAAGTTAAACAAGTTTGCCTTAAGAAGGCTAGCACAACTGGGATACAGATCGAAAGAGGCGCAGGCCTCCTGCCTGGGATCCTCCTAAACTACTCTTGGTCGTCGTCAGCGGCCTGCACGTAGTAGTAGGCACCTTCAGTGTAGTAAAAGTAAATGCGTCGGCGGTGGCGTGCTCACAGGCTCCGGCATCTAGTTGCGACAACCAGGTAGAAGGGAAAGGGGGAAAAGAGGGAGAAAAGCAACCGTGAGTACTCATCCAAAGTACTCGCAAGCAAGGAGCTACACTACATATGCATGGATATATGTGTAAAAAGGCAATATCGGTGGTGAATCTGCAGAATGCCGTAATAAGAGGGGATAGCTAGTCCTATCGAAGACTACGCTCGCAGCCTCCGCCTTGCAAAGCATGTAGAAGAGAGTAGATTGTAGTCCTCCAAGTAGCATCGCATAGCATAATCCTACCCGGCGATCCTCCCTCATCGCCTGCGGGAAAAGCGATCACCGGGTTGTCCGTGGAACTTGTCTGGGTGTGTTTTATTAAGTATCCGGTTCTAGTTGTCATAAGGTCAAGGTACAACTCCGGGTCATCCTTTTACCGAGGGACACGGCTATTCGAATAGATAAACTTCCCTGCAGGGGTGCACCACATAACCCAACACGCTCGATCCCATTTGGCCGGACACACTTTCCTGGGTCATGCCCGGCCTCGGAAGATCAACACGTCGCAGCCCCACCTAGGCACAACAGAGAGGTCAGCACGCCGGTCTAAATCCTATGGCGCAGGGGTCTGGGCCCATCACCCATTGCACACGCAGCACGTTGTAGGGCGGCAGGAAGCGCACCTAGCCTCCCTAATACAAGAGCGGCGTTCAGTCCAATCCGGCGCGCCGCCCGATCGGCCGACGTCACGAAGGCTTCGGCTGATACCACGACGTCGAGTGCCCATAACTGTTCCCGCGTAGTTGGTTAGTGCGTATAGGCCAGTGGCCAGACTCGGATCAAATACCAAGATCTCGTTAAGCGTGTTATTATGAAGTAACCGCGAACACCGACCAGGGCCAGGCCCACCTCTCTCCTAGGTGGTCTCAACCTGCCCTGTCGCTCCGCCACATAGTAACAATCGGGGGGCCGTCGGGAACCCAGGCCCACCTCTATCGGGATGGAGCCACCTGTCCTTTCAGCCCCCACATCGGAATCACTTGCGGGTACTCAACGAGCCAACCCGACTTTAGTCACCATCTGAATAGTATGTATATATGTATAGTGTATAACCGTGATCACCTCCCGAGTGATCACGGCCCAATAGTATAGCAAGGCAGACTGACAAGAATGTAGGGCCAATGATGATAAACTAGCATCCTATACTAAGCATTTAGGATTGTGGTTAAGGTATCAATGACTGTAGCAACAATGACAGGCTATGCAACAAAATAGGAGTAACCGAACAGTAACATGCTACACTACTCTAATGCAAGCAGTATAGATAAGAATAGGCGATATTTGGTAATCAGGGGGGCTTTCCTAGTTGCTCTGGCAAGGAGGGGTCGTCAACTCCGTAGTCGAACTGGGGTCGCCGGCAGTCTCGGGGTCTACCGGAAAGAAGTAACGGATGGGGAACACAATAAATAACAGAGCAATCAAAGCATCACAAAGCGTAACATGGCAATACGCGGTGCTAGGTGTGCCCTAACGCGGTAGTAGGTGATACCGACGAAGGGGGGAAACATCCGGGAAAGTATCCCCGGTGTTTCGCGTTTTTGGACAGGTGAACCGGAGAGGAAAAGTTGCGTGTTCGCTATGCTAGGGATGTGTGGAGGGCGAACGGGCTTCGTATCCGGATTCGTCTCGTCGTTCTGAGCAAATTTTATGTACAAAGTATTTTCATCCGAGCTACGGATTAATAAATATGATTTTCCAAAGTTTTAATAATATTCTGGAATTGTTTAATTCGAAAATTTAAATAGAGAATCTTTTGTCACAAGGGGCTCTACTAGACGGTGTGTATGGAAGTGGGGCCATAGGTTGGGTTTCACCCAGTCAATTTGACTAGTCAACAGAGGGTTTGTGGCCCACATGTAATAGGAACATTAGTGACTAGGGATTAAACTAACAAGGTCCCACATGTCATTGAGTGGCCTTTTAACTAAAAGGATTTTAGTGCGTGAGACCACCTGTCATGGACAGGTTAGGCTGAACTAAACCTAACTAAGCTAATTAGCACTAAGCAATTTGGATAGGTCTGGCCACATCTCCAGAGAGCTAGTCAGCCTTTTTAGCTGGGATGCACGCTTGCGCAGGAGGGCGCCGGTGGCCTTGTGTAGCAAAGAAGAATGTAGCAGCGGCATCAACCGTGAGCAGCAAATAGGGAACACGGGCTGCTAAGGCCATGTATAATGGTGGCATATGGATACATATGCCCCGTGATAAAAAGTAATTTGAGGCACCTACATTTATTTTTTCTCTCCAATGCAAGCTACCACTATTGGGCCTCATTAAGAAATAGAAAATAAAAACTTTAGTACACATGCATCTCTACTTTTCACTTCAACCTTTTCAGCTTTTGTCACTGGACCACACTTTTTCTCTTCAAGCACCCGTCTCCTGGAGAGGATCCCGCTTCCCTATCCGAACCTACTTTACGTCATATCCGATCCTACGTGGCATCCGAGGTATCACCTTGAGGCTATGCATTGTACATGCTCTAAGGCAGCGGAGCAGAGAGCATCGGCAGCACATAGTAGCAGCAGTAGTAAGCAGAGCAGCAATGGCAGGAGCTGCAGCGGCATCCGGGAAGGAGCAGCAGCACAACGGCAATAGAACATCAGCTTGGCGGCAGACGCAGCAACAGCAGCGGGCAGTTGCTGTGGGCGGCTGCGTGGCGAAGCGCTGGCAGTGCAGGGCGCACGCTGGGCGGCGAAAGCGGCTGGGCGCGGCCGGAGTGATGGGCGCGACGTCACGCGTGCAGACGGCACAAGCTGGCGATGGCGCACACGGACGGGGCGGCCAGGAGCTCGCGACGAGCGCAGCCAGGGTGCGGCAGGAACGGGAGTGTGTTGGCCTCGTGGGAGCTCCAGGAGCTCGAGAATAAGGTTGGGTGCGAGCGACAGCAGCAGTGAGCTTTGTGACGACATGGCCGACGGCGACGAGCTTCGTCCGCGATGGGAACGGAGGCTACGGACACGGATTCGAGAACTAGGGAGAGGGCTTTCGAGCGGGAGCTCACCGAGGAGCGCACGAAAGGCTCGGTGAGGGCCGGGAGCGCAGGACGACGACAGGGGTCGATGGAGGTGTGTTGGTGGCCGAAGGTTGAAGAAGAGTTCGATCCGCTCGATGTAGTGACCACGGGCTCGAACGGTGCTGCGTAGACGACGTAGGGACGACAGCGAACCCCCCGGATGCCAACGGACGGCGAACGGTGGCCGGTGGCCATATGTACGACAACGGCGCGGCGACAGCTATGCTCGGGTGTCGAAGAAATCGAGGAGAGCAAGGCAAGGGGGAAAATATGCGGGGGCTAGGGTTGACGACGGGGCGCCGGGGTCTTTAGGGCGAGGCCTTAACCACCGGGGGAGCCACGGGATGGCTGCCACCGCGGCCATGGCGCCGTGGATGGCCGCCACGCCTCCCGCCGCCTCCTGTAGCAATAGGTTGAAGGAGCTGCGGGTGGGCTGAGCCGTGAGCTTTGCTAGGTGGGCCTAGTGCACAGTAGTAGGCTTAGTGCATAGTGTAGTTTGTTTCATTATCCAAATTTGTTTTCTTTTTCTTTTTTTCTTTTGTTTCTGTTTTATTTTTATTTACAAAAGCAAAGGACTTTTAGTTAAGTATGAGACTTGGCCTAAATTAGCATAGCCATTTTAGGCACTGCCACAAAAAGGTTTGACGAGCATTTGAATGCATTTGAATTGTGCATAAATGAAAAGGGATTAATGAGGCTGTTTTGGTCACCGTTTTAATTGTTTTAGGGCAATTAAATATTTTATAAAATGTTGGATGCTATTTTCTAATTAGTTAGTGAATATTTATAACCCTTGAACATTTTTAATTCACTGTTTTATGAAACTATAATTTGTATTTGTATTTGAACTAAGTTTGAAACACGCGAGGTTTAGGAAAATTTTAATCATGATGACCTGGCATCATTAACAAAGGTTTCATGTAGTTTAATTACCCAGGCGTCAAAAATCTCCTCCACTACAAGAAATCTCGTCCCGAGATTTAAGTGGTGTATTAAGGGGGAAAGAATTGGTTACGAAATTCGAACTATTCTTCTTGGTCTTGGTTGCTCTTCTCGAAGAGGTTGATCCACTACGTTGATGTCTTCATTTCTCTGCTTCAGGACAACATGATGAAGTCGTCGTCCTTTTTCAGGATCTCCATCGTACTTACGTAAAGGATAAGGGGATAACTCCGAGAGAACGGGACTCTACAAGGGTGCTTATCTAGGAGATAACTCAAGGGAGGTGGCGGAAGGTAACTCCCGAATTGAACTTTAAGAAAAACATCAGAGCAAAATAAGAAGGCACAATAAGAAGTTTCAAGTAGATAGACAATCGTCATTGCCTGAAACAACGCGTGAAAGGGATTCAGAGCAACGAGACTTAGTTTTGTGTCTGATACCAGAATTGACGATCTCTCGGAAGGTGGCTCGTGAATTACCTATGAGGCCACACGCGAGGAATATCTTTGGGAATAGGGGGTGTACAGGAGAGTCGGGTTTCGATCCTGTGGAACTATGGGTTATGGGCCCACCATGTGGGTTAAAAGTAGGAAGGCGGTGACGATTTGCATGATCATGTAAGCAAGGCATGTCAGAGGTTAGCCGGTCAGTTATATGTCAGTAACAACGTTGGTACCAAGGGCGAGGGACGAAGAGAACCATTTTCCTGCTCATCGAAACGAGGCGGACCAATAGGCAAAGTTCTCATCCATCGGTGGTTACCGGAATGTCATCAACAATAGTAACAGGGTCTTACTGACAGAGTTGTACACCGAGGTGTTTGCACAAGCAGGGAATTTTTACTGCTTATATCATATAGATCATAGAAAGGGTTTAAACAAACCAATGGAAAGGGAAAAGTGTTTATCAGATTTAATCAGAACAATGGAAAGAAAAATGTGTTTAAACACATAATTCAGGGGTATATCCTTCCCAAGGACAAGCATAGCATGATATCCATGACAGGATATAATGTAGAAACCCATTTAGGTATTGGGGAGAGGAATTTTCATGACATTACCCATACAACGGTGTTTGGATAATTGATCAAGAAACATTTAGCATTGGGCTTTAAATGTTCTTGTTGAAAATCGGAGTACCGCAGACATGCTTTGAGATAGCATTGACATGGTCTTCAAGCAAAGGTCGGACTTGGATAGACAAAGGATTCATCAGGAACAACTTATAGAATAAGTCTTACAATTTCCTCATGGAAGAATGGTTAGCCTTGTTAAAAAGGAAACCATAACAGCAGGTCCTCCGTCCAGGTGTGCTAGGCATGACATCACCTTATCGGTTCATATAAGGACCAATGTTATGACTCTTGTAAAATATCCGATCCATCATATCTGACCGAGTTTCAGATCTGGTTGGGGTCATGATACCTCAGACTCAGGATGCCTGAGAAGGAAGGGGTGCAACACAATTTGGCGAGACGACATTGTAAGATTCTCGGGAAATGTACTATGGAAGCAAGTTCCAAAGGAGGAGTTCATCCTTAAATCAAGGGGAGGGTGAGGAGGTGGCTGATGGGCTCAGCGACAATTCATTGAGATTTACAAAAAGGTGGATTTCCACAATTATGTGAACAAGGAGATAACATTTAACAGATCAAATGATATAATGATGTATGCTCGAGGGAAACATACACAATTAATCACTGGTTGAAAGGTGCACCCGAAATATGGGCTTAGGTAGCAGGATCAATGTTAGAATGGTGATTCGATAACCAATGGTCTAAGAATGAAATGTCGACCATTAACTTCAAAGCAATAGGGTTGCTAGAAGTACAGAATCCAAGCAGCATGGTTCACGTGTTGGTATCCCGGTTAGAATCAACACGGGGACCAAGAAAGAATGGTGAGGGTGAGAAGTATCATAATAACAAGAATTCCTTAAGAGGTGGAGCAGTCCTCACAACATCCTTGACATAAAAGATGGTAATACTTCAAGGTAAAGAAGAACAAACGCTGGATAGCAAGGAACTCAAGGTATAACACAAAAACACGAACAAGTTTGTGTTGGAGGGAAGGCAGTAGAGTGGTCGATGATAACACTAATCATCGAGGGCAAGGATGGTCTTTCTTATCATGAATTCAATTGATATCCTGGAAAAGCTCGGAATACTGATGACTATCACGACACATTTGTCGAGAGATTTCACGAAGATGTAATCGATCGACGATGACATCAAGTCAAAGGAATGATGAAGCAAAAGGTTATTGGAACCATGGGTACGACCAAAACTCGAAATCAAGTTTGTTGTTCAGGGAGAAATGATATGAGGAGGAAGATCGATGTAAGACTAGCTCACCGTCAAAATTTGTGCTCCGAGAAGAAGGATCAGGTAGCACAGTTAAAATTAGCAAAATAATGAAGTAGCCGATCAGGCTAGGAATGACGTGATAGAGTATTAAACTTCTCAACAAGGTACTGGGAGTACTGTATCACAGTGTTGATTTGACTCACAAATCGGTGTTCTCGGTTGACGACAACCCAGAACCCGTAGAGTTACTATGATGGGGAAAGTACTACTTCATCACAAATTCATAAGATGTAGTGCAATGGTATGATATCATCGAGATACCAGGGGTAATACTCGAAGGTAGATCATAATAGAGGTTGGGCAGGCGTATTGATCTGTAGCAGACAAGTGCTTTAACTTGTCCGAGAAATGGGATCAAAGAAGAACAATCATGGCCGGAACCACGACTGCAAAGGATCAATTTGCAGATACCAGATGATATTTATCAAGGAAATAGTTATTATTATAAGAAGCTTCCATGATAAGATATACATCGTGTCCATGGGCATGAACACAAAGTTCAAGGTTGACTCCCACTTCTTCAATGCATAACCTTCCATTCACCTCTCGTATTTCGAAAATGACATTAGTTGTTGAGAGTTTTACTTGGTGCAATACCAGATAAGTATGACCCATGAAATCTTTCGGGATCACACAGATTAGGGAAGGCGTTGGTTCAACCCATCGGGGCATCTTAGGAACATATACCACAAACTTCGAAGTAAATAATACAAGCTCGAAAGTAGAGCATGGTTCACAAAGCAGAGGATACAATTTACCAAAGGCATTATATAACCATGGAAAAGCTCACAAGGTTATTGAATAAGCAGGACACTATCGGATAGTAATCCAACAAAGGGTCTTGTGGTAGAGCTGATGCGAGTATCGGTACTCTATCAGAGGAAGAAGGAATGAAAGGGCATCGGATTATAGAAACAACCGACTAATTCAAAGCTCAAATGCAAAGGAATTATCATTTCCAAATCAAGGGATCAGAAGCCAACGCTCTGATTAAGAATGGATAAGTTGAATAGACTTATGGGTACAATTGATGGCAATTTGATTGGTCGAGATCCAGCTCATGTTTAAAATGACGTCTAAGCCGGAAGGATGAATTCTAGGATCTGACTGAGGTTTGTGAGCATTCGTAATATATTGAATCAACGAACTCGAAATGATAACGACAAAGGATACTATGAATATTGCTAGACATATGGAACACATCCATAATGCAAGCAGACAAGTATTTGCCGAGCAATAGCGGGCAGAGGATTTCTGAAAGATCAGATAGTATTTCAATGTATCTTGTGATTCATATGAACAACGGAGGAAGAACGGATACTCGATAAGTGCGAGGAATTATCCGTAGGGGGTATTCATGGGGCAAGAAATGCAAGGCAGTGGGCAAAAATGGATTTTCGGGATATAGGAAATATTTCAGGGTATCTTGTAATAACAAGAGCAACTCAGGATGAAGGTATGGACAACAAGGATATAAGGTTATCCATAAGGATACAACGGTGGTAGGGGATTGCAAAAGCAATGGGCACAAAGTCTTGAGAGAACTTCAGAGAGTATCTTCGGAATCTTCTGGTGCAGCAAGCGATCATCTGGAGTGAGGGGCTCTCAGGGTGAATGTGATCACGAGATCCTAATGTTAGATTTTAGAAAAATCATTTAACCCGAATAGAAGAGAGATCAGAGTCACGGAGTAAAGGTCGAGGAGTAAAAAATCCTAATACCACCCAATGGCGACGTGGGCCCGTAAGCCACACAGCCAAGTTAGTAAAACAGTTTTCGGCTTCTAGACTCAACTTCGGCCAAGGAGTTGGAAAGGGGATTCCTACAGGTAGTCGGCTCTGATAATTAACTTCAGACGCTTCGATTCAATCATACACTAATCATGCACGCAAACGCAGTAACGATCAAGATCAGGGACTCACGGGAAGATATCACAACACAACTCTAAAAAACATAAATAAGTCATACAAGCATCATATTACAAGCCAGGGGCCTCGAGGGCTCGAATACAAGTGCTCGATCGTAGACGATTCAGCGGAAGCAACAATATCTGAGTACAGACATAAGTTAAACAAGTTTGCCTTAAGAAGGCTAGCACAACTAGGATATAGATCGAAAGAGGCGCAGGCCTCCTGCCTGGGATCCTCCTAAACTACTCCTGGTCATCGTCAGTGGCCTGCACGTAGTAGTAGGCACCTTCAGTCGCTCCGGCATCTGGTTGCGACAACCAGGTAGAAGGGAAAGGGGAAAAGAGGGAGAAAAGCAACCATGAGTACTCATCCAAAGTACTCGCAAGCAAGGAGCTACACTACATATGCATGGGTATATGTGTAAAAAGGCAATATCGATGGACTGAACTGCAAAATGCCAGAATAAGTGGGGGATAGCTAGTCCTATCGAAGGCTACGCTTCTGGCAGCCTCCGTCTTGCAGCATGTAGAAGAGAGTAGATTGTAGTCCTCCAAGTAGCATCGCATAGCATAATCCTACCCGGCGATCCTCCACTCGTCGCCCTGTGGAAAAGCGATCACCAGGTTGTCTGTGGAACTTGTCTGGGTGTGTTTTATTAAGTATCCGGTTCTAGTTGTCATAAGGTCAAGGTACAACTCTGGGTCGTCCTTTTACCAAGGGACACGGCTATTCGAATAGATAAACTTCCCTACAGGGATGCACCACATAACCCAACACGCTCGATCCCATTTGGCCGGACACACTTTCCTGGGTCATGCCCGGCCTCGGAAGATCAACACGTCGCAGCCCCACCTAGGCACAATAGAGAGGTCAGCACGCCGGTCTAAATCCCCGGTCTGGGCCCATCGCCCATTGCACACCTGCACGTTGCGAGGGCGGCAGGAAGCAGACCTAGCCTCCCTAATACAAGAGCAGGCGTTCCAGTCCAATTCGGCCAAGGCCGCCGGGCCGACGCCACGAAGGCTTCGGGCCGATACCATGACGCCGAAAGTGCCCATAACTGCTCCCAGTAGTTGGTTAGTGCGTATAGGCCAAAGGCCGACTCGGATCAAATACCAAGATCTCGTTAAGCGTGTTATTATGAAGTAACCGCGAACACCGACCAGGGCTGTGCCCACCTCTCTCCTAGGTGGTCTCAACACGCCTGCCGCCCGCCACATAGTAACAATGGGGCCGTCGGGAACCCAGGCCCACCTCTACCGGGATGGAGCCACCTGTCCTTTCAGCCCCCACATCGGAATCACTTGCGGGTACTCAACGAGCCAACCCGACTTTAGTCACCATCTGAATAGTATGTATATATGTATAGTGTATACCCGTGATCACCTCCCGAGTGATCACGGCCCAATAGTATAGCAAGGCAGACTGACAAGAATATAGGGCCAATGATGATAAACTAGCATCCTATACTAAGCATTTAGGATTGTGGGTAAGGTATCAATGATCAGTAACAATGACAAAGGCTATGCAATGTAATAGGAGTAACCGAACAAAGAACATGCTACACTACTCTAACGCAAGCAAGATAGATAAGAATAGGCGATATTTGGTGATTAAGGGGGCTTGCCTAGTTGCTCTGGCAAGGAGGGGTCGTCAACACAGTAGTCGATCGGGGCACCAACAGCGATCTCAGGGTCTACCGGAAAGAAGTAACGGAGGGGGAACACAATAAATAACAGAGCAATCAAAGCATCACAAAGCATAACATGGCAATACGCGGTGCTACGTGTGCCCTAACGCGGTAGTAGGTGATACCGACGAAGGGGGAAAACATCCAGGAAAGTATCCCCGGTGTTTCGCGTTTTCGGACAGGTGAACCGGAGGGGAAAAGTTGCGTGTTCACTATGATAGGGATGTGTGGCGGACGAACGGACTGCGTATCCGGATTCGTCTCGTCGTTCTGAGCAAATTTGATGTACAAAGTATTTTCATCCGAGCTACGGATTAATAAATATGATTTTCCAAAGTTTTAATAATATTCTGGAATTATTTAATTCGAAAATTTAAATAGAGAATCTTTTGTCACAAGGGGCTCTACTAGACGGTGTGTATGGAAGTGGGGTCAGAGGTTGGGTTTGACCCACCAATTTGACTGGTCAATGAGGGTTTGTGGTCCACATGTAATAGGAACATTAGTGACTAGGGATTAAACTAACAAGGTCCCACATGTCATTGAGTGGCCTTTTAACTAAAAGGATTTTAGTGCGTGAGACCACCTGTCATGGACAGGTTAGGCTGAACTAAACCTAACTAAGCTAATTAGCACTATACACTGTTTCAATCTGGCCTTATTAGCCAAACAAGCGTGGCGCCTGCTTGATAACCCTGATTCACTATGTGCTACAATTTTGAGAGCTAAATATTTTCCAGATGGAAATTTAATGAATGCGAGTCTGAAAAAAGGATCCTCTTTCACGTGGCAAAGCATTATGGCCGGAGTGGATTCTCTCAAAAAAGGTTATATTTGAAGAGTTGCTAATGGACAGAATATTGATATCTGGAGAGATGCATGGATCCCGAATGGGGCAAATAGGAAAATTATCACTCCTAGAAGAGGGCAGCTTCTAACAAAAGTTGTCGATCTTATAGATCCAATCAACAATTGCTGAGATGAAGATTTGGTAAGACAAACGCTAGGCCAATTGATGTCCAGAGAGTGCTTACGATCCCCCTCCCCACGTATGACATGTCGGATTTCATAGCTTGGAGCTTTACAAAGAATGGACTGTTCACGGTTCGTTCTGCTTATCTGGAGGAATGGAAAGCCCAACATGGGAGGAAATTGCAACACTCAGATGGCATTGGAGGAATAAATGTCAATACTATTTGGAGCAAGATTTGGAAATTATCTTGTCCAGCAAAAGTGAAGATCTTTATTTGGCGTACCTTACATGGAACCCTCCCGTGTCGTGTTACACTTGCTAGAAAGTTTCGCCCACCTGCCCATCATGTTCGAACGGGCATGAAGATACTAAACACTTATTATTTTTATGTCAAAAGGAAAAAGAGGTGTGGGAGAAACTGGGATTGCACGAAGCCATTAAAAAAGCCTGTGCAGTCGATCGTATGGGAGAGGCAAGTACTTGAATTTCTAATTTTATGCCGTAACATGAGCTATCTATATTGGGCACACAGAATGTTCGCGAACTGATCGCTATAACAGCCTGGTATTTATGGTGGGAAAGACGTTCGCTAGTTCATCAGGGGAAGACCCAAGATGCATACCAAATTTCGATGGGAGCCCGTGCAATAACGACGAACTATGTTATTGCCCAATCCTCCAAGGCAACAAATAAAATAGAGGGATGGACGAGACCCCCTCTAGGTTTTGTGAAATTAAATGTCGATGCTTCTTTCGATCAAGACATGCTTAGAGGCACATGGAGTTGTACTTAGAGATGATAAAGGAAGATTTATTGTTGGAGGGAATTGGAAGATGGATTGGTGTGCAGATGTTTTAATAGTAGAAGCCATGGCACTACGTTTTGGCTTATTACTTGCACAAAAGGCGGGAAGTAACCGACTTGTTGTTAACTCCGACAATATGAAAGTAATTGACACGATGAAGAATGGAGGACATACAGCGGGAGCGACGGCAGTTGTGTTTGATGATTGTTATTTTTTGGTTTTGTGATTTTTTGTTAGTTAGATTTGAACACTGTAATAGGAAGGTAAATAAAGTAGCTCAAGAAGTTGCTAGAGTAGCCAAATTTTCTGAGACAAGGGACTGGTTTGAGAAACCTATGAACGATATTGTAAATTTTCTTATAGACGATGTAACCATTATTACTAATAAATAAAGAGGATGTTTATTTTAAAAAAAAAGCTAATTAGCACTAAGCAATTTGGATAGGGCCGGCCACATCTCCAGAGAGCTAGTCAGCCTTTTTAGTTGGGATGCACGCTTGCACAGGAGGGCGCCGGTGGCCTTGTGTAGCAGCAGAAACAGGTAGCAGCGGCATCAACCGGCAATTCCTATTTAGCGCTGCAGGCGCCGGTTTCTAGTGTTTTTGCTAACCGGCGCCTGTAGCAGGATCTCGTGGGCCGGCCCATCTTTCATTTCTCTCTCGCTTTCTAAACTCTATGGAAAACTGCAAAAACACAACTCAAGCTAGGATTCGAACCCTGCGTCGCTAGTTATCAGTGATCGTGGGGTGACCAACCCAACTACCTCCCTAACTGCGATAGCAAACACGTTTTTCATCCATTTCTATCTTCCTTTTTTCTTTCTTTTTCTTTTATCTCTGTTCTTTTCTTCTTTCTTTTTCCAAATTCGTAATTATCTTCTCTTAAATAGATGAACTTGTTTTCGAAATCCATGAACTGTTTTTTTTCAAATTTGATGAACTTTTTTATTTTTTTGAATTTTTTCTCAAAATCAATGAACTTTTTTCAACGTTGATGAACTTTTTCCAAATCCGATGAACTTTTTTCAAATTCAATGAACTTATTTTATTCGAATCGATGAACTACTTTCATTGTTCGATGAACATTTTTGAAAATCGATGAACTCTTTCGCATCTGTGAACTTGATTTTGAATACATGAACTTTTTTCAATTTAGATGAACTTTTTCCAAATCCGATGAACTTTTTTGAAATTTGATGAACCTTTTTATTATTCAAATTGATGAACTTTTTAATTCAAATTGATGAACTAATTGTATTGTTTGATGGACATTTTTTGAAAATCGATGAACTCTTTTGAATCTGTGAACTTTTTTGATATGGCGAACTATTTTTTGAATACGCGAACTTTTCTTGCATGTGCATGAGCTTCGTTTGTAATATGTGCACATGTTTTTAAATAATTGGAAAATCTAAATGCTATAGTGTAATGCAAAATTAATAGTGCGTCTATATTTATATTCTTTAAAATGTTCTCGCTCTAAGTAAGCACTACAACTTGGCTGGTCAAGTGGTTAGCCTTGCTCTTTAGAAGCGCGAGGGCGCGGGCCAAAACGCTTCCTTTCACGCAAAGCAAGCGAGAGCGAGAGCAAGAGCGCGTCCCCTTCCCCCCGCCGCTAGCCACTCCGGCTACGGCGGCCACCTCCCCGCCGCTAGCCGCTCCGGCTACGGCGGCCACCCTCCCCCTCTCTCCGCTCGCTGGTGCGCTCCCTCCGTCGTCTTCCCCCCATGGGTTCGAGTCCGCGCTCCGTCACCTCGTCCTTCCAGGGCGAGCGGCCGGTCGTCTCCGGGCTGGGTCTCTCGTCCGCGTCTCCGTCGGAGAGCTCGGGTGCGGTCGGCATCGGGGGCCCGCCGGTGGGGCTGCTGGAGGGCCCCGAGGGAGGTCCGTCTCGTCGGATCTCGTCGTGGCAGCCGGCGCCTGCGTCCAAGCGGACCCTCTGGAAGCGTAGGCGCGAGGATCGTCCCGCGGCTGAGGCCCCTCGGCGCCCGTCGCCCGGCCGCGCCGACATCTCGCCGGAGATGAGAGATCGCTGTTTCAAGTGCCTTGAGAAGGGTCACTTCCTCAAGGACTGCACGAACAAGGTGGTGTGTCTCCGCTGCGGCTTACCTGGTCACATCGCCGGCCAGTGCAAAAGGCCACGCAGCCCGTCGCCGCTTGACGACCTCCAGTGCGACGCCGTCGCCAAAGCCGCCAGATTCTCGGCGGGCGCGCGCGTGGACCCGCGCTCTGGCCCCTCCAGGATGCCGATGCCGGCGCCGCGCGCTCGAACGCCTCCCTCACCGCCCGTTGCCGCGCCCGCTCTGGTGTCGTGGCCCCGCCCTGCGCCGCCGCAGCTGGTGGTGTCGAGGGACATGGAATCGGGGCCGACCGAGCTTTGCGTCGTCCGAAGATCTAGGGCCATGGTGGAGCTCGAGGGCAGGCTTCACAACGCCATGGTGGTCTTTGCGCGCGGTGACAAGTCTGAGCTCTCGCCGGAGTTGATGCTTCGGGCGCTGCAAGAGAAGAGGGGCATCTCGCCTGACAGGGTTTCCGTGCACAGGTTCTCGCCGGAGGACTTCTTGGTTGTCTTCGCTCGGCAAGAAGACATGACTAGTGTGGGTCTTCAGCCGGTGCTGGAGTTCGGAGGCTTCGTGTTTGCGTCATTTGGATCGTGCGTAACTGTGCAGGTGTTCGCGGCTTTGAGGACCAGGGTCAGCTTGGAATTGGAGGGGATTCCTCCCCATGCCTGGGAGCTCGAGGTGGTGGAGAGCCTCCTGGGTGGTTCGTGTTTCGTCGAGTCCATCGCTCCAGAGACGTCGTCGCGGTCGGATCTGGCTTCCTTCAAGTTGATTGCTTGGACGGCCGATCCTGACTCGATTCCCACACACAGGTGGCTGGCGGTGCCGGAGCCGGAGGAGCAGCGGGAGGTTTTCATGCCTAAGACTCTGCAGTATCGTGTGCTGATCCATCTGGCCGCGGTCACCACGTTCCCTGAGGCGGAGGAGCCTTGGTTTCTCACTGGCGCTTCGTCGGGAAGTGGCCAGAGCGGTGTGCCTGAGTCAGATCTGGACATGGGAAGAGGCGGGACGACGCGCAGATGCGATTGGCAGTTTGGAGTGCGTGATCACCGTGGAGACAATCTTCCTGGGCGCGTGGGCGGCCGCACTTTCGCCGTCGTGGTGGCAGACGGCCGGGCTTCGGCGGCCTGACAACTACCTCCATTGGATCCGGTGCAGCTGGCGGGGCCGGGCGGGCCTACACTCCCGGTTCAGGATAGGTTGACCTCACGCCGATCCGCTTTTGACCGCCTCGGGGGCGCGGCTGGCCGTTTGGTGGCAGCTGTTGGCTCGGGCGACGGGATTTCAAATCAGCCGGGCGCCAAAGGCCAATCCCCGGCCTAGCGGCAGGTGGTTGGCGATCCCGAAAGTGTTGTGGCCTCCCCTGATCTGCCAACTGGTGGCCACACATCTGTTCCGAGGTCGTTGGTGGAAGATTCGAGGAGTGCGGTGCCGGTCGCGAATCAGGATCAGGTGTCCATTGGTGCGCAGCAAGCGGGTGGGTCCTGCGTGGCTGCACGGTCGGAGGCTGCTCGGCCGGTTGCTTTGGTGCCGCTTCGAGGCGCAGGCGACAGTTCGGCGCCAACTACCACGCCTCCGGTGGATGCGCCCTGGGGGGCCCCTGTCGCGGAGGAGGCAGGCCCATTGGCTGATTTGGGGGCTGGACAGGCGCAGGCGATGGTTGAGGAGGGACCGTCCGTTGTTCCGGACTCCGTGCCGCCACGCACAGCCACGCCGATTGGCCAATACAACGCGCTGCATGCCACTGTGGAGATTCCACTGCAGGAGACGGGCCCGCAAATGATTGGTGGTGTTCCCCCGGCTTGTGAGGACGTGCAGGCACACGTGGCGGCTCCAGAGGAACGCGCGCTCGCGCTGGTCACTTCCAACGTGCATGAGGGCATGCAACAACGGATTCAGGGCGGCGAGGGGGGAATGACTCCACAGGAAGTGATTGCTTATGGCAAACTGAAGTGGTTTTGCAAATCGTTGGCCAGGAAGCTTGCACCACCTATCCTCTTGGAGGTCCAATCCTCTCTTCGGTCGGATGCAGAGCCCTTCACACCGCGTAGGGCAACGAGGAGCGCCAAAAGAGCACCGGCTACCAAGTCCAAAGCCACGCGGGCTGAGAAGGTCCTCATGCGAGCTCTCGGTCTGGTTCCGGAGGATCTAGAGGGAAATGAAGACACTATCGCCGAGTTAGCAGAGATCTTTGACTCACCCATGAGGGAACAACACGTGAAGGTGATAGCCGCGCTCTTTGGCAAAGAGGTACCGACAGCTTCGGCTGCGAGTTCGGGTGGCGTGGAGGTGATGAGTGCGGCTTGATCCACCCTGGCTGCTTGGGTGTTGGGGTGTTCCCATCGCTTTCATGGATTGGAACCCTCAAGTGCTGTGTTGGAACGTGAGGGGACTTAACAACCCCGCCAAGAGAAATGGTGTCCAAGAGTTCGTTGTCGAGTCCAAGGTGAATCTTGTTTGTCTTCAAGAGACGAAGATTGATGTATTCGACCCATTCTTAGTGATGCAATGTATTGGACCATCGTTCGATGGTTTTGCCTATTTGCCCGCGTTGGATATTAGGGGTGGAATCCTTTTGGGTTGGAGTAGTGCATGCCTAACTATTAGCAACATCATCTGTGACACCAATTTCCTCTCCGGCTTGGTGCATAGTAGAGATGGCTCGGAGTGGTGGCTCTCGGTGGTGTACGGTCCTCAAGGGGACGAGCTAAAGACACAGTTCCTGGTCGAGCTTCAGCACCGCAGGGACATGTCCCCGGGGCCTTGGATGGTCCTTGGTGACTTCAACATGATCCTTCGCGCCAATGAGAAGAATAACCCTAACCTTAACAGGAGTATGATGAGAAAGTTCAAAACGTTTGTGGACAATAATGAGCTTAAGGAGTTATACATGCATGGCAGGCGTTTCACGTGGTCTAACAAAAGGGATCATGTTGTGTTGACTAAGATTGACCGGGTCCTTGTCTCGGTTGATTGGGAGCTCAACTTCCCTGATGTGTTGCTGCAAGCCTTATCTTCGAACATCTCGGACCATGCGCCGCTTCACTTGTCCACTTCTGCTCCTTTCTGCCCTAAGCGCAGATTCCGGTTTGAAATCTTTTGGGCTCGGTTGGACGGTTTCGAGCAAGCGGTCAAAGATGCTTGGGTTTGCGAGGAAGATTCTGTTGATCCTTTCAAGAGGCTCAACACGTTGCTCAGGAGTACAGCCACTGGCCTCCAAGCTTGGGGCCAGCGAAAGACCGATAACATCAAAATTCAGATGGCGATTGCCAACTATGTCATTTTGAAGTTGGACAAAGCAATGGAGACACGGCGCCTGGATTGGAGGGAGAGGTGGTTGAGGAGGACGCTCAAACATGCCCTCTTGGGTCTAGCCTCTCTACAACGCACCATCGAAAGGCAGCGTTCGCGTTTGAGATGGATCCGCGAAGGGGATGCGAACACCAAGCTGTTCCAAGCTGTGGCCAATGGCAGGAGAACTAAAAAATTCATCCCCCACATCAAGCATAACGGCGAGTTGGTCTCGCAACAAGAGAGGAAGGAGGAGATCTTCACGGAGGCATTCGAGCAGCTGCTGGGGCACGCTCACGCCAGAGAGGCCGACATTGATCTTGATTTTCTTGACATGGTTGAGCTCGACCTCTCTGAGCTTGATGCTATTTTCACCGAAGAGGAAGTTTGGAGCACGATAAAGGAGATGCACCCGGAGAGGGCCCCCGGACCGGACGGGTTTACGGCAGCATTCTATCAAAAGGCATGGCCGATTATTAAGCAAAGAGATCATGGAGGTGTTCCATAAGCTTTACATTGGAGATGGTCGTGGTTTTGGCAAGCTCAACCGAGCCCACATCGTTCTCATCCCGAAGAAGCCGGACGCGGAGGAGGTGGGTGACTTCGGCCCATTAGCCTACCCCATAGCGTGGCCAAGATCTTTGCCAAATTGCTTGCCAACAGAGCTAGACGAAGGATGAAAGAAATAGTAACTGACAATCAATCCGCATTCATCTGCGGGAGGCACTTGCACGACAACTTCCTCCTGGTGAGGCAAGTGGCCAGGAAGCTGCATTCTCGCAAGGAGACCAGCGTCTTCCTGAAATTGGACATCTCTAGGGCGTTTGACTCCCTCAATTGGTCGTTCCTGCTGGATGTGATGAGGCGCAAAGGTTTCGGAACAAAGTGGTGTGGGTGGATCGCCATCCTGCTGCGGACTGCCTCCACTAAGGTGATAGTCAATGGGGTTCCTGGTAGAAGCTTCACTCACGCCAAGGGACTCAGGCAGGGGGATCCTGTCTCACCCCTGTTATTTGTCATCGCTATGGACGTGCTGTCGCGCATCATGATCAAGGCCGCTAACCTTGGCGTTATCAGCAACCTCCCGGGCATCGAAGCCCACCAATCGGTGTCTATCTACGCTGACGATGTGGTGTTGTTCCTTAAACCCTCGCCGCTGGACCTAGCTTTCGTCAGGATGACGCTTCAGATGTTTGGCGAGGCTTCCGGCCTGAGGATCAATTACAATAAATCCATGGCCATCATGATTCATGGGGATGACAGTGACAGTGCCCGGGTTGAATCCACTTTGCAATGTTGGTTGGGCACTTTCCCTTGCAAATACCTCGGCCTCCAATTGGGCATTAAGCGGCTTTCAAGAGCTGACTGGCAGCCCATGCTTGACCATGCCAAAAGTTTCGCCCCCGCTTGGCAAAGGGGTTTGATTCACCGACCGGGACGTTTGGTGCTCGTTAAGGTTGTGATCGCGGCCAAACCCATTCATCACTTCATGGTCACTGAAGCTCCGGTATGGGTTTTGGAAGAGATTGAACAATGGATGCGATCGTTCTTTTGGGCCGGCAAAGAGAAAGTGAACGGTGGTCAATGCCTCGTGGCTTGGAGCACGGTGTGTAAACCCACTTCGCTTGGTGGGCTGGGCGTTCGTAATCTCCAGCTTCAGGGGCTAGCCTTGCGGGTCCGGTGGGAGTGGCTACGCAGGACTGGCCCAGACAGGCCATGGCAAGGTTTGCCGATGGCGGTGGATAGAGAGGCCCGGCAGGTCTTCGATAGTCTGGTGCAGATTTCTGTGGGCAGGGGCAGTATGGTCCTGTTTTGGAGAGACAGATGGATTCACGGTTTTGCGGTAAAGGACATTGCACCACTCATCCATGCTCAAGTGGACACACGCACGATCAACCGACGCACGGTGGAGGAAGGCCTATTAGATGGGCGTTGGCTACTTGACATCAGCGGAGATGTGAACTTCGTCGGCCACATGCAACTTTTGCACCTCAACCTTGCGATTAGCACGATCAACCGTGACCCCACCAGTGAAGACAGTTTCTCTTGGCCTCCTGATCCCTCAGGAATGTATACGGCGAAATCCACATATAACCGGCTGTGTCAGGGCATTGAGAGGGTCCCCTATGCCACCTGCATTTGGAGAAGCTGGGCTATCCTTAAGTGTAAAATCTTTGCATGGCTGGCCGTGCAGCACCGGATTTGGACATCTGACAGAAGAGCGAGGCATGGACTCCAAAGTGACCCATCCGCTTGCTACACGTGTTTGCAAGACGAAGACAACGCGGAGCATATTCTCATCCAGTGCGTCTATGCCAGGGAGGTGTGGCACTATATGTTTGAGGAGCTGAGCTTGAGGGGATCCATCCCTACTCAGGCAGACACCTTATTAGATTGGTGGTTGACCACTAGAGCAAACTTCAGGAAAGGCCATAAGCGTGGATTCGACACGGTGATCATTCTGACCATCTGGGCTCTTTGGAAGCAGCGTAACGCCAGAGTCTTTCATCGGCTCAACCAGCAGAAGACCGCTTTGGAATTGGCGCACACCATTGTCATAGAGCTCAAGGATTGGAGGCTAGCGAGATTAGGAGGAGGAGGGTTTGGATCGTTTTGTGAGAGTGTAGGCATAGGCTTGATCGTCGGGTGGGCTAGGGTGTGCATTTCTGTTTTCGAAGCTCTGCTTCCATTCTTGTATTGTGACGCCTGCTTTCTTCTTCTATAAAATTAAGGTACGCCTTTGGCGTACTCTCAAAAAAAAGAAGCGCGAGGGCGCTAGATCGATCCCGATCTAGAGCAGTTTTTCTGGCTGCCTTTTTCGCTGCAAGATTGTGGGCAGCCCAGCCGCCGCAGCGCCGATTAGCTCAAGGCGGGCGATGAAGGCGCTGACTAGGAGTTCCCGCATCAACCAGGAGCAGCGCAGCAGGGGAACATGGGCTGCTAAGGCAGCGGAGCAGAGAGCATCGGCAGCACATAGTAGCAGCAGAGGGCAGAGCAAAGAATAGCAGGAGCTGCAGCTGCATCCGGAAGGAGCAAAGAAAGACAACGGCAATGTAACATCAGCTTATGGCAGACGCAGCAACAAAGAAGCTGGCAGTTGCTGTGGGCGGCTGCAGACGCGAAGCGCTGGCAGCGCAGGGCGCACGCGAGGCGGCGAAAGCAGCGCCGGGCGCGGCCGGAGTGATGGGCGCGACGTGGCAAGGCAGACGGGCGCGAAATGGGCGATGGTGGACACGGACGGGGCGGCCAGGAGCTCGCGACGAGCGCAGCCAGGGTGCGGCAGGAACGCGAGTGTGTTGGCCTCGTGGGAGCTCCAGGAGCTCGAGACCAAGGTCGGGTGCGAGCGACAGCAGCAGTGAGCTTTGTGACGACATGGCCGACGGCGACGAGCTTCGGCCGCGATGGGAACGGAGGCTACGGACACGGATTCGAGAACTAGGGAGAGGGCTTTCGAGCGGGAGCTCACCGGGGAGCGCACGAAAGGCTCGGTGAGGGCCGGGAGCGCAGGACGACGACGGGGTCGATGGAGGTGTGTCGGTGGCCGAAGGTTGAAGAAGAGTTCGATCCGCTCGATGTAGTGACCACGGGCTCGAACGATGCTGCGTAGGCGACGTAGGGGACGACGGCGAACCCCCCGGACGCCAACGGACGGCTAATGGTGGCCGGTGGCCACATGTACGGCAACGGCGCAGCGACAGCTATGATCGGGCGTCGAAGAAATCGAGGAGAGCGAGGCAAGGGGGAAAATGTGTGGGGGCTAGGGTTGACGATGGGGCGCCGGGGTCTTTAGGGCGAGGCCTTAACCACCGGGGGAGCCGCGGGATGGCTGCCACCGCGGCTCCTCCCCCCGCCTCCTGTAGCTATAGGTTGAAGGAGCTGCGGGTGGGCTGAGCCATGAGCTTTGCTAGGTGGGCCTAGTGCACAGTAGTAGGCTTAGTGCATGGTGTAGTTTGTTTCATTATCCAAAATTTTTTTCTTTTTTTTTCTTTTGTTTCTGTTTTATTTTTATTTACAAAAGCAAAGGACTTTTAGTTAAGTACGAGACTTGGCCTAAATTAGCATAGCCATTTTAGGCACTGCCACAAAAAGGTTTGACGAGCATTTGAATGCATTTGAATTGTGCATAAATGAAAAGGGACTAATGAGGCTGTTTTGGTCACCGTTTTAATTGTTTTAGGGCAATTAAATATTTTATAAAATGTTGGATGCTATTTGCTAATTAGTTAGTGAATATTTATAACCCTTGAACATTTTTAATTCACTGTTTTATGAAACTATAATTTGAATTTGTATTTGAACTAAGTTTGAAACACGCGAGGTTTAGGAAAATTTTAATCATGATGACCTGGCATCATTAACAAAGGTTTACTGTAGTTTAATTATCCGGGCGTCACATCAGCTTTCAGCCCTCCTTCACCATCTTGTCACTGCACGCCTGGTCACCACGGCGGCGGCGCACAAGCACACGGCCATAATCATGGGGGATGAGGTCCCAGCAACATGCGATGCGCAATCACAGCTGCAGACGGGCGTCCCGCGTGAGCACCAGGTGTCGGCGTGGAGCAGCCTGCTGGGTGCGTGTCGGCTGCACCAGAATGTGGAGCTCGGCAAGATCGCCGCCGAGTGGCTCTTCGAGCTGGAGCTCGGCGAGGCCGGCCATTGCGTACTCCTCTGCAACATGTACTCCGCCTTCGGGATGTGGGAGAAGTCGGTTGCGGTTCGGGTGAGCATGCGGCGGTAAGGCATGGGCAAGGAGCCCGGGTGCAGCTGGGTCAAGCTCGACGGCGCGATCCACCGGTTCATGGCCGGCGAGTCGTCCTTGTCCCACCCGGCAAGCATCGAGGTGCACGCGCACATGGACGCGCTCTGGGAGATGATGTGGTGCGAGGGGTACGCGCCCGACTGGTCTTGCGTGCTCCACGACGTCGACGAGGCCCAGAATGTGGCCATGCTCTAATACCACAGTGAGAAGCTCGCCATCCCCTTCGGGCTACTGCGGGCGTCGCCCGGCGTAGCCATCGAGGTTGCCAAGAACCTGAGGGTGTGCAACGCCAGAGCAAAGGTCCACACGTTCAGAGAAACTCCAACGAGGCGACCCATTTCGTCCGCCGTCCGTTTGGGTCGGCGCGGACACAAAAGGCGGCCCAACGCACTGATCCAAACGGACGCGTGCCCGCTTTTCGTCCGCAGGCGACCCATTCTCGGCCCATTTTTTAGCCGGATTTGCATCGGTGGGGACACACGACGGACGCGCGCACGCTCGTCCTCTCCTCCCCTGGGCCCGCTGGTCGGTGGCACATTGGCCTTCCCCCATCCAACAGCAACCCTCACCCTCCTCCTTCGTCGCCGACGTCGCCGCCCATTTTTGCCGGCGACTCTGCCAGCTGTTGGCGCCTCCACATCCGCCCAGCTATGCTGCCCACTCCCATGTCGCCCGCCACCGCCGTCTTGCCGCCGGGGAGCCGACTGCTTCCCACCCCCGCGCCCCCCACCACACAGCCGCCCCCGACCAAGAAGCCGCCTTGCCGCCCGGCCAGATCCTCACCGGCACACTTGTCGGACGCCGGCAGGGCAGCTAGCTGGTCCGTGCGCGCCGCGACTCCCTTCGCCGACGCCCGCAAGCTGTTCGACAGTTTGCCAAGGTACAAAATGGACTTCACCAACGAGTTCTTTTTCCACAATTTCCTTTGCGACTCCGACGATTCGCCCTCCGATGACGAGGAGGAGATATTGGCCGCCGTGTTGGTCCATCACCACCTCAACAGCCAGTGGCCGTTGTTCCGTGGCTCCATTCCGGGCCACCTTTCGGCGTTGAATCACAACCAAGAGAACGGGCATTTCCTTCTTTGGAAGGACTACTTTGATTCAACAAACCCGTTGTTCAAAAATCAAAAATTCCAGCGCCGTTTCCGTATGAGTAGGCATCTTTTCAACCGTATTAGAGAGGGGGTGGTCGGCTATGATGACTATTTCGAGTGCAAAGAAGATGTCGTTGGCAAGATTGGTTTTTCCTCTTATCAGAAATGCACTGGCGCCATCTGAATGCCTGCATACGGAGTGCCCGGTGATCTCATTGACGAGTACGTTCGTATGAGCGAGTCTACTTGCCTAGAGTCCCTGTATAAGTTCCGCAAGGCTGTTATTGCTGTGGTTGGCCCTGAGTACTTGAGAGAGCCGAATGTCAAGATACTGACCCGCTTTGTTGGCGATGAATGCCGTGAGGGCTTCCTGTGGATGCTTGGTAACATAGACTGCATGCATTGGGAGTGGAAGAACTGCCCTTCTGCTTGGCAAGGGTAGTATAAGGGCCATGTCAGGGCTTGCACTGTCATACTAGAGGTTGTGGCGTCTCAAGATCTCTGGATCTGGCACTCTTTCTTTGGCATGGCCGGATCACACAATGATATCAACGTGCTTCAGCGCTCGCCGGTGTTTGCTAGGCTTGCCGAAGGCAACAGCCCACCGGTGAACTTTACTATCAACGGCCACAACTACGACAAAGGATACTGTCAAGACAATACCCAACCATGTCGGAGAGAAGAGGAAAGGATTTGTCCGAGAGCAAGAGAGTGCTAGGAAGGATGTCGAGCGTGCCTTTCGTGTTTTGCAATCTCGATGGGGCATCGTTCGGTATCCTGCTAATACCTGGAGCACGCAGAAACTGTGGGAGGTGATAACTGATTGTGTGATCATGCATAATATGATCGTAGAAGACGAGCGCCCGGAACGTCTGTATGATCAAGGGTTTCAGTTTCAGGGTGAGAATGTTGTGCCTGAGCATGGAGTAGCGGCAACGTTTGAATAGTTCACCCAATTTCATCAAGACATGTGTGATTGGGAAACTCATGTGCAACTGCAAAATAATTTGGTTGAGCATATATGGGCTCATGTTGGTAACCAATAGATGTATCTTCTTTTATTCGTTTGCAAAATTATGTGAGAACTATGTGAGACATTTTTATTTTCATTCGATTTGTAATAATTATGCTATTTTATTCGATCCAAAACTATGTTATTTGATTCAAACTATGCAAATTCATGCAAAAAAATAAGAAGGCCAGGCGGCTACCCGACACATATGAGTCGGAGTGTTGGGCGCCCTGCCGACCCATATCTAAAACAGGGCGGACGCCGGACAGGCGGCCGATCCAAACGAACATAAAACGGACGAAATGGCCATCCGTTTGGATCACCCCATTGGAGTTAGTCTCAGGGCCTTTCCCACAACATTTGCCTTGCCGCCGGCAATGCGTACACAATGTGCGCCATGATAGTGACGGAGCGAAGGGCATGCCAAAGAATCAATCTAGATCAAGCTAGTTCCTGCCGCTGCTGCTTCCAGCAAGCTTAGTATGTGTGTATTTTGCGTATATGAAACTTACAACCAATGAAGTTTCAAGGTTTGTACGGTCAGGTTAAGCGACCTGCGGTAATGGTTGTGGTTGTGGACGCGTATGAACGACGGCACGCGACATTACCTTGGATCCCGAGGCAGACGGCACCGCGTAGAGTGCGGGCGGCTCTGACAATGGCGTTAGAGTGATGCGACCGGAACTATGTCGACGGCGTTACGGGGTTGGCTCACGCGTTGGCCGATCAGACTGAAGAAGAGGGGTACTTCTTGTCCACGTGAAAGAGAAGGGATAAAAGATGAAATTATACATAGCCTGATTTATCTTTAACGTAAAAAGAGATGCGGGAGAGAAAATAAAGGAGGCCGTTGGATGAGAAAGAGAGAACGGGGAGCACAGATGGAAGCATGGCGCGGGAGAAGCCCCGTCCGCACGCCAGATCAGTCGAGACAGGGACTTGGTTATGTCAACACGAGCCACATATATATCCTGCTCTAGTGAGGGAGCGGCTTTTTCTTCTTTTAAGAATTAATGAGGGAGCGAGAGAAGAGGGAGAGCGCCTATACGACGCAATAAGCGCTGGTTCAGGCAACTGGCGCCCACAGCCGCATCTGGTGGGCCGGCCCAGGAACAGGCAGAGTAAAAGCGTCCCAAAAAAGTTGTTACCAACAGGAATTGATCTCGTGCAAATTTTAGATCCAATGCACCGTGCCTAACCACTACAGCTACTAGGAACTAGTGATTCATTACAGCGCGGGAAGATTAAGAACAACTCTAACCGTGCTATTTCCTGCACAAACATTTTAGAAAGACGTGATTTTTTGGAGAAAAAATATGAACAAAGTTTAAAAAATCCCGAATTAGAAAAAAAATCATGTATTAAAAAAAATCATCAATTTGGAAAATTTTCATTGATTTGAAAATAGTTCATTGATTTTGAAAAAGAAATTCATCAATTGCCAAAATAGTTTACAAATTTAAAAAAAGTTCATCGATTTCAAAAAAAGTTCATCGGTTTGAAGAAAAGTTCATCGATTTTCAAAAAAGTTAAGAAATTCGGAAAAGAGTTCATCCATTTTTCTTTGAAAAAGCGCATGGATTTTCAAGAAGTTCTCTATGATTTTAAAAAAAAGTTCATCAATTTTCAAAAAAGATTCCACAAATCCGAATAAAAGTTCATCAATTTCAAAAAGAATCATCGACTTGGACAAAAGTTTGTCAATTTTGAAAAAAAGTTCACAAAATAAAAAATAAGAGTTCATCCAATTTTAAAAAGAGTTCACAAATTCAAATAAAAGCTCATCAATTTCCAAAAAATCATCAATTTGGAATAAAGTCACGGATTTTGAAAAAGTTCACGAAATTAAGAAAAATAAAACAAAAGGAAAAAGGAAAGGAAAAAAAGATATAGAAGAAAAATCAGGAAAGGGAGAAGTAACCACAACGGGCGAGGTTACCGGGGTGGTCATGCCCTTTTATCATGAACTGCGGGATCGCAGGTTTGAGTCATGGCGAACTCACATGCGCAAGCGTATTTTTGTAGTTTTAACAGAAAAAAGACCTAAACGGGCCAGCCCAGATAGGCAGGGTGGTTGCTACTTGTGAGCTGCGTTGGGATTTCCTTGAATAGGAGAGAATGTGTACAATAGATATAAGTATTTTTTCTTAGTTAAGAAGCAAGGTTATCAATCCAGTAGGAGAACCACACAGGACCCCGTGAACAACACCTGCATAGTTATGACGATATTCAAGGCAATGATCATGTATGCATCACGTCCAAGACAAGTACACCGACTCCTGCGTGTATCTACTACTATTACTCCACCAAACGACTGATATCCAGCTTGCATCTCCATCAAGGTTGTCCGCCCCACAACCACACCATGCCATAACCGGCCCACGCCCATGTTTCGAAAGAGCTTTTTGTCAAGCGTCATGGGTTCCTTGTTGCCGCGGGAGAGAAGTTACGACCGGCGCCAATCGTAATTCCAACAACTTCTCGGCAAGGCCGCATTGCACAGGCGCCCACTGATACGTCCATTTTGCATCATGCTTTTATATTGATATTTATTGCATTATGGGTTGTTGTTATACATTATAGCACAATACTTATGCCTTCTCTCTTATTTTCCAAGGTTTACATGAAGAGGAGAATGCGGAATTTGGAATTCAGGCGGGAAAAGGAGCAAATATTAGAGACCTATTCTGCACAACTCCAAAAGTCCTGAAACTTTACGGAGAGTCATTTTGGAATTAATGAAAAATATTGGGCAAAGAAAGCACCAGAGGGGACCCACCGAGCAACCACAAGGGTGGGGGGCGCGCCCCCTGCCTTGCGGTCCACCTGTCAGGCCCCCGGTGCCCATCTTCTGCTATATGAAGGGTTTTTACCTGGAAAAAAATCATAAGGAAGCTTTCGGGACAAAGCGCCGCCGTCTCAAGGCGGAACTTGGGCAAAACCAATCTAGGGCTCCGGCGGAGCTGTTCTGCCGGGGAAACTTCCCTCCGGGAGGGGGAAATCGAAGCCATCGTCATCATCAACGATCCTCTCATCCAGAGGGGGTCAATCTCCATCAACATCTTCACCAGCACCATCTCCTCTCAAATCCTAGTTCATCTCTTGTATCCGATATTTGTCTCAAAACCCCATATTGATACATGTGGGTTGCTAGTAGTGTTGATTACTCCTTATAGTTGATGCTAGTTGGTTTATTCGGTGGAAGATCATATGTCAGATCCTTAATAATAATTAATACTCCTTTTATTATGAACATGAATATGCTTTGTGAGTAGTTACGTTTGTTCCTAAGGACATGGGAGAAGTCTTGTTATAAGTAATCATGTGAATTTGGTATTCGTTTGATATTTTGATGAGATGTATGTTGTCTTTTCTCTAGTGGTGTTATGTGAACGTCGACTACATGACATTTCACCATGATTTGGGCCTAGGGGAAGGCATTGGGAATTAATAGGTAGATGATGGGTTACTAGAGTGACAGAAGTTTAAACCCTAGTTTATGCGTTGCTTCGTAAGGGGCTGATTTGGATCCATATGTTCCATGCTATGGTTAGATTTATCTTAATTCTTCTTTCATAGTTGTGAATGCTTGCAAGAGGGGTTAATCATAAGTGGACGGCTTCTCCAAGGAAGGGCAGCACCCAAACACCGGTCCACCCACATATCAAATTATCAAAGTAACGAACGCGAATCATATGAGCATGATGAAAACTGGCTTGACAATAATTCCCATGCGTCCTCGGGAGCGCTTTGCATTATATAAGAGTTCGTCCAGGCTTGTCCTTTGCTACAAAAAGGATTGGGCCACCTTGCTGCACCTTAGTTACTCTGGTCACTTGTTACCCGCTACGAATTATCTTATCGCAAAATTATCTGTTACCAATAATTTCAGTGCTTGCAGAGAATACCTTCCTGAAAACCGCTTGTCATTTCCTTCTGCTCCTCGTTGGGTTCGACACTCTTACTTATAGAAAGGACTACGATAGATCCCCTATACTTGTGGGTCATCACCCACCCACCAACACCAACCTTGCTTCGCTTTCTCGACTTGCTCTTCCCGGCCGCGTCTCCACCACAACCGCAAGGTGTTCGACGCTTTGCTCACATGGTATCATGGACAACGGGGATGAGTATTTCTTTCACAACTTCATTTGTTCATCGGATGATGAAGAGCTTGTGGTGGCTTCATTGGTCGTCCACGACCACATTAATAGGGAGCCGCCTCGGTTCAGGGGATCAATCCCCGGCCATGCTCCGGCCTTGAACCGTAATAGGGAGAGAGGCCACACCCTTCTCTATGTCGATTACTTTGAGAACAACACACTCTTCAAACCACACAAATTTCGTCGCCGCTTCTGTATGGCGAGACATGTGTTCAATCGTATTCAGGAGGGAGTGGCATATGACCCATACTTTGAGTGCAAAGAGGATGCCGTTGGCAAGCTTGGCTTCTCCTCTTACTAGAAATGCATTGCACGCTACTCGCATGCTTGCATATGAAATTCCTGATGATCTTGTGGATAAGTATGTGTGTATGAGTGATTCCACATGTCTTCTCTTAATGTA
Source organism: Aegilops bicornis (assembly GCA_021605145.1). NCBI lineage: Eukaryota > Viridiplantae > Streptophyta > Magnoliopsida > Poales > Poaceae > Aegilops > Aegilops bicornis. Next base: position 276,916,975 of record CM038669.1, read on the forward strand.
TAGTTTCTACAAGGCCGTGCTGGCAGTGTTCGGGCCTGAGTACCTGAGAGAGCCAACTGCCACTGATACAGAGAGGTTGTTGGCGATCAATGCATATAGGGGCTTTCTGGGCATGCTTAGTAGTATACTTGTATGCACTGAAAGTGGAAGAACTGTCCATTTGCTTGGCAGGGGCAGTACAAGGGTTATTGGAAGGTGCCACTATCATACTTGAAGCGGTGGTTTCACACGATCTGTGGATATGGCATTCTTTCTTTGGCATGGCTGGTTCTCACAATGATACCAAAGTTCTTCAGCATTCTCCGGTGTTTGCAAGGCTTGCATAAGGTCACTCCCCGGAGGTCAACTTTGAGGTCAATGGTCACCATTACAACAAGGGATATTACCTAGCTGATGGTATCTATTCTCAATAGTCCACTCTTGTGAAGACCATACCCAATCCGCAAGCAGAGAAGAGACAAATGTTTTTTTTTCAAATGCAGAAGAGTTCTAGGAAGGATGTGGAGTGTGTTTCAGTCTCGATGGGGTATCGTTCGAAACCCTGCATTTACATGGAGCACTCAGAAGCTTTAAAAGTGATGACTGCTTGTGTGATCATGCACACCATGATCATGAAGGATGAGCGTGGTGATAGCATCTACGACCAAGGGTTTGATTTCCAGGGTGAAAATGTTGAGACTGAGCAACCACCTCCTGCAACCTTTGAACATTTTGTCCATTTTCATCGTGAAATGCGTGGTTGGCATATTCATGTCTAGCTCATATTAGTAACCAATAGATCTATCGGTTTAATTTCTTTTCATGCAAACAAATTTCGATTAGGTTGTAAGACTATTTGATATTGTCTTTTTTATTGGGTTGTAAGACTATTTCGGATGTGAAACTATTTGCTATATTTGATTTGAACTATGCTTGTTGATCTCGAACGGACGAGATGCGGCACAAATGCGGTCATGTGTTGAGCGCACGGCTGACGCATCCATAAATCCGGGCGGACGCGGCCCCATTGCCATCCCAAACGGACGTCCTCATTGCCATCCCAAATGGACGTCCATTTGCGGTCGTGCGATGAAGTTGGCCTTATGTTGGTCTAGTCAACATGTACGTGCAATGCACGTTAATTTAAAAGTATATTAAGTGCATGCGGATATTAAATAGGATATTATTTGCATGTTATTATGTGATTAGCACTATACTCCCTCCTTTCCGGTTTATAGGGCTCAATTCAAAAATCTCACCAACCAAGATAGATGGTGAGTGGTAGAATACTTTTTGTAATTTGCAAAAGTATCCAATTAATGCTCTTGTTTTCCTCAAAATGTTATGTTTACCAATGTATTAATTGCAATGCATGCATGCATAAAGTACATGCATTGGTCAATTTTCTCTTAATATCTGCATGCAATTATTTAATGCACCTTGGAATTTGAACTTGTGATGGGGAACAACCAAATTGAGCCTTATAAAATGAAAAAACTAAGATTTTGAGATAAGCCTTATAAACCTTATAAAGTACATGCATTGGTCAATTTTCTCTTAATACCTACATGCAATTATTTAATGCATCTTGAAATTTGAACTTGTGATGGGGAACAACCAAATTGAGCCTTATAAAATGAAAAAACTAAGATTTTGAGATAAACCTTATAAACCTTATAAAATGGAAAAACTAAGATTTTGAGATAAGCCTTATAAAATGGAAAACCGGAAAGGAGGGAGTATTTGACATGAAATTAACTGCACGCTAAACGTGTTGAGCGCTCGACATTGAAGCAGTCTAGGTTGTTGGATTGACATTATTTGATGGCCAAGATTAATTGAATCTGCTCCTTTGGATCTTTTTATATTGATATAGATATAGATATAGAAGATATAGATATAGATAGGAGAGAGTAGCATATTTTATGCTACTGGACGAATGCCCTGTCTCGTGGAACTTAAACTGACGAGCACTGAGACGCCACTTTTTATTCAGCTGTAGAAATTAACATATACAAACAATAATCCCCTTCCCTGAAGGCTGAGGAACGAATGAAAGGAATAGAACACCTAAATTAGATACAAAGGAGTAATTATACAAAGACTTGCAAAAGCAAGAAGTATGAGCATTGGACTGCATAAATGACATGAATCAGCCAGATGGTCTCTGATAGATATGTTTTGTTCTTGGGTCCACAATCATGCCTCTACCACCATTCACCTCCAAATCATGCCTGTAGGATTAAGCTCATAAGTACACAATCTCTTCTACTCCCTCCGTTCCTAAATATTTGTCTTTTTAGAGATTTTAAATGGACTACCACATACGGATGTATATAGACATGTTTTAGAGTGTAGATTCACTCATTTTGCTTCGTATGTAGTCACTTGTTGAAATCTCTAGAAAGACAAATATTTAGGAACGGAGGAAGTAGTTCTCTGCAAACGTCCTAAAAGCTGGAAGGATTTGGGTAAGGCTACTTACTGAAATACAAAATCTGGGATAGTTAATTGTTCGCGTGGTACATATCTGAACAATTGCACCAGCCTGTCAACATACACAACTTTCTTCCATACCTAATAAAAAAAGAGGATGACAAACCTTAAGCAACACCTTATGAGATTAAAAAGGAATATCAGTATGGTGTGAACTGGGAGGTACCTCTCCATCAATCAAAAGCTGCATCCCCAGAATAGCTGTTCTCAACCCCAATGTTGGATGGAGTATATAAATCCCCTAATAGAGTGAAAATTGTCAGAAGACCTAACTTATTAAGAGATAAATATGTTACATAGTGAGCACAACGAAGATACCGACATGAAGGTTTCGCTGATGTTTCCGGCCTAGTATTTGTTGTATCCTTTTCATGAATCCTAAATCTGGTTGCCTGGAAATGGATTAAGAAAACTCCTTACATCACAGCACAGATGGGTTAAGAGTAACAACGAATATCGAATTTTAATCAGTCTACGGTGAATGTTTAACAGCAGAAATGGTCTACTTGACCCCCACTAGTTTGTAGCTGTGATAACATAACACCATGAGGTTATAAACCAGATAAATAAACAGCCCATTAACCTTTGGAATAGGTCAGGTTGTCCCGGCTCCAAACCTCAGAGGATCAAGTAGACATTTCTTTGTATCAAACACTTACGGTTGTAATGATGCTGCCGAGTGGAGATAGACAATAGTATATGGCTTCTGAATCAAAGGTTCAAACTCCTGCAAAGAGAAAGGATGTTACTTTTAGATTGAAGCTAATTCACCTTTAATGCCTTATTTTGGTTCTCTTTTCTATGGTTGGCAGAATAAAAGGCATAATAATAAAATGAAAATCATGAATTATGTACTAGTAGAAAACCACAGAAAATCTTAGGAGGCATATACATAACTTCTGCAATATAATACCTCCGTAGAGAAATATAAGACGTTTTGGTAGGCTATTTGGTACAGAGGTAATATTAAACAAGTACTTCCTGTAAATCCATCCAAACATTCTTGGTGCCTTTTCTGTATATTTTCTTGTTTTCAGATGTATTTTTGCAGAATCATCTCACACTTTCATAAATTCGTTATACCAAATTACCAAGACTTTAAAATAACAGAATTACTTGGATTGATTGCCATGTAAGTATGAAATTTTAAACCAGACATTTTGGAGCATCATTCTTGTGTGCTTGCTGCCAATGCAAATGTATAACCAGATATGAAAAGAATAAAATACACTAGAAACTAGATATTACATTTAAGAAATACAGAGAGCACAGCAAACCCTATACGTTGGCTAAGCCAATCTAACTTCTTAGCCCTACCTCCACAAACAATATCAGTCAAGTATCTGCAAACAACAGCAGTCCAGGACTTGAGGACATATGCAAGAAGATAATTTGGCATTGGTACATGACACAACACATGAACTGTGGCTGCAGAGGTTCTGTTAGGCAACATTTATTTCAATTGTATGACTACCTTCACTACATGTAGAACAAACCGTTCAAGATCCAGGCAGCGAAGAAGAAAGTGCGCACCAACAACAACCATAACTGGGCGCCCTTCACTATCAACTCCGCCACGGTAACTGCAATTGTAGAGAGCATCAGAATGCAGGCAACAAAAACAGTCTGAAGAAAAAGTAATCATATGCACACTGTAAGAAGTAAAATAACCCCTTGTTATAACGTCAGTTGCGTACATTATTTTCATCTCAGCAATCTCTGAAAGATTAAGGGAATTTGCTTTCGCAAGGTATCGTGAATGAAGTGAATATTCCTCGGCAGCAGACAATGGAGGGAAACCTATATCACCATATCCAAGCAACCTAGCATAATTAAATCCCTTTTGAGCTTGAGAAGATTTTTCCCACTGCTCCTTGCGCCGCAGATCCGGGTCTTTAATTAATGACATAAATGAAGGGTCCAAATACGAATCCAGTTTGAATGTACTCCTGCTGAATAAATCAGGTAAAATTAATTTAACAGTACTGTGCTTAGACAATGTCCTTTTGAAGATAGGCTATAATATGTAATCCAAGGGTAAAAAAGGCGCTTGCATAAATTGTGCGTCTTGCCACATGCCTAGCGCCTGGCTCGCTTAGGGATTGCCTGCGCGCATAGGCGTTCCATACGGACAATGTAATCAATAAAATAGACATTGTAGTGATCTTTATGATAACCAATAAAATAGATACTGCAGATAATAAAGTAAGAAGGTAAATAATCCAGAACTGACTAATTCAAGGTGGAAAAAATCCAGTACGAGAAAAAAGAGCAAAGTCTCATCCATATGAAGGACTACACTAAAGATAGTTTTTCAATCAAAAAAAGAGGCAAGTCATTCTGCACAAAGTAAGATGAATAGGTCAATTTTAAGCTGTTTGGCTAAGACCAACAATGATGCATAATGCCCTAAGTTATGAATCAGCATCAGCACATAGCTAGCATTCAGATCTACCAGTGATTGAAGAGTCTAGGAAGATGTTAAACTTCTAACATTCACCTTGATGCCAATCCAGACTCAAGAGGAAGATCAAGAGCAGCAGCTGTAGCCACTGTTCTATCTGCTGCACCAGCAGGCAATGGTCTTATTCTTATTTTCCTTTCATCTATTACAGTTTCACCATTCTCATCCCCGACATCAGCTGGAAGTTTTGATACCGCAGTCTCTTCCTCTTGCTTGTCCCGAGGGAAATATAGCGGAAGCAATCTACATAATGCTTACCATTAGCAAATGCAAGAATAAATAAATAAATTTTGGGCTTCAGCAAGTACCTTTTGTATATCTCTGTATCAGATGATGATGTAATACAAAAAATAACACCAGCTATCTTGCCTTTCTGTTTCTCCAGAAAACGTCTAACAGTCCCTGAAGAGTAAAGTGAGTTTGTGCAGAATAAACCCAAAAGATACAAAATATTTGCAGAGTGATTATGGTACAATCATTTCTTTGTGCAATTCACAAATAAGTTCTTTCACTTTCTGCCACTCATCACTTCACCTCCACGCGGAAAAAAGAAGTAGGAACAATATATAAAGTGGAAATCGGTTGAAAACTTCTTTCTAGTACTCCCTCTGTCCCAAAATAAGTGACTCAAGTTTGTACTAAAGCTAGTACAAACTTAAGTCACTTATTTTGGGACGGAGGGAGTATAAAATATTTCTTGCATAGTACTCCCTCCGTTCCATAATACTTGTCGTGCCACGACAAGTATTATGGAATGGAACGGATGGAGTAACAAATATAAGTAATAATAAATAATAAATACCAGAAGTAAAAGAGAGAACAGAATGAAAGAACTCACTTATTGCCACATGGGCAGCTGGTTCACGAGGATAGTTTTTAGCTTCCGTGTATATGCAACCCATTGCGATGCTAAGAAAATGAAATGAATAAGTAACAAGATGTGCCAATTTCAGATTGCATAGCTTAAAACACCTGAGATCACTTGTTAAGTGAGAAAAAATAACAACATCTAACGATGAAATCTTTCCATTTTGGCCCACATATGCGGCAAGTACCTTTCAAGGCCGTTCTCAATGAGTAGTTCCAAACATGACCGGTAGCAATGACTAAGTGCATTTTCCGCAGCTGTGTGATACTTGACAGCATATTTCGGTCCCACTGTATGGATGACCTTCCTGCATAATCAATTGACATATACATTTCAGTATAAGAAACAATACATACATTTTTCAATCAGTAATGATGAAATGAATCGGGATGATTTTCCAAGTATCAAACAAGAATACTCAAATTAGTAACACCTTTCCCATAAATTGCATATTTCTCATAACTAGGATTCGTTCCAAACTCCATAGTAGATTTCAACTTTTCGGGTTATCAGAGTTCAACAACAACGCTTATCATAAAAACTTTGTCGTATAAAGCTGATGACTGACGATCGATGAACTCCATTATAGAGATACCACCTACAAGCATCTACCAAAGCAACTCGTAAATGTGACCCCCTATACATCTGCGGAGGCGCCCAGACACGTCCGCGGACAATGCCCGGTCACCCCTCAAATGTTTGCATCCACAGCCGTGCCCCTAATTCCGAGACCCTCAATTCCATACAATCCTCATGCAACGTTAAAAACAGCATATTTAGTTCATCTATATCAACACACATAAGATAGGGGATTTCTCATACATGCCATCGAACTACCAAAAATTGGCATGTTCTACTAGCTATGAAATATGGCTATGGGGAAGTTCACCAACAGCCACCCTTGCCCTTGCCATCTTCGTCACGGAAGCAACGGTCGAAGAAGCAATACGGGAGCCGGATCCGCTCATTGTCGGGGATTCGGATGCATCACCGGCCTCTTCCTCTTTGGGGGCAGTCCGGCGAGGGCACGGACTACCCAGGTTTGCTCCAGTGCGAGGGCACGCGCCGTCCAGGCTTGTCGCTTCGCCAGGATGCGGGCACAGAGGGCGGTGCCCTCCGCACTGTTGTCCTCCATGGCATGTGACTCAGCCTTCGCGGTGCGTGGTGCAACTTCTCCCTCGCACGGCGGGCACGCCGCTCCTCGACGCACCCATGGTCGTGACGTCTGGCGGCATTGACCTCGTACTCGGAGCCCGACGTCGTAGGGATGAGGCTCCACCGAAGGGGTTGCGCTGCAAGCCCGGGGCCGCCCGGTTGGGCGCGCGGGTACCTCCAGCCACTGCTCGCTGCCTCCGATTCCCCTGCGGTCACGCACCTTGAGCTGCCGGACCCAAGCCCATTTGCGCTCCACGGACGCAATGGATTCCCGCCAAAGCGATTCCGACGACGAAGCTCGGGTTTCCTCTCTGAACCGACGGGTTGGACGGCTAACTCCTTGTCTCGGCATGGGGCGAGGTCCCAGTCGATGGATCCAGAGTTGCCGGACTCGGAAATGCTGCCCGCCATGCTGGAGAAGGCCAAAGAGGAGCTAGGGGGCGGAACGGAGTGGACTGGAAGTGGAGTGGAGTGGCTAGGGTTTGGTCCGACGTGGCAGGCAAGTCCGGGCCCCCCATACCCGCCCACATATGGGCTGGTTTTGTGTGTGTGTGTGTGTGTGGGGGGGGGGGGGGGGTTTAATCTGGTACTAGATCAGAATCAATTTCTTTGACTTTACCATAAGGACTAGCAGACCACAGGTCATATCGTGAAACGAAAAACTACACAGATGTTGTAACGAAGTAACTTCATGCTTCAACAGTATTTCCAGATCCGTGCACAGGACATATGTTCCATTTTTCTACTAAAAAAGGGAAATACATTCATTTTCCACGTGAAAAACTGAAACGGAGGCACTAAATGCCTACCTCGCAGGAAGATCGTATGCATTGGTCATCTTTGCCATCCCAGTTCGGCACCCTCCCTGCAAAAAGTCAAGCAGTAAAAACATGTCACTTCACAATCTCCAGTGATTGAACAAATCCCCCCCACCCCCCACCCCACCCCACCAAAATTGTACTGTCCACCTGACATCCAAAGTCGTACCAAGGTGGCGCATTCCTCCGCGAGCCCAGAACCTGCTGCAGCGTGCAGCCCAGGACTACTGTGCGCCTCGTCCAAGCTCTGCACGAACCGAAGAATCAAGAGCTTAGCACCGTAGTTCCAGCATTCTCCAATGCCCAGCGAGAGATAAGAAGAGAATTGCAACCTCGTTGGTGGAGTTGACGACGGCATCGACCTCCATGTTCCAGGGCTGTCCCCGCCAGAGGTAGATCCTGGAGTTGATCTCGTGGTCCACGGGGAAGCGCAAGGCGCCCGCGCAGCCACCACCGACGGCGCCGCCGTCGTCGCCGGTGAGCGGGTCGGAGAAGGAGAGGAAGGCGGACGCTGCGGGCTCGGATCCGCCGTCCGAGGCTTCGGCGGTGGCGGACGAGGAGGACGGTGTGTACAGGCGCTGGTCGGGGTCGCTCCAGCGCGGCACCTGGTCGAGCGTCACCGCAGGCTCGACGCCGCCGACGCCTGGCTCCATGGCGGCCGCAGTGGAGGCAGCTCCGGAGGCCGTGGCCGCCGCCGGCGAGCGGTGCTGCATGGAGGCGGAGACGGGCGGGCGAAAGGTAGTATAGCCGGGCGCTGGCGTGAGGCCGAGCGGCCGTTAAGAGGCCGACGCGAGACGGAAGGGGCCAAAGGAAGGCGGAGGAGATCGATAGAGACGACGAGAAAAAACAAAAGCGCCTTCTGGACAATGACGTGTGGGGTCTGTGAACCTGTGGGCCCTTTCACGTCAGAGACACGCAGCATGGTTTGTGGGGGCACGACGCGTGTGGGCGTAGCCGACGTGATACAGCTCGGACGGCAGGGAGCCGTGCTGGACTGGGCTAGCACTGCCGCTGGCTTGCTCGCCTGGTGACTCGTGTGGCACGTCCACCTGGCGATGACGTGTAGCTCAGCTCGGATCGGGATCTCGCGGCTGGTGCGGTCAAGCACCAGTTGGGGACTCGAGTCCAGCCGCTGCTGTGGCGCCGGAGAAGTAAAGGAAGGTTCGGATGGAGGAACTCGGGTGGAGCCCGGGAGTGAGGACAACTCAGGCAAGTCCGGAGCTGCATGGGCCTCCGCAACTGCAGGATCTGTCCGCAATTCTTTGGATCGAATCAACCACAGGTCTTCATCATTCGATGTGATCATCTCATCTCCGAGCTGAGCTAGATGGTCCGCTAAGCCACGACAAGAGCAGTACATGGCCATCGTTGTCATGACTAAAATTTAGTGAAGGGGTGAGTATTTCAGAACATGTGGGTACTCAAAGTTCAGCATCACTGTTTAGGAAGTTCACATCCAAGCCACTCCAAAGATTTTGAGAACTTACGCACTCGGTGCTAGTTATTGCTTCGGCACAGAGGCGGCCATGGTGGCTGCCCTTGTGGTGCTGCCGACGCTCCTGTGTGACATCTCCGTTTGGGATTATTTTTCGGAGAGATTGTTCAAGCCGGATGTCCGAACTCCTGCAAAGCCATCCATGCTTGTTGATAGGATGCCGGAATCCGTATGTCTGGACTATTCCGTGGACATATAAGATTTCCGTTGGATGACAAAAGTGATTCGGACACTGCAGTCCAAGCTTAGGTTTAAGGGTCCGCTTTACAATGTCCTAAATGACCACATTCTAGAAATTACCGTAATCAAAGATGATCTAATTAAGTTCTAGGCCGTGTATTCTACATGCCCAAAAAGTTTATCCTCGCTATCTTATTTATCTTAACAATTAGCATGCAGCTTATCTACCTCATCACATATGCCTCATATATGTCATCTTCTATTTAAATGCAATGCACGTGTAAATTATCCACATCATTAAGCACATGCAACCAATCAGCGTTTCACTTTTTAATTTCTACCACATGCACGTCATCCACATCATCAGGTGCCATGCAAACATTCAACTTTTTACTTTCCACCACTTGCAAGCCCGCCACATCATTAATTTTATTTTATTTTTCAACAATAAATAAATTAAACTTGAATGTCACAAGACAGTATAAGATGCATTTACCCATCATTTACCTCTTGATTGAATATGGTGTGGTACTACTCTATATGTTCTATTTTTTTTATAAACTCATTGCTAAAAACTTCCGTAGCAACGCGTTGGCGTTGTCTAGTTAATATAGTATGTAAGTCATCCATATTAAAATGAAACAAATTTTAATGTGACCATATTTCCAAGGTTGGGGTCTAACAGACGGAATAATCCATAAACCTTGTGGATGAACCTAATAAATTACACTCTTCGTTTCTAAATGTAAGACATTTTGGCAGTTCAATTCAAAGAACTATCAAAATGTCTTACATTTAAAAACAGATATAGTAGAAATGAGTGGTACATCGTTAAGTTAGTAATAAAGCTATCTATCATAAGTGCACACAACATAAAATGTCCGGATGTACACATGGGGTTTTTGTTCCGAACTTTTTAACTTTTTGAAATATGTATTTCGACAATGGGTGCATATGCACCTAGGAGCCAAAGGCAATTACCGCACAATATAGCATATATAATAAAAGAATTTTAAACCATTGGCGTCAGATTTTTAAGCATGGCAAAAAAAACTTTTTTAGGCATATTATGTTGTCGCGATGATGGTAATTTCCTTCGGAAAGCATGGCAAATCCGCCATGTTCAGTTTTCACCAGAATTTGTCGTACTTGCTAAACTAAATTGTCATCCTCACGACAACATAAATTGCCATAATTTTTTTGATTTGTCATTGTCATGCTTAGCCAAAAACGTCCTTTTTTGAAACATTTTTGTAATAAAAATGGCAAAGGTAAGTATGTCGAGACACGACAACAATAAAGACACATGTTTGTCTTATTATCACACATCTACACCTTTAGGTGTCATCAACGGCTGGAGCCGACTAGTGTTAAATGTTGCTTTTTCTATGGCATATAAGCACACCATCCTTTGGGGTGAGGATGATCGGCTAATAACTTTGGGTATGTTTACCTTATGGGTTATCCAAAAGTCGTGGCATAAGTTTGTGTGTTTTCGATCATCGACGACTCATTATGCTCACGTACAGAAGAAATTTAAATTTGAGAGAACTTCATAAGAAATGTTAATGACTTCATAAGAAATGTTAATGTGTATTAAATAACATGTGAAACCCACCTTAATACCGTCCATTGTATTTAGGTAGTGGAATAATAAAATGCATTTACTCTAGGGGAAGGGTATTAACTACTACAATACATATCTTGATTCATAGAGTGAACAACTATTTGGGAAAGTAGCTTCCAAGTGTGAAGGCTAATTACTGTGTAAGGGGAAACACATGATAATCAAACCGAAATACTCTTAGAGAGTTTTAAAATGCACGAGAGTCATGGAAGATTTCTCCAATTATGTTAAACAAGACAACAATGTGACACTAACATGTCAGTGGCAGACCTACATCTATACTGGTGGATCATCAGGCGTTCACATTGCTAAATAATGTGTGACTAGATAAATAGGATAATGTGAAATACAAACAATGTACGAACTAGGGGAAGCATGGTGGGGGTAGGGGGCCAATGCCCCCCCCCCACACACACACACACATGAGGACATCACCACCATGTATACAACCACGCCTACCACTACTTCCTCTACACTAGATCAAGAAATGATGAAAAATCAAAAGGGACATGACTAGGTGATGTACAAGAAGTTCTCCCGCGTCACTTTTGTCCCAAGTGAAGTTAGAGACCAAGTCCCCATGTCTTGGACTCAGATTCGAACTATACCAACATACCCGATACACAGACATCTGAGACTTCAAACATTGATAACATTGGCATCCATACTCAAAATTGGTTGATTATTATTTTTTGAAAAGTTTATCTCGTGGACTTTCCAACCAAATTGGATTCACCTTCCAATTCCTTTAGAGCACGACTCTGTCTCAAAAACGGTTTGAAGTTGTTGCAGAATCCGAGTCAAAAGGTGTTGCATCACCTCCACTTGGGCACATGGACCTTGTATGACCTACCGTAGAGTTCTAATACGCCTTGGGGTGTGCTTACACCCGTGTACGTCACCCCTTAGTCATATATAAGTATATCAACCTTGTAGTGTTTTTTGGGGTTTTGTTTAGTTAAAAGTTAGGCATCGCTGGTACTTCGTGTACTTCATTTGTGTCCAGTGATCAGGTTAAGTGATGAGGACATCAATATCATTGTTACACCCACAGCCCCTGCTGCTATACATACTGGACCAATTACTAGAGCTCGCGCACGCCAATTGAATTAGCAGGTACTTTCGTTTCTTGGGGACAATTCTAATGTTCATGAGAATATGATGTTGCCTAAATTGGATACATTTGTGTTGATTACTAAGAAGGGCCTAGCATGGACAAGAGGAATGAACACTAGAGCAGGATCAAGTGTGGAGATGAAGGCGCATGCGAAGGGATCGAGAATGGCATTTCTAGTGCATATTTGAGCACTTTGAAGACTTCGTGATGACCTACAAGGACATGGACAAAATATACAAGATGCTGATGACCCACAAGTATAGGGGATCTATCGTATTCCTTTCGATAAGTAAGAGTGTCGAACCCAACGAGGAGCAGAAGAAAATGATAAGCGGTTTTCAGTAAGGTTTTCTTTGCAAGCACTGAAATGGTAGGTGATAGATAGTTTTGTGATAAGATAAATGGCAACGAGCAAAAGTAAATAAAGTAAATAAAGTTCAGCAAGGTGGCCCAATCCTTTATGTAGCAAAGGATAAGCCTGGACAAATTCTAATAATGAAGAAGGAGCTCCCGAGGACACATTGGGAATTATCGTCAAGCTAGTTTTCATCACGCTCATAAGATTCGCGTTCGGTACTTTGATAATTTGATATGTGGGTTGACCGCACTTGGGTACTGCCCTAACATGGACAAGCATCCCACTTATGATTAACCCCTATTGCAAGCATCCGCAACTACAAAAAGGAGTATTAAGGTAAACCTAACTATAGCATTAAACATATGGGTCCATATCAACCCCTAACGAAGCAACACATAAACTAGGGTTTAAGCTTCTGTCACTCTAGCAATCCATCATCTACTTATTACTTCCCTCCTTCCTCTAGGCCCAAATAATGGTGAAGTGTCATGTAGTCGACGTTCACATAACACCACTAGAGGAAAGACAACATACATCTCATCAAAATATCGAACGAATACCAAATTCACATGACTACTAATAGCAAGACTTCACCCATGTCCTCGGGAACAAACGTAACTACTCACAAAGCATATTCATGTTCATAATCAGAGGAGTAATAATATGCATAAAGGATCTGAACATATGATCTTCCACCAAGTAACCAAATAGCATCAACTACAAGGAGTAATCAACACTACTAGCAACCCACAGGTACCAATTTGTGGTTTTGATACAAGATTGGATACAAGAGATGAACTAGGGTTTTGAGATAAGATGGTGCTGGTGAAGATGTTGATGGAGATTGACCCCCTCCCAATGAGAGGATCGTTGGTGATGACGTTGGTGATGATTTCCCCCTCTCGGAGGGAAGTGTCCCCGCAGCAGCTCCGCCAGAGCCCTAGATTGATTCCGCCAAGGTTCCGCCTCGTGGCGGCGGAGTTTCGTCCCGTAAGCTTGCCCACGATTTTTTCCAGGGGAAAGCCCTTCATATAGCAGAAGATGGATGCCGGAAGCCCACCAAGGGGCCCAAGAGATAGGGGGGCGCGCCCTACAGGGGTGGGCGCGCCCCCTGTCTCCTGGACAGGGTGTGGGCCCCCTGGCCTATTTCTTTTGCCCAAAAATTCTTATTAAATCTAAAAAGTTGTTTCGTGGAGTCTCGGGTCTTTTGGAGTTGTGCAGAATAGGTTTCCAACGTTTGCTCCTTTTCCAGCCAGAATTCCAGCTGCCGGCATCCCCCTCTTCATGGTAAACCTTGTAAAATAAGGGAGAATAGCCATAAGTATTGATATATAATGTGTAATAACAACCCATAATGCAATAAATATTGATATAAAAGCATGATGCAAAATGGACGTATCAACTCCCCCAAGCTTAGACCTCGCTTGTCCTCAAGCGGAAGCCGAAATCGAAAAATATGTCCACATGTTTAGAGATAGAGGTGTCGATAAAAATAAAATACGGACATGAGGGAATCATGATCATTCTAATAACAGCAACATATATGGATTTTGTCATATGATTTCCTATGTTCAAGTAATAAGCAATTCACAATGTCAAGTATGGTTCAAAAATTTCATTGGGAACTAACAAACTATAATCTCAGTCATTGAAACAATTGCAATTTATCGTAACATCGAAGAGTCAATAATAGAGCTTTTCAAAGAAGCTCACATACTCAACTATCTCGTAGTCCCCTATAATTGTTAACACTCACGCAATACTTGTGGTTATAGAGTTTCAAATGGGACCGAGAAAGATAGGGGCTTATTGTGTTGCCTCCCAACATATTCACCTTTAGGTGATGTCAACAATAATAGCCTATGCCAACTTACATCCAGTTGGATATATGCATCATGATCTTTCAAACACGAGGAGCTTGCCAAAGGATAAAATGAAAAAGGGAAAGGTGAGGATCACCTTGACTCAAGCATAAAGTGAAACATAAAGTAAAAGATAAGCCCTTCGCAGAGGGAAGCAGAGCTTGTCATGTGCGTTTAGGGTTGATGCATGAAATCTTAATGCAAAAGAACGTCACTTTATATTGCCCCTTGTATGTGGACCTTTATTATAGTCCGTCGCTTTTATTACTTCCACAACAAGTTCGTACAAAGCTTATTTTCTCTGCACTAATAAGTCATACATATTTAGAGAGCAATTTTTATTGCTTGCACCGATGACAACTTACTTGAAGGATCTTACTCAATCCATAGGTAGGTATGGTGGACTCTCATGGCAAACCGGGTTTAAGGATATTTGGAAGCACAAGTAGTATCTCTACTTGGTGCAAGGAATTTGGCTAGCATGAGGGGTAAAGGCAAGCTCAGCATATTTGGAAGGTCAATGACAATATACTTTAACTGAGATGTCGGAAAATATAAACCATTACGTTGTCTTCCTTGTCCAACGTCAACTCTTTTAGCATGTCATACTTAATGAGTGCTTCACAATCATAAAAGATGTCTAAGATAATATATTTATATGTGAACCCCTCTTTCCTTATCACTTCCTATTAATTGCAACGATGGCCAAGGCTACGTTCATCAACTCTCAACAATTTTATGCCTCATACTTTCTATGTGTGAAGTTATCACTATCCATAAGATCAACATGAACTCTTTTGTTCTTTCTACTTTTTCAAGATCATAGCAACATAGCAAAGCCCTTGACTCAACACTAATCTTTATTATAGATAGCACACGGACTCGATTACATAAAGAGATCACAACGAAAAACTCAAAACTACTTGATATCAAAACTTTGAACTAATAGATCAAGATACTACTAAAGGATCGAACTAAATAAAGCGGTAAAGATAGGAGTGTGATGGTGATACGATACCGGGGCACCTCCCCCAAGCTTGGCAGTTGCCAAGGGGAGTGCCCATACCCATGTGATTAGTTCTTCGGAGGTGATGGAGGTGGTGATGTAGGCTTGTCGTCCGTCTTCCAAGGCATAGGTTCTCCATCATAAAAGGATGATCGAGTCTCCGAGATCCTTAAATCTGCAGCCAAACTCATTCGCTTGAATCTATATTCATACTCACAGTTCTGGTTTTGCACGTCATAAATCTGGGTTTGGAGGTGCTCGATTTTCTCTTGAAGCTTGAAGATGGTCTCCCCAATGACTTTGGCATCCAACTTGTGGTTGTTGGCGAACTCCGTGATCATCATCTGGTTGGCGTTGAGTCCACGCTCCACCATCCCTTGACACTTGAAAACTTCTTGCTCCATGGCTTCGAGCTTTGTCTCCATGCTCCCGGTACGCCTTGGTCCCTCCACATTGCGGATGTACAACACCCCCTCACGCATCTCAATGGTTTGAGGGTGATGCAGCACCTCCGCAAGATAGGGGTTGGTGACCCTCTCGAAAAACTTGTCCTTGGGAGCGCTTGGAGACGACATGATGCTCTAGATCTGAAACAGAAACAGCTCGAAACGAAAACAGAGGATATTTGCGTGATACGGTGGTCAAAACCTTCGGGAGTATATATAATGAATTTTTACCGACCAAAATACGTAACATACAAGAAAACGGAGCTCGGGAGGCACACGAGGTGCCCACGAGACAGGGGGGCACGCCCTACGGGGGGCACCCTCCTCTCTCGTGGGAGCCTCGTGTCCCTTTCAGACTACTTCTTTCTTCCTACAATCCTTAAATAATCCAAAGCTGATGAAAATTGCCATTAGAGTTGTTTTGGAGTCGGTTTACTTACCGTACGACGTACCTATGCCTTTTCGGAGTCTGGAACGTTCTGGAGAGTGTCTCTTATGTATTCCTCAGGGGTTATGGTTTCAATAATATTAGTTTCAACGTTGATAGGATTACCTGAAATATAATGTTTAATTCTTTGACCATTTACCACCCTCGGATTTGTGCCTTCGAAGTTGTTGATTTTTATAGCACCAGAACGATAAACCTCCTCGATAATGTAGGGACCTTCCCATTTTGAGAGAAGCTTTCCTGCAAAAAATCTTAAACGAGAGTTGAACAATAACACATAATCTCCTACGTTAAACTCACGCTTTTGTATCCTCTTATCATGCCGCTTTGACTTTTTCTTTGAAAAGCTTGGCATTCTCATATGCTTGGGTTCTCCATTCATCAAGTGAGCTAATATCAAATAACCTTTTCTCACCGGCAAGTTTGAAGTCATAATTGAGCTCTTTAATAGCCCAATATGCTTTATGTTCAAGTTCAAGAGGTAAATGACATGCTTTTCCATAAACCATCTTATATGGAGACATACCCATATGATTTTTGTATGCAGTTCTATAGGCCCATAATGTATCATCAAGTTTTTTGGACCAATTCTTTCTAGATCTATTCATAGTCTTTTTGCAAAATTAATTTGAGCTCTCTATTGCTCAACTCTACTTGACCACTAGACTGCGGATGATAAGGAGATGCTATTCTATGATTGACATCATACTTAGCGAGCATCTTACGGAAAGCACCATGAATAAAATGTGAACCACCATCAGTCATAAGATATCTAGGGACTCCAAACCTCGGAAAAATAACTTCTTTAAGCATTTTAATAGAAGTGTTATGATCAGCACTACTAGTTGGATTAGCTTCTACCACTTAGTAACGTAATCAACGACAACTAAAATATGTGTATAACCATTGGAGGCAGGAAAAGGTCCCATATAATCAAAGCCCCAAACATCAAATGGTTCAATAACAAGAGAATAATTCATAGACATTTCTTGACGTCTACTGATGTTACCTATTCTTTGACATTCATCACAAGATACGACAAACTTACGAGCATCTTTGAAAAGAGTAGGCCAATAAAAACCAGATTGTGGTACCTTGTGTGCAGTTCTATCTCCAGCGTGGTGTCCTCCATAGGATTCAGAGTGACACTTGCGTAGGATTTGTTCCTGTTCATGCTCAGGCACACAACGTCTAATAATACCACCTACTCCTTCTTTATAAAGGTGTGGATCATCCCAAAAGTAATGTCTTAAATCATAAAAGAACTTTTTCTTTTGTTGGTATGTGAAACTAGGAGGTATATATTTGGCAACAATGTAATTAGCATAATCAGTATACCAAGGAGCATTACGAAAAGCATTGACAACCACTAATTGTTCATCAGGAAAACTATCATTAATAGGCAGTGGGTCATCAAGAACATTCTCTAACCTAGACAAGTTGTTCAAGAACGGGTTCTCAGCTCCCTTTCTATCAACAATATGCAAGTCAAATTCTTGGAGCAAGAGAACCCATCTAATGAGTCTAGGCTTAGCATCTTTCTTTTCCATAAGATATTTAATAGCGGCATGATCAAGTGTGAATAGTAACTTTGGAATCAACAATATAAGGTCTAAACTTATCACATGCAAACACAACTGCTAAGAACTCTTTTTCAGTAGTAGCATAATTTCTCCGGGCAAGATCAAGAGTCCTACTAGCATCTTGGATAACATTCAATTTCTTATCGACTCTTTGCCCTAAAACAGCACCTACAAAGATAATCACTAGCATCGCACATAATTTCAAAAGGTAAATTCCAATCAGGTGGCTGAACAATAGGTGCAGTGATCAAAGCTTTCTTAAGTGTTTAAAAAGCTTCTACACAATCATCATCAAAAACAAAAGGAATATCTTTTTGCAATAAATTAGTCAGAGGCCTAGAGATTTTAGAAAAGTCCTTAATGAACCTCCTATAAAAACCGGCATGACCGAGGAAACTTCTTATACCTTTTATGTCCTTGGGACATGGCATCTTTTCAATAGCATCAACTTTGGCTTTATCAACTTCAATACCTCTCTCGGAGATCTTGTGCCCAAAGACAATGCCTTCATTAACCATAAAGTGACACTTTTCCCAATTCAGACGAGACTAGTGTCTTAGCATCTCTCAGAAACTTGATCAAGGTTGCTCAAACAATCATCAAAAGAGGATCCATAGACAGAGAAGTCATCCATGAATACCTCACAAATCTTTTCACAAAATCAGAAAATATAGCCATCATGCATCTTTGAAAGGTAGCAGGTGCATTACATAAACCAAAAGGCATACGCCTATAAGCAAAAGTACCAAAAGGGCAAGTAAAAGTAGTTTTAGATTGATCCCCCGCTGATACAGGTATCTGAGAGAAGCCAGAATAACCATCTAGAAAGCAAAAATGTGTGTGTTTGGAAAGCCTTTCTAGCATTTGATCAATAAAAGGTAAAGGGTAATTATCTTTCTTAGTAGCTTTATTTAACTTACGGAAATCAATTACCATCCTATAACCTGTAATAATTCTTTGTGGGATCAATTCATCTTTATCATTAGGAACAACAGTAATACCTCCCTTTTTAGGGACACAATGGACAGGGCTTACCCATTCACTATCAGCAACGGGATAAATAATACCTGCCTCAAGGAGCTTTAGTATCTCCTTTCTTACCACTTCCTTCATTTTGGGATTTAATCGTCTTTGAGGATCTCTAACTGGTTTGGCATCTTTCTCTCGAAATTTTGTGTTGACATAATGTGGGACTAATGCCCTTAAGATCATCCAGAGTATATCCAATAGCAGCTCGGTGCTTCTTGAGTTTTCAATAATCTTTCTTCATCTTTCTCTGAAAGGTTAGCACTAATAATAACATGATATATTTCTTTTTCATCAAGATAAGCATACTTAAGATTATTAGGTAATGGGTTGAGTTCAAACACGGGATCACCCTTGGGTGGAGGGGGATCCCCAAGAATTTCAACGGGAAGATTATGTTTCAGCATAGGTTCTTGTTTAAGGAACACTTCATATATTTCTTCCCTTTCCTTCATAAACATATCGTTTTCATGGTCTAGCAAATATTGTTCTAACAAATCAGTTGGAGGAACAACAATGGAAGCAAGACCAATAATTTCATCCTTACTAGATGGTTCCTTTTCACGATGTTGTCTGCTAAACTTGGCAAAATTAAACTCATGAGACGTGCCGTCTATGCCAACAGTGACAACCTTCCTCTTACAATCAATCTTAGCACTAGCAGTATTCAAGAAGGGTCTACCAAAAATAATGGGACAAAAATCATCTTGTGGGGAAGCAAGAACAAGAAAATCAGCAGGGTATTTAATCTTCCCACACAAGACTTCAACATCTCTAACAATCCTAATAGGTTTAATGGTGTCCCTATTGGCAAGCTTAATAGTAACATCAATGTCTTCTAATTCAACAGGTGCAATATCGTGCATAATTTCTTTATAAAGATCATAAGGTATCGCATTAGCACTAGCACCCATATCACATAAACCATGATAACAATGATCTCCTATTTTAACAGAAATAACAAAGTGCCTACAACAGGTCTACGTGTCTTAGTATCGGGTCTAGCAATATTAGCAGTTTCACCCAAGAAAGAGATAACATGCCCATCTAAATCCTCATCCAAAAGATCTTTAATCATGGCAATACCAGGTTCAACATTAATTTGCTCAGGAGGTGTATAAGTCCTAGTATTACTCTTACGAACAACAGTCGAAGCTTTAACATGATCTTTTATCCTAACAGGAAAAGGAGGTTTTTCAACATAAGCGAGGAATAATAGGATCACTATATGTAATAGTTTTCTCTTCGACTGCAATAGGTGCAACTACTTTCACTTCAACAGGAGGATTATATTTAAACCACTTCTCTTTAGGGAGATCAACGTGAGTAGCATAAGTTTCACAAAAAGTAGCTACTATCTCAGAGTCAAGTCCATACTTAGAGCTAAATCCACGGAAAGCATCAGTATCCATAAAAGATTTAACACAATCAAACTTACGTGTCATACCTGACTCCTTACCATCGTCGGAACCCCAATCTTCAGAGTTGTGTTTAATTCTTTCCAATAAGTCCCATTTGAAATCAATAGTCTTCAAAGATATAGGAACCAAAGACATGAAGTATCGAGCAAGTTGCGATTATCAAGAGAAAGCCGAGCATAAAAATTTTGAATAATCATTTCCCGAGAGAGCTCATGATTGGGGCATGAATACAACATTGACTTAAGCCTCCCCCAAGCTTGAGTGATGCTTTCTCCTTCATGAGGCCAGAAATTATATATATAATTACGATCACGATGAACAAGATGCATAGGATAGAACTTCTGGTGAAATTCCAACTTCAATCGCTTATAATTCCAATATCTCGTATCATCACATAGCCTATACCATGTCATTGCATATCCCTTAAAAGATAAAGGGAAGACCTTCCTTTTGACAACATCATCGGGAATACCTGCAAGCTTAAATAATCCACAAACTTCATCCACAAAGATAAGGTGTAAGTCGGGATGCAATGTTCCGTCTCCTGCAAAAGGATTAGCTAGCGCTTTTTCTATCATACGAAGGAATCTCAAAGTGAATATTTTCATAAGGTTCAGTAGGTTGAGGAGCATCTCTTTGCTCTTCCGGTTGGGGTGAAGATACCCCAAACAACCCCTCAAAGGATTAGTTTCCATAGTGACAAGTAACAGAAAATTTCAGCACACTATATAAATGTTTCCTTACCAAGTTCCACTCACCAAGAGCGCTTACGCCCCGGCAACGGGCGCCAAAAAAGAGTCTTGATGACCCACAAGTATAGGGGATCTATCGTAGTCCTTTCGATAAGTAAGAGTGTCGAACCCAACGAGGAGCAGAAGGAAATGATAAGCGGTTTTCAGTAAGGTTTTCTCTGCAAGCACTGAAATAGTAGGTGATAGATAGTTTTGTGATAAGATAAATGGTAACGCGCAAAAGTAAATAAAGTAAATAAAGTGCAGCAAGGTGGCCCAATCCTTTATGTAGCAAAGGATAAGCCTCGACAAATTCTAATAATGAAGAAGGAGCTCCCGAGGACACATTGGGAATTATCGTCAAGCTAGTTTTCATCACGTTCATAAGATTCACGTTCGGTACTTTGATAATTTGATATGTGGGTGGACCAGCACTTGGGTACTGCCCTAACATGGACAAGCATCACACTTATGATTAACCCCTATTGCAAGCATCCGCAACTACAAAAAGGAGTATTAAGGTAAACCTAACCACAACATTAAACATATGGGTCCATATCAACCCCTAACGAAGCAATGCATAAACTAGGGTTTAAGCTTACATCACTCTAGCAACCCATCATCTACTTATTACTTCCCTATGCCTTCCTCTAGGCCCAAATAATGGTGAAGTGTCATGTAGTTGACGTTCACATAACACCACTATAGGAAAGACAACATACATCTCATCAAAATATCGAACGAATACCAAATTCACATGACTACTAATAGCAAGACTTCACCCATGTCCTCAGGAACAAACGTAACTACTCATAATCAGAGGAGTAATAATATGCATAAAGGATCTGAACATATGATCTTCCACCAAGTAAACCAAATAGCATCAACTACAAGGAGTAATCAACACTATTAGCAACCCACACGTACCAATATGTGATTTTGATACAAGATTGGATACAAGAGATGAACTAGGGTTTTGAGATAAGATGGTGCTGGTGAAGATGTTGATGGAGATTGACCCCCTCCCAATGAGAGGATCGTTGGCGATGACGTTGGTGATGATTTCCCCCTCCCGGAGGGAAGTGTCCCCGGCGAGCCCGGCTCATGAGCCCTAGATTGATTCCGCCAAGGTTCCGCCTCTTGGCGGCGGAGTTTTGTCCCGTAAGCTTGCCCACGATTTTTTCCAGGGGAAAGCCCTTCATATAGCAGAAGATGGACGCCGGAAGCCCACCAGGGGGCCCAGGAGATAGGGGGCGCGCCCTATAGGGGGGGCGCCCCCTGTCTCCTGGACAGGTTGTGGGCCCCTGGCCTATTTCTTTTGCCCAAAAATTCTTATTAAATCTAAAAAGTTGTTTCGTGGAGTCTCGGGTCTTTTGGAGTTGTGCAGAATAGGTTTGCAACGTTTGCTCCTTTTCCAGCCAGAATTCTAGCTACCGGCATCCCTCCTCTTCATGGTAAACCTTGTAAAATAAGGGAGAATAGCCATAAGTATTGAGACATGATGTGTAATAACAACCCATAATGCAATAAATATTGATATAAAAGCATGATGCAAAATGGACGTATCAGATGCCCCTTCATAAATTTGGTCCATAGGTGTTGCGCCGTCTTATTTTTGGGCCAGGCCCATGTAATTTCGAAATACAGAAGTATAGGCTATTTTTAGAGTCCGTATGTGTGGGGAAAAGAGAGTTAGGGTTGATTTCAGACCCCTCCTACAAGGGGCCACGAAATCCCCCCCCCCCCTCTTCCTCCATATATACATCCTTTAGGGCGTTGTTTATATTTTGGGTTTTGTTTAGATTAAGAGTTTGCCACTGCAACTTCGCGTACTTCGTCTGTGTTCAACGACCAGACCAAGACGTCATAGAACTCCACCTTGATCAATAAAGCTTTCATCTTATATTCACAATATCCAGATTGAAATCTCAGTTTCTTGCTTGTTCTTCGTTTTCTTGCAGGAAATAGACCCTCGTGGTCAGGTTGATCGTGCTTCGGCGTGGTCAATAACCCCTTGGAAGTTGGTTTAGCGATTGCTAAGGCGCAGCGTCTTCGTACGTTTGTAGTCAGATTGTCAAAGTCGACTCCCACAGAAAATGATAGCTATCTTAGCGAAACATCGGGACACCTTCACCTCTATCAAGTGGTATCAGATTTCCAGGTTGCTCGGTGAGATTTTATAGTTTTTCATAGTTTAGATCGAGTCTGTTCTTCATACCTATAGTCCACGAAAAAGCCACAAAAAATATTAGGGTTAGTTCACCATATCCGAACCAATCTGAGTCTTTACATAATCTTGTTAGGGTTTTGCTTTATTGAATTTGCGGTTGCATCGTCGTGTCTAGTTGCTGGTCTTAGCGTCTAGTCCTTTAGAGTTTCAAGCTCTGTCACAATTTGTCACGCCGCTGCCGCACCATATTCATAGCTTCTGCCATATACCATCACCGCTGCCATATCCTACCACCGCTGCCATATCCCACCACCACTACCATATACCACCACCGCTGCCATATCCCACCAACGTTGCCATATACCACCATCGCTGCCATATCCTACCACCATATATCCACCACCAATCCGAGTTCTTTTCATATTAGGTTTGTTTTCGAGATCCATCTATTGTCTGATTCGTGTTTCCTTGCCTGAGTAGGTTTAAAAAAAAAGAGTCTGGAGACCCCAGGGCAGTTTTTAGGCCAAATGTAAGTGCATCTAGTGCCCCTTAGTGATTTTGGTGTATTGAAGACGTATAGGTTAAGGGACTAATGAGTTTTTGAGTGTACACGGATCTATAAGTCTATGAGGAGTTTGATATTTACGATGAAAGTCGACCCCTAAAAATGAATGTATTCAGCTGAAGACTTTGAAAGTGAGGAAATTGGTGTGACCTTGAAGACTTGGTATTGATAGAGGCGGGGTGTCCCGATCTTTCGATGAGATGATAACTATCGATTTGGCGGAGTTGACTTTGACGATCCGACTACAAACATGCACGACGTTGTGCCTTAGCAATCGCTAAACCAATCTCCTGAGGTTACTAACGATGCCGGAAGCACGATCAGCCTGACCACGAAGGTCTATTCCTGCAAGCAATCGAAGAACAAGCAAGAATATGATAAAGCAATTTGAGTATTGCGAATATGGATGAAGTATTGATAATAGTGGGGATCCGAAAGTGGTCTTGATCTGGTCGTTGGACACAGACGAAGTGCACAAAGTTGCGTTGGCTAACTTTTAACTAAACAAATCCCCAGGAAAGAGCTACTAGATGGATCTACTTATATAGGAGCAAGGGATGGCGGCCAAGGAGGTGGGAGGACGTCCCGAAGCAGACTAAAACTAACCCTAGGTCGTACAAGGCTCATGGGCCCAAGTGGAGGTGATGTAACACCTTTGGACTTGTAGGTTGACTCAGATTCTGCTGCAGTGTCAGATTGTTTCGTCGATATCTCAATGCTCCGGCCGAATTTGAAGGTGAATCCAATTGGGTTGAAAAGAGCACAAAATTTACTTTCCAACAAAAAAAGAATCACCCAATTCGGAGTTTGTATGAAAAAGTTGTTGTCGTTTTGAGTCAGGTATGTCTGTGCAGTCTGAATCTGAATCCAAAACATGAGAGACTTGGACTCTATCTTCTCTTGGCCCAAAAGTGACGTGAGAGAACTTTTTGAACAACAAGTAAACATTTCTTTCTCCCTTATCTTCATATGTGGATTGTACAAATGTTCCATACACCTGCAAATAGACATGGCACAAAATTTTGTGAAGTAATTTTGTCCTGTATGACATAAATAAATTATTGCATAGTTTGCATTAGAAATCACCTCACAAATATACATGTATGCAATATTTTTGGTCATATCCAAGGTAGTCATGTCCTCATCATCCCCCCCCCTCTTGAAAACAAAGCCGTCCTCGGCGTTTCTTAATCTGAAATGTGGCTAACAAAAGAGACAAGGTGTACATGTTGTATATGTATATGTCATCCATTTTTGCTTCTCTTAATTTTTGCACATATGACACATGTATACACGAGTAACTTTCATACTTCATAAAATGTAAAGCCAAAATATTGTCACAAGTATTAGAAGGAATGAAAATATTGCAACTCAAGTTGTACATATAAGTGAAGCTCTTATTCATATCAAAGCATTGACAATGTTCATCATTAAACCATCCCAACATTGGTGAATAAATCTTACTTGAATAAAATTTACATGCTACAACATGCTTAAATAAGCAAACATGAAATAAGTCATTTGACACAGAATCATCACCAAGATTAGAGGTCATATCAAAATGATTAAACATTGGTCTTTTGCATCAACAGTTAATTTAATGGGTGCACTCAAAATTGTTGGTATTTCAGTTGTTTGATCACATGACGCATTCATGACAGTAACACGAGTCTCTAAAATAAGTGGTGTGCTTAAATCAATAGGTAACTCAACAGATGTATTCAAGTTAACTAGGCATGCATCATTCTCATGTGAAAGTGGAAAATGCGTACCTTTGTCATTACCTCTTATGATCAACTCAGATGATGCAGGCACCCTCAATGGTGATGTCTCACACGGTGGAGATGACGTAGTCCTTGCAACAACGGATGTGGTTGTCATAGTATGCCTAGTAGTTGAAGAAACATTTGTATCAACAGTTGGAATGTGCACCGTGCGCTTGTTCTCCTTGTGGGCAACACATCGTTTTATTTCCTGTTCAGCTTTACAAGCAAGACGAAACAAATGGTCCATAGGATAACACTCTTCATGAATTAGTATCTCCTGAATATCATGGTTTAATCCTCCCCAAAATCTATCCATAAAATCTTCTTCACTTTCTTCTAAAAATGAGTGCAATAAGGTAGTTTGTAAATCACCATAATATTTTGTTACAGTGTCTTTTTTTAAATGTTTTAGTTTTTTAATCATGTCATGAGTATAATAAACATCGACGAATCTATCTCCCATGACATGTTTTAAACCATCTCAAGTAGTAGGTATATAATCATGGTTTAACCGACAGTATTCACTCCACCAAACTAAAGCGAAGCTACTGAAAGTACTAACCGCAACTTGAAATTTTCCATGCTCATCAAAAGTGTGGGAAGCAAATATAGCATTTATTTCGTACTCCCATTCAATATATAAATCAGGCCTAAAATGACCAGTAAATGGTGGCATGGAAACATTAACCTCATGTGCGTTCTGATGTTGTTGCTCCTCTTGTGATGGTTGTTGTATTTTCTTAGGTGATGGCAAATCTCCCACGATCGATGAAGCCCAAGAACTAACAACTCCGGAACCTGCCATAGTTAGTAGAAAACAAGAACAAAATCCGAGAATAATGTTCCTATGAACTACTAGGATGTGGTGGTAAAATGCTCACAGTATAGCAAATATCAATATCTTACAAGTTCTTACCATGCAGTAGGTGGTGACAGGCAACCAGCGGTGTCAAATAATTCTAAAGATTGTGTAAAGCGATTGCCAGGGGAACGTACGTATACACGGTGTAGAAATATATGGAGCTGGGTTGGCTATATATGGTAGCAAAAAGTTAGCAATAATCAATTCAAAGATGCAATGTTGAATAAACGCTCAACGATGGTACTGTGCTGGTCCTAGGCTAGACCGTACTAGAGACGCGAGCCTAGAACACTAATGAGGTCACGGCGTAGCA
This sequence comes from Aegilops bicornis, assembly GCA_021605145.1. Lineage (NCBI taxonomy): Eukaryota > Viridiplantae > Streptophyta > Magnoliopsida > Poales > Poaceae > Aegilops > Aegilops bicornis. Next base: position 276,943,731 of record CM038669.1, read on the forward strand.
CAACTAGCATCAATTAAGGATACTAAGTAGCTCTGGACAACAAGATATAAGTGAAGATCACAACGGTAGTAAAAATAATAATGAAAACAACTGCCAAGCAGGATATACAACAACTCTCTCTCCAACTTTCCTCTTGAAAAGTTTGAGCCAATTTTCTGATAAATATTTTCAAAAAATTCTACTAACTCAAGCTTTCCAATGCAAAAAGAATCACTCAATTCCGAGTTGATATGAGGAGTCAAAAAATCCTAAAATTGGCTTGAAAAACTGGAATAAGCTGTGTTCGCGAACTTTGGAGGACAAAAAGACCTATTTAGAAGCCTATTTTGAGGTGTCAAATATTGAACTAGCTTCTGTAACTATTTAGATGCAGCTCGTCGCTAGCTTTCATTTGAGTACTCGCGGAGCCAAAACGGACTTCGTATGAGAAAGTTATGCCTGTTTTACTGAACAGTGCACAAAACAGATTTCAATCCGAATTCAACTATGATATTGAGTCTAGATAGATCCGATTCTTTTTCTTACTCTCCTTTTTTTTCTCTGACTTTTTCTTACTTTTTCTCTCTTTTTTTCTCTGCCTTTTTTTGTCCCTCTTTCCAAAACAAACTAGATAAGATGCAGATTGGATCAAGCGAAGATGTGAACAACCTCAACTATGATTATGACCATGAACGGTGGGTAGGACGTGATGAAAATTGATGGATGGGTGGTGGACAGTGGAAGGGATAACAACGCAGCGGCAGCATGACTATTGTGAACAGAACTCAAAACTCTAAACAAACTAGACACTAAGACCAGCAACTCGACACGACGATGCAACCGATAATTCAATAATGCAAACAATGAAAAGAAAATTGCAAAGGCTTGGACTGGCTTGGAAAAAGGGTGAATAGATCTAACTTTTTTGTGGCTTTTTCTTGGACAATAGGTAAGAAAATAAATCTAATCGAGCGGAAACTGGAAATTCTCACCGAGCAACCTGAAAACTGATACCACTTGATAGAGGCAGGGTGTCCCGATCTTTCGATGGGATGATAACTATCGATTTGGCAGAGTTGACTTTGACGATCCGACTACAAACGTGCACGACGTTGCACCTTAGCAATCGATAAACCAATCTCCTGAGGTTATTGACGATGCCGGAAGCACGATCAGCCTGACCATGAAGTTCAATTCCTGCATGCAATAGAAGAACAAGCAAGAATATGATAAAGCAATCCGAATATTGCGAATATGGATGAAGTATTGATAATGGTGGGGATTCAAAAGTGGTCTTAGTCTGGTCGTTGGACACAAATGAAGTACACAAAGTTGCGTTGGCTAACTTTTAACTAAACAAATCCCCAGGAAAAAGCTACTAGATGGATCTACTTATATAGGAGCAAGGGATGGCAGCCAAGGAGGTGGGAGGACATCCCAAGGCAGCCTAAAACTAACCCTAGGTCGTACAAGGCTCATGGGCCCAAGTGGAGGTGATGCAACACCTTTGGACTTGTAGGTTGACTCGGATTCTGCTGCAGCATCAGATTATTTCGTCAACATCTCAATGCTCCAGCCGAATTTGAAGGTGAATCCAATTGAGTTGGAAAGAGCACAAAATCTACTTTCCAACAAAAAAAGAATCACCCAATTCGGAGTCCGTATGAAAAGGTTGTTGTCGTTTTGAGTCAGGTATGTCTGTGCAGTCCGAATCTGAATCCAGAACGTGAGAGACTTGGACTCTATCTTCTCTTGGCCCAAAAGTGACGTGAGAGAACTTTTTGAACAACAAGTAAACATTTCTTTCTCCCTTATCTTCATATGTGGATTATACAAATGTCCCATACACCTGCAAATAGACATGGCAAAAAAGTTTGTGAAGTGTTTTTGTCCTGTATGACATAAATAAATTATTGCATAGTTTGCATTAGAAATCACCTCACTAATATACATGTATGCAATATTTTTGGTCATATCCAAGGTAGTCATGTCCTCATCAGGTATTCATGCGAGGATTATGAAGCGTGAAGACTTTTGTTTTCGTAGTTTCATTTTCTCTTTCTTAAGTCATAGGAAACACCGTACTGTTAAAGGGATCGAGGTAAAACTAAGAAAAAGTTTCCAAGTGATGCTCATCTCAAAATCCTGCACCTATCCAATCCTTTCGAGTGAAGCCATTGGAAATCTCATATAGTTCAGTCAATTTTTTCAGTGACAGAAATAAAGATCTTTTGGTCTCTAAGGAATTTTTTCTGACTGAGGAGTTAGGAATTCGCCAGTGCGGATTGCCTACAAGTGAGGAACATGATAGCCCTGAGGAATTTGATACTCAAATATCCGACCGTTGCTGTGCTACGTGCTAGCTGTCCCAAAATATCTACCCACCTAACTGTCATATCATTGAAGGGTATTTATGTCTTATCATGTCGGGCTACTCCCTAGGCTATAAATAGCCGCCCCCTTCAACCACTAGTTGGTTGGCTGCTTTGAGAGAAACTGACACTTGTCATTGAGAGCATCCCATCCTCCGAGGACTTTGAGCGAAAATCATCAAGTGAGGAAAACCCGAACCCAAACACCTACAAACCCTAAGTGATTGAGCATCACTGAAGAGATTGTCCTGTGTGGAACCGATGCTTGTTACCTTTGAGGACTGTGTATCCTCCAAGCGGTTAAGCGTCATGGTCTAGAGCATCCAAGAGGAAATTGTGGATCGTCGAGTGACCGAGTCTATGAAGGTTTGGAAGTCACCTGAAGACTTACCATGAGTGATTGGGCGAGGTCTGTGTGATCTTAGCTCAAGGAGAATACGGTGAGGACTGTGTGTCCTCAGGTTTAAACACCTAGCCGCCCCAACCAAACGTACAATTGTCATAGCAGTTGGAACTGGTCTACCAAATCATCGTCTTCACCAAGCTACTGGTTCTATTTCCTCAACCCTTTCATTTCCTCATTCTTGTGTTGATGCACTTGATCGTTACTGTTTGAAGACCTTGAATGAAGACTTTCTCAATTTCCTCAATCCTAATTCTTCAGTCACTTTGTCTTCAGCCTGCTTATCCTGTTTATACGCTTCTTGTACTCTGTGCTTGTTTTCATTTCATCATGATGACCCTGTTACTACACTGTTACGCTTGCATCTGAGTACTTATTCCGCTGCTAGTTGTTCATGACTTAGGAAATTCCTCACCTTGAATTTCCTCAATGACGAATTTGTAAAAATCGCCTATTCACCCCCCTCTAGTCGATATAACGCACTTTCAATTGGTATCAGAGCAAGGTACTCACCTGCTCTGTGATTTTGGTTTAACCACCTGGAGTTTTAGTTATGTCGACTGCAGGCATGATCAAGGTCTCGACTGGGTGTCCTACCTTTGATAGGACGAACTACCCCTGCCGAAAGAATAAGATTGCATGCATCTTGAGGCAATTGACAACGATCTCTGGTAGGTTGTGGAAAATGGTGTTCCCTCTATCACACCTTCCGTGAACGCTGCTGATGTGAAGAGATTCAAGCAACTTGACTCTCAAGCGAAGAATATCATATGTAACCATCTGAGCAAAGGACAGTACGGCAGAGTGAGTGCTTTGGAGACAGCAAAGCTTATCTGGGATAGGTTGTCCAAGGTCAACAAAGGAGTCTCAACTCAACATGACTCTCGAGTTGACATTCTTTGCAATCTCTTCAACCGCTTCAAAAGACTCGACAATGAAAATGTTCAGCAAACCTTTGATCGCCTCACTGACATTTCAAATGAGCTTCAAGCACTTGGTGACACTGACATCACCGACCATGAGGTGGTGAAGAAATTGCTAAGATCGCTTGATTCCTCATTCGACACTCTTGCACTGATGATTCAAGAACATGGAGACTACAAGTCACTTGATCCTGCTGATATCCTCGAGAGGCTAAATACTCATGAGTTCCAGCTTGCTAAGAAGAGAGATCTTTACGGACCAAGCTATGGTCAATCTCGCGCACTGAAGGCCAAGGCAGTCTCTGAACCTGAAGAAGAATATTTTGGTAGCAGCCTTGGTGATCCTGAAGAACTGAGCCAGGAGCTAGCAATGCTCGTGAGGAAATTCCAAAAGTTCTCAAGACGTGGTCGCTTTGGAAAATCTTCAAGGGGTGATGACATGAGATCAGATTCCTCATCCCATGACTACAAGAAAAGAACTTGCCACAAATGCAAGAAACCTGGTCACTACATTACTGATTGTCCTCAATGGGAGAAGGAATCAAAAAAGAAGAAATACAAGGATGATAGTTCTGATGACTCAAAGAAGAAGAAGAAATCTTCAAAGTCCTCATCGTCAAAATCTTCAAAGTCTTCATCTCACAAGAAGAGCAGCTCCAAAAAGGCTCGGGCATTCATTGGCAAGGAAATGGACTCTGAAGCTGAATCTGAGGAAAATGAAGATGAGGAGGCATTTAAGGAGTCAGACTCTGGTGTGGCGAGCCTAGCTCTTGTTACTGCTTTCGTCAGCAAGTCCATCTTCAACTCCGAGGAAAATGACTTTCCCAACACTGCTGACGACAATGATGATGACTACGCTCCCACCAAGGTACTCAAATATCCCTCCTTTGAATCAAGTGAGGATGAATCTGATGAAAACCTGAAGCCTAGCTACTCCAAACTTGCTAAGGTTGCTGTCAAACAACAAAAGGCTTTTGAAAAGGTTCAAAATATGCTAGACAAAAGCGATGACATGTTGGATGAAGAAATGGATCGAACTCAAACTCCGACTGAAAATCTTCAGAGACTTGAGTCTAAGTTTGATAACCTTAAAAGTCATCATAACACTATCTTAGCCGACCATGAGAAGCTTTCTTATGAATTTCTTCAAAGAAAGCAAGATCTTGAGAATCTAAGGGTGAGTTATGAAGATCTTCAGAAGGAACGTGATTCATTGCTTGCTCAACAGATCAGTTCCGCCTAGGATGAATTCATTCCACCACGTTTGAAATGCAGTGAACGTGAATCTACTAATTCTTCACCTGAAAGTTCAAATGCTTCTATTGCTGCAAATTCTTCAATTGTCTCTGTGGTTACAAATTCCTCATCTGAGGATACCACAAGTATCACTGACAATGCAGGGTTGAAGGAATTGTATGTGACAGGCATGTAGAAAAGCCTCAAAGGGCATCAGGCTCTTTGTGATGTGCTTAAAAAGCAGATCCTTAACAGGAACCCTAGGAAAGAGGGTATTGCCTTTGAGAGAAAACTCAATGCTGATGGGACCTACTAGAAACCTAAGTAGTATCCCAATACCTCATGGGTTGCTGCGAAAGGACCTCCCATAGATCCATCCACTTTATCTGACTTTACATGTGAATCTTCGTATTCTTCTGATGAGTCATTTGACTCCAACTATAAACTGTTCAAAAATCAGAATGGTGAAGTATTTGCTAGATATGTTGGAACTAACTGCAGGAATGATCCCCCTATGAAGAAAATCTGGGTTCCCAGAAAGTGCCTTGAAAGTCTTCAGGTGAATGTCTTCATGACACCACCTGTGAAGAATAGGAACCCCAGATCAAATTCTTCATATGGACCAAAGTCTTCATATGGGTCCAAGTCCTCATATGGACCAAATTCTTCACGTGGATCAAATTCCTCATATGGATCCAAATCCTCATATGAACATCATTGAGCTAACACTTCTGTTTCGAAGGGAAGATCTAAGGGTTATGAATATGTGAATTATTCTTCAAATCATTATGTTCATAAGTCCTCGAAGAATTTCTCTGCTTATTCATATGCTTACTCTAACCCCTCTTCTGTGAAACAAAGTGGTCTGGCGTCTATGCCACCTTTCGCATATGGAGCTCGCAGAATGATGAACTCTTTGCCACCCCTCCGGATGTGGGTGGTGAAGAAAAAGAACTAATCTCTTATGCACGGTCAGGTCTCCAGACGAACTTGAACATCTGAAGAATTTGCTGGACACCTGAATATGCTTGAAAGGACGCAAGCTAATCTTGAAGAAATGGATCTTCATTTCTCACGTCCTCATATTGCTATATATATGTTGTACTACTAAATGAAATTCAAACAGATGAATCTGATGTCATATTCTTCATTGATAAAGTATATGAGTTTGTAAGATGCACTAATCCATCTGCAGGATGATTAACCCAAAGCTACTAAGTGGGTCATCGATAGTGGATGTACAAATCACATGACCGGTGACAAGAACTTATTGATGGACAGTGCTTTATCTCCATCACATGCGAAGCATATCACCTACGCTGACAAAGGAAAACACAAGGTATTGGGTCTAGGTAGGGTTGCGATCTCAAAGGATCGACAAATGGACAAAGTCATGCTTGTCGAGTCCTTAGGATTCAACCTCATGTATGTCTTAATGCTTTGTGATCTTGATATGGTTGTTGTCTTTGGAAAATATCGTTGTGTTGTGATCATGAAATCTGACCACTCCAAAGTCTTCGAAGGCTTTAGGAAAGGAGACTTGTATATTGTTGATTTCTCTACAGGACCATAGCCTGCCACATGTCTGCTTGCAAAAGCTTCAAAAGGCTGGTTATGGCATCGACGACTAGGTCATGCTGGCGTGAGGAACTTACACACTCTCGCAAAGAAGAAGCACGTCATTGGCATCGAGGGTGCCAAATTCCTCAAGGACCATCTGTGTGGAGCTTGTGAGGCTGGAAAGTTGACCAAGTCCAAGCATCCCTCGAAGACTATCATGACTACCACTCGTCCATTTGAATTGCTTCACATGGATCTCTTTGGCCCTACTCACTATGCCACATTCACTAATGCTGCATCCTTATATGGCTTTGTTATTGTTGATGACTATTCTCGTTACACATGGGTGCATATCATCACTTACAAAACTAAAGTGCAGGAAGTCTTCAAACGATTTTCCTCGAGGGCTTCAGCAAACTTTGGTGTGAAGATCAAGCACATTAGGAGTGACAATGGGACCGAGTTCAATAATACTGGTCTTGATGACTATCTTGATGAACTTGGTATTACTCACGGTTTATCTGCTCCTTATACTCCTTAGCAAAATGGTGTCGTGGAGTGCAACAATAGGACTCTTGTTGAGATGGCTCGCACTATGCTTGATGAATACAAGACGCCTCCTTGCTTCTGGCCTGAGGCAATTGATACTGCGTGCCACATCATCAACAAGGTATATCTTCATAAATTCTTCAAAAAGACCTCATATGAACTCCACACTGACAAGAAACCCAATGTGAGTTATTTCAAAGTCTTCGGTGCTAAATGTTGGATCAGAGATCCTCATCACAATTCTAAATTTGCACCTGAAGCACATGAAGGTTTTATGCTTGGTTACAGAAAGGACTCGCACACCTACAGAGTCTTCCACACCTTTCACCACAAGGTTGTTGAAACTGTAGGTGTGCAGTTCGATGAAACTAATGGCTCGCAAAGAGAGCACCTACCTCTTGTGCTAGATGAAATGTCACCCAAGGAATCCATCAAGCTCAGGGCCACTTAGGATGTCATACCTACCGAAGAATCTGTTGAAGAAGTCATTCCAGATCATGAAGAAAATCATGTTGGTGCACCTGAGAAAAATGGCTCTGAAGAAAATGCTGATCCCACTCAACGTCGTCAACCCGCTCATCCTCGTGTTGCAAATGAAGTGCAAATCAAGAAAATCATCAACGACATCAACGCACCAGGTCCTCTCACACGCTCAAGGACTTCTCATTTGTCTAACTTTTGTGGGCACTTTGCTGTTGTCTCTATCACAGAGCCCACCAAAGTTGATGAGGCATTTCTGGAGCCTGAGTGGATTCAAGCGATGCAAGAGGAATTGCATCAATTCGAGCTTAACAATGTCTGGGAACTTGTCAAGCGACCAGACCCACGCAAGCACAATATCATCGGTACCAAATGGATCTACCGCAACAAGCAAGATGAAAATGGCCTTGTGGTGAGGAATAAGGCTTGTCTTGTAGCTCAAGGCTACACACAGGTTGAAGGAATTGATTTTGATGAAACTTTTGCACTTGTTGCTAGACTTGAGGCCATTCTCACATTGCTTGCTTATGCTAACCATCATAATATCATCTTATATTAAATGGATGTGAAAAGTGTGTTCCTCAATAGTAAGCTTGAGGAAGAAGTATATGTTGCTCAACCCCCAGGTCTTGAAGATCCTAAGCATCCTGACAAAGTCTTCAGACTCAATAAGGCCCTTTATGGCCTCAAGCAGGCCCCTCGGGCATGATATGATACTTTGAAGGAATTCCTCATGACAAAAGGCTTCAAACCCGGTTCACTTGACCCAACTCTTTTCATCAAAACCTATGATGATGAATTATTCATGTGCCAAATATATGTTGATGATATTATCTTTGGCTATACTAACCAACGTTACAGTGACGAATGTGCCTATATGATGAGTGAGGAATATCAAATTTCTATGATGGGAGAACTGAAATTCTTCTTAGGTCTTCAAATTCATCAACATTGCAACAACATCTTCATATCTCAAGAGAAATACCTCAAGGATGTGTTGAGGAAATTCGGCATCCAAGATTACAAAGGCGTCAAAATCCTTATGCCCACAAATGGTCATATATGCACTGATGAAAATGGTATAGACTTTGATCAAAAGGTATACCACTCCATGATTGGCTCTTTATTGTATCTATGTGCATCTAGGCCAGATATTATGCTTAGTGTTTGCATGTGTGCCCGTTTTCAAGCTACACTGAAGGAATCACACCATAAGGTTGTGAAGCATATTCTTCGATATCTACCTCACACTCCAACACTTGGATTATGGTATCCAAGGGCTCGGCTTTTGCTCTCATTGGATATTTTGACTCTGACTATGCTGGTGATCGTGTGTGAAAGAACATGCGGTGCCCCCATGTTTGGTTTTGGTAATTGATGATAATCTCTATGGACTAATGATTGTCTTGAGTTATATTTGAAGGATTTGTCCATAGGCTTTTCTTGAAGTCCATGTGTTGGTTTCAAGGAGTTTTTGAGTTGACCAAGGTGCTATTAAGGAATTATCCAAAGATTGGTCATGCGAGTGTTGAGCTTATTGCAAGCATGTCTTGAAGAAGAAGGTTGTGTGATCATTCGTGTTTACCTTCAAGATATAATCCAAATGAAGAGAGTTGCAAAGATTCAAGGTTGATCAAGACTAAGTCAAGGGTGAATCAAGTTGATCAACTCACAAAGCGTAGAAGATGTACCGAGAGGGATCAAGTGATCCCATGGTATGGTAAGCATTGTCCATTGCACTTTATGTACTAACCCATGGTCTATGTGAGAGTTGTATGTGGGGTTAGATGCGTATCCATGGGCTTGCGTCAAGAGGAAGATATCATACAACCCATGGAAAGGATGACATCAAGTGGTGATCGTCATCAAGATTGCCGTGTGCAAGTTCAAGTGGAGCATCACGAAGAGATCAAGTGCTTGAATCTTGCCATCCATTGTGGTGTCAATGGACTTGTGAAGATGTGCCAAAGAGTGGCTCACCCATAGTGAACTATGGGGGAGCAATCATCTAGTCTTCATCGAGCCAACGCAATCAAGAAAGGTGGTCCAACTTGAGGAGTCAAGATCGTCTTCATCTAGCTCAAGTGGACCATGTGCAAGGCAAAGGTTTTCCCTTGATAGGTTTTCTATTTTACCGGTCTTGTGGTGGTAGTTGGGAGACCGAGTTATAGGATCGTTTGCCGTACTATCAAGGGGGGCTCTCAAGTTGGTAGCTTGATCGTATCGTTAGTAGAGAGATCAAACCATTGCATCCTTGCATCATGTTTCTTGGTTCTTGTTTGGTTATCTTTGTGAGTCTTAGAGCTTATGGTCATCTTTATGACAAGCTTGAGTTCATCGAAAACGGAGTTCGCATGCGTCTTCTATGATGTTTTCGGTGTTGGAGGTTTTACCGGTCTTATCCGATGAAGGGTTCTCACCATTTTCTTATGGGACTTTTCTCATTTGTCTATTCTTGATATTTCTATCAATATTGTGTTAGCCCATGTCGTTAGCTTTCCAACAAACTTGGTTTCGTTGAATTCGGAATCCGTTTGCAAAAGTTGTGGCTGTTTTGGTAAAGGCTGCAGCGGTACTACCGCGACTAGAGCGGATGTAATTTTTTACTACCGCTCCAGAGCGGTACTACCGCGGTTCCTGAGCGGTAGTACCGCTCCAGAGCAGTACTACCGTGGCTCCTAAGAGGTAGTACCGCCCCGGACCAAAAACTCGTGTTTTCTCTCTCGATTGGGCTGTTTTGACCGTGCTAAGCGGTAGTACCGCTCCTCCAAGCGATAGTACCGCTTGTGCACGACCTGAGCACATAACGGTTGGATTCGGGAGGTCCTATAAAAGGGGGTCTTCTTCCCCAATGAATCTAATCCTTTGAGCTCGTGTTCTCCCCCATTGTTGACCTTCTTCGAGCTTGCTAACTCTCAATCCCTCCATGGATTCTTGCTAGTTCTTGAGGAAAAAGAGAGAGGAGATCTAGATCCACGTTTCCACCAATCACTTTCTCCTCTAAGTGAGGGGAACCCCTTGGATCTAGATCTTGGAGTTCTTCGTGTTCTTCTTTCGTTCTTCCTCTCATTTTCCTCTCTAGCATTAGTTGCTTTGGTGGGATTTGGGAGAGAAGGACTTGGGCACTCCGTGTGCCATTGCCATTGCATTTGGTGCATCGGTTTGAGTTGTCCACGGTGATACGTGGAAGTGAAGTTTGAGAAGCTTATTACTCTTGGGTGTTTGGGCACCCTAGAGCTTGTTCCTCTTGGGTGCCTTGGTGCCCTAGACGGTTGGTGGTGTTCGAAGCTCAATCATTGTGGTGTAAAGCTCCGGGCAAGCGTCGGGGTCTCCAATTAGGTTGTGGAGATCGCCTGAGCAATTTGACGGCACCGTGACCGCCCCAAGGGTTGCCAAAGTGTACGGTTCGGTGACCGCCCCAAGGGTCACCATTTGTACGGTTCGGTGACCGCCTCAAGGGTCCCTTAGTGGAATCACAACATCTTGCATTGTGCGAGGGCGTGAGGAGATTACGGTGGCCCTAGGGGCTTCTTGGGGAGCATTGTGCCTCCACACCACTCCAAACGGAGATTAGCATCCGCAAGGGTGTGAACTTCGGGATACATCGTCGTCTCCGCGTGCCTCGGTTATCTCTTACCCGAGAACTTTACTTATGCACTTTACTTTGTGATAGCCATATTGTTCTTTGTCTTATATCTTGCTATCACATAGTTGCTTATCTTGCTTAGCATAAGTTGTTGGTGCACATAGGTGAGCCTAGTTGTTGTAGGTTTTGTGCTTGACAAATTAACCGCTAGGTTTATTCCACATTTGTTCAAGCCTCTACCGTAATTATTTTAAAACGCCTATTCACCCCCCCTCTAGGCGACATCCACGATCTTTCAGTGTGGATTGCAAGTCTACATCAGGCACATGCCATTTCGTCGGACGATCCTTGGTATGTTGGTCCTCAAAGAAGCAGAACTGCGTATAACTCTGTACTGCTGAAGTTGAGTACATTATTGCTGGTTTGTGCAATGCTCAATTACTATGGATGAAGAAAACCCTCAAGGACTACGACATCAATGTGAAGAATGTGCCTCTCTTCTATGACAATGAGAGTGCCATCAAAATTGCTCATAACCCAGTTCACCACTCGAAGACAAAGCACATCCAGATTCGTCATCATTTTCTTCAAGATCATGTGTTGAAGGGCGACATCTCTATCGAGCACGTGAAGACTGAAGAACAGCTAGCCGATATCTTCACAAAGTCCTTGGATGAAAGAGATTTAGCAAGTTGCGGTGTGAGCTAAATATCTTAGAATCTTTGAATGTTCTTTGAATAGGACACACATCCTAACACTTATGCAAAACTGATGACTTAGATGTGCAACACACGAAGTAATGTTTTTCTTCAATCAATCACTCGTACGCGTCGGTGCTATACAAACGGTTTTTTAACCCCTTTCCGTGATGGCGTTCGGAACTGTCGCCAAGTGAGTGACCGCGATAGGGGGGTCCTTCCCACACGACCCAGAAACCGTCGGGGTGATACGTCTCCAACGTATCTATAATTTTTGACTGTTCCATGCTATTATATTACCCGTTTTGGATGTTTATGGGCTTTACTTTACACTTTTATTTCATTTTTGGGACTAACCTACTAACCGGAGGCACAACCCGAATTGCTGTTTTTTTGCCTACTTCAGTGTTTCGAAGAAAATGAATATCAAACGGAGTCCAAACGGAATGAAACCTTCGGAAGCGATCTTTTTGGTACAAACGTGATCCGGGAGACTTGGAGTGGACATCAAGCAACAGAGGAGGCAGCCACGAGGGTGCCCGGCGCGCCCCCTGGAGGTGGACGCGCCCCCACCCTCGTCGACCCGTCGAGCGTCCACTGACCTACTTCTTCCTCCTATATATACCCACGTACCCTGAAACCATCGAGGAGCACCACGAAAAACTATTTCCACCGCCGCAACCTTCTGTATCTGTGAGATCCCATCTTGGAGCCTTTCACGGTGCACGAGGGGGGAATCGACCATGGAGGGCCTCTACATCATCTCCAAGGCCCTTCTGATGAGTTGTGAGTAGTTTACCACAGACCTTCGGGTCCATAGTTATTAGCTAGATGGCTTCTTCTCTCTCTTTGAATCTCAATACAAATTTCTCCTCGATCTTCTTGGAGATCTATTCGATGTAACTCTTTTTGCGGTGTGTGTCGAGATCCGATGAATTGTGGGTTTATGATCAAGTTTATCTATGAGAAATATTTAAATCTCCTCTGGATTCTTTTATGTGTGATTAAGTTATCTTTGCAAGTCTCTTCGAATTATGAGTTTGGTTTGGCCTACTAGATTGATCTTTCTTGCAACGGAAGAAGTGCTTAGCTTTGGGTTCAATCTTGCGGTGTCCTTTCCCAGTGACAGCAGGGGCATCAAGGCATGTATTGTATTGTTGCCATCGAGGATAAAAAGATGGGGTTTATATCATATTGCATGAGTTTATCCCTCTACATCATTTCATCTTTCTTAATGTGTTACTCTTTTCTTCTGAACTTAATACTCTAGATGCGCATGTGAGTCGGTCGATGTGTGGAGTAATAGTAGTAGATGCAGGCAGGAGTCGGTCTACTTGTCACGGACGTGATGCCTATATACATGATCATGCCTGGATAATCTCATAATTATTCGCTTTTCTATCAATTGCTCGACGATGAATTTGTTCACCCACCGTAATACTTATGCTATCTAGAGAGAAGCCACTAGTGAAACCTATGGCCCCGGGTTTATCTTTTATCATATAAGCTTTCAATCTACTTTTATTTGCATCTTTACTTTTCCAATCTATATCATAAAAATAGCAAAAATATTTATCTTATCATATTATCTCTATCAGATCTCACTTTCGCAAGTGGCCGTGAAGGGATTGACAACCGCTTTATTGCGTTCGTTGCGAGGTTCTTGTTTGTTTGTGTAGGTGCGTGGGACTTTTGAGGAGCCTCCTACTGGATTGATACCTTGGTTCTCAAAAACGGAGGGAAATACTTATGCTACTTTGCTGCATCACCCTTTCCTCTTCAAGGAAAACCAACGCAAGCTCAAGGCATAGCAAGAAGGATTTCTGGCGCCATTGCCGGGGAGGTCTTCGCTCAAGTGAAGACATACCAAGTACCCATCACAAACTCATCTCCCTCGCATTACATTATTTGCCATTTGCCTCTCGTTTTCCTCTCCCCCACTTCACCCTTGCCGTTTTATTCGCCCTCTCTTTCCCAATCTCCTCTCTCTTTTGCTTGCCTTTTTGTTTGCTTGTGTGTTGGATTGCTTGTCGCTATGGCTAGTCCCTTATCCGCTCCTATGTCTCCCGTGTTTAAAGTTCTTCACTTCAAGCAAAGGCAAGGAGAAAACTTAAAAGATGCTTGCTATAGGATGATGGAATCTTATCGTAATTGCACCCTAGAGGTGAATTTTAGAATTCTACTTCGCAATTTTTATGTTGGGCTAAATATGTCACATAGACAACTCTTGGATTGCATTGCCAAGGGAAATTTTATTGAACTTGATCCCAGTATTGCGCATGAAATTGTAGAGGGAATAGTGGGAACACCACCTCAAAAAGGGGGACCACATCCTACCCAAGAAGAAACACAAGTGTTTGAAAAGATTTGTGAAGTAACAAAAATGTTACAAAAGTCTCTTGAACCTCTTAAGAGTGTTAGCGGAAATCTTCACCGCATGAATATGTTGATTACTCTTTGCAATAAGCGGTTGGATTCTTTAGATCTAAAATTTTTTGAGTATGAAGGGAAACGTAAAGAACCTCCTGGATTCGAGTATGACTCCGCTAAAAAACAGAAAATTAAAGATGGCACTACTTAGATCTATCCTCGCTTTTATGCCTAGCTTGGGGCGTTAAACGATAGCGCTTGTTGGGAGGCAACCCAATTTTATTTTTGTTTTATGTTTTTGCTTCTATTTAGTAATAAATATTTCATCTAGTTTCTGTTTAGATGTGTTTCCATGTTTTAATTAGTGTTTGTGCCAAGTAGAACCTATAGGATAACCTATGGTAATAGTTAATTTGATTCTGCTGAAAAACAGAAACTTTGCACGCACGAAAATAATTTCAGTAATTCAGAGAAACGTGATTTTGCGTTGATTCTTTTTTCTGTAGATCAAAAGACAAATTTCCCAGGACTTCCTATTTTGGTAGGATGTTTAGAGTTCCATAAGTATTCATGAGTTACAGATTGCTACAGACTGTTCTGTTTTTGACAGATTCTGTTTTTCGTGTGTTGTTTGCTTATTTTGATGCATCTATGGCTAGTATCAAGGGGTATGAACCATAGAGAAGTTGGAATACAGTAGGTTTAACACCAATATAAATAAAGAATTAGTTCATTACAGTCCCTTATGTGGTGGTTTTTCTTTCTTGCACTAACGGAGCTTATGAGATTTCCTGTTGAGTTTTGTGTTGTGAAGTTTTCAAGTTTTGGGTAAAGATTTGATGCACTATGGAATAAGGAGTGGCAAGAGACTAAGCTTGGGTATGCCCATGGCACCCCAAGATATTCAAGGATAACCAAAAGCCTAAGCTTGGGGATGCCCCGGAAGGCATCCCATCTTTCGTCTTCGTCTATCGGTAACTTTACTTGGAGCTATATTTTTATTCGCCACATGATATGTGTTTTGCTTGGAGCGTCTTGTATAATATTAGTTTTTGCTTTTTAGTTTACCACAATAATCCTTGTTGTACACACCTTTTGGTAGAAACCCACTTGATTGGAATTTATTAGAATACTCTATGTGCTTCACTTATATCTTTTGAGCTAGATAGTTTTGCTCTAGCGCTTCACGTAAATCTTTTAGAGCATGGTGGTGGCTTGATTTTGTAGAAATTGTTAATCTCTCATGCTTCACTTATATTATTTTGAGAGTCTCTTAGAACAACATGGTATTTGCTATGGTTATAAAATTGGTCCTAGAATGATGGGCATCCAAGTTGGGTATAATAAAAACTATCATAGGAAGTGAATTGGATACTATGATCAATTTGATACTTGATAATTGTTTTGAGATGTGGAGGTGGTGATATTAGAGTCATGCTAGTTGGGTAATTATGAATTTAAATAATGCTTGTGTTGAAGTTGGCAAGTCCCGTAGCATGCACGTACGATAAAAGTTGTGTAACAAATTTGAAACATGAGGTGTTCTTAGATTGTCATTCTTATGAGTGGCGGTTGGGGACGAGCGATGGTCTTTTCCTACCAATCTATCCCCCTAGGAGCATGCTCCTAGTGCTTGGTTTTTGATGACTTGTAGATTTTTGCAATAAGTATATGAGTTGTTTATGACTAATGTTGAGTCCATGGATTATACACACTCTTACCCTTCCATCATTGCTAGCCTCTTCGGTACCGTGCATTGCCCTTTCTCACCTTGAGAGTTGGTGCAAACTTCGCCAGTGCATCCAAACCCCGTGACATGACACGCTCTATCACACATAAACCTCCTTATATCTTCCTCAAAACAGCCACCATACCTACATATTATGGCATTTCCATAGCCATTCCGAGATATATTGTCATGCAACTTTCCACCGTTCCGTTTATTATGACATGCATCATCATTGTCATATTGCCTTGCATGATCATGTAGTTGACATCGTATTTGTGGCAAAGCCACCATGCATAAATTTTCATACATGTCACTCTTGATTCATTGCCCATCCCAGTACACTGCGGAGGCATTCATATATAGTCATATCTTGTTCTAGTTTTGAGTTGTAATTCATGAGTTGTATAAATAGAAGTGTGATGATCATCATTATTAGAGCATTGTCCCCAAATAAAAAAAAGGCCAAAAGGAAAAAAAGAAAGGCCAAAATAAAAAAATAAAAAAGGAAAGGCTAAAAAGAAAAAAAAGGCCCAAAAAAGAAAAAAAAGAAAAAAGAAAATAAAAAGGGGGCAATGTTACTATCCTTTTCCAAACTTATGCTTCAAAGTAGCGCCATGTTCTTCATATAGAAAGTTTTTTATGTTGTCACTTTCATATACTAGTGAGATTTTTTCATTATAGAACTTGGCTTGTATATTCCTACGATGGGCTTCCTCAAAATGCCCTAGGTCTTCGTGACCAAGCAAGTTGGATGCACACCCACTTAGTTTCTCTTGTTGAGCTTTCATACATTTATAGCTCTAGTGCATCCGTTGCATGGCAATCCCTACTCCTCATGTTGATATCAATTGATGGGCATCTCCATAGCCCGTTGATTATCCTCATCAATGTGAGACTTTCTCCTTTTTGTCTTCTCCACACAACCTCCATCATCATATTCTATTCCACCCATAGTGCTATATCCATGGCTCACGCTCATGTATTGCGTGAAAGTTGAATTTTTTTTGAGATTACTAAAGTATGAAACAATTGCTTGGCTTGTCATCGGGGGTGTGCAAGATCAGAGCATTTTTGTGTGACGAAAATGAAGCATGACCAAATTATATGATTTTGTAGGGATGAACTTTCTTTAGACATGTTATTTTGAGAAGACATGATTGCTTTGTTAGTATGCTTGAAGTATTACTATTTCTTATGTCAATATGAACTTTTATTTTGAATCATTTGGATCTGAACATTCATGCCACAATAAAGAAAATTACATTGAGAATTATGCTAGGTAGCATTTCACATCAAAAATTCTGTTTTTATCATTTACCTACTCGAGGACGAGCAGGAATTAAGCTTAGGGATGCTTGATACGTCTCCAACACATCTATAATTTTTGACTGTTCCATGCTATTATATTACCCGTTTTGGATGTTTATGGGTTGTACTTTACACTTTTATATCATTTTTGGGACTAACCTACTAACCAGAGGCCCAGACCGAATTGCTGTTTTTTTGCCTATTTCAGTGTTTCGAAGAAAAGGAATATCAAACGGAGTCCAAACGGAATGAAACCTACGGAAGCAATCTTTTTGGAATAAACGTGATCCAGGGGACTTGGAGTGGACGTCAAGCAACAGAGGAGGCAGCCACGAGGGTGCCCGGCGCGCCCCTTGGAGGTGGGCGTGCCCCCACCCTCGTGGGCCCCTTGAGTGTCCACCGACCTACTTCTTCCTCCTATATATACCCACGTACATTGAAACCATCGAGGAGCACCATGAAAAACTATTTCCACCACCGCAACCTTCTGTATCTGCGAGATCCCATCTTGGAGCCTTCGCCGGCGCTCCGCCGGAGGGGGAATCGACCAGGAGGGCCTCTACATCATCTCCAAGGCCCTTCCGATGAGTTGTGAGTAGTTTTCCACAGACCTTCAGGTCCATAGTTATTAGCTAGATGGCTTCTTCTCTCTCTTTGAATCTCAATACAAAGTTCTCCTCGATCTTCTTGGAGATCTATTCGATGTAACTCTTTTTGCGGTGTGTTTGTCGAGATCCGATGAATTGTGGGTTTATGATCAAGTTTATCTCGAGAAATATTTGAATCTCCTCTGAATTCTTTTATGTGTGATTAAGTTATCTTTGCAAGTCTCTTGAATTATCAGTTTGGTTTGGCCTACTAGATTGATCTTTCTTGCAACGGGAGAAGTGCTTAGCTTTGGGTTCAATCTTGCGGTGTCCTTTCCCGGATGTTAGGGCAGCAAGGCACGTATTGTATTGTTGCCATCGAGGATAAAAATATGGGGTTTATATCATATTGCATGATTTTATCCCTCTACATCATGTCATCTTTCTTAATGCGTTACTCTGTTCTTTATGAACTTAATACTCTAGATGCATGCAGGAGTCGGTCGATGTGTGGAGTAATAGTAGTAGATGCAGGCAGGAGTCAGTCTACTTGTCACGGACGTGATGCCTATATACATGATCATGCCTAGATAATCTCATAATTATTCGCTCTTCTATCAATTGCTCGACAGTAAATTTGTTCACCCATCGTAATACTTATGCTATCTTGAGAGAAGCCACTAGTGAAACCTATGGCCCCCGGGTTTATCTTTTATAATATAAGCTTTCAATCTAGTTTTGTTTGCATCTTTACTTTTCCATTCTATATCATAAAAATACCAAAAATATTTATCTTATCATATTATCTCTATCAGATCTCACTTTTGCAAGTGGCCGTGAAGGGATTGACAACCCGTTTATTGCGTTGGTTGCGAGGTTCTTGTTTGTTTGTGTAGGTGCGTGGGACTTTTGAGGAGCCTCCTACTGGATTGATACCTTGGTTCTCAAAAATGGAGGGAAATACTTACGCTACTTTGCTGCATCACCCTTTCCTCTTCAAGGAAAACCAACGCAAGCCCAAGACGTAGCACGGGATACGCCCTCCTGCACAGACGCTTGGCAAAAGGAGGTCGTGTGTGACCGACGAGCGCTCCAATACGGTTATACATACAATAGTGCTAAAAAATACAATTATACATGCGAAATCGTTTCCGGTCGTAAGTACATCCCACACAGTCAGTCCCCGCTAAACATTTCCGTTCGTATGTACATTCCACACAGTCCATCCAAGGAATACGTTTCCGTTAGTATGTACATCCCACACAGTTAATCCAAGAAGTACCAAACGTTTGCGATGCACACAACATCACAAACAGTCTATAATTTTGAAGCATGTGTGATAAGGTGACTATCGCAAACATTTAATAAGAAAGAGCTGTGTGCGATGCTATTGTTAATCGCACATGTTTTTTCTTGTCTGATCGTGTGTGCAGTGGAGATTGATCACACACATTTTTTCTTGGCTGATTGTTTGTGCAGTGGAGATTGATCGCACATGTAGCGGATCCTAGAAACGTGTCTGATCTCCACGTCTATCGCAGACGTTTCGCTTTCGCCAACCGTGTGCAGTGTAATCCCTAATTAATCCCTAATTTAAAAATCATATTTTTTTGAATTTGATAGTAGGCGATCACTTATTTCATATCCAACCATGTTTATTACAAATATAGGTTCAACCACGAATGCATAATTCGATGCACAGGTACATATACTGAAGAACTATAGAAGCACCAAGTAAAGAATGATGAATCACAGTTGTACTAAAGACTGTAAAGAGAGAGGCGAAATACATTCTGGTTGCTAGAGAAGCTAAAGCGGAATGCCCATATTGTATCCACCTCCATGCGTAATGCGCGCACGACTCTAGGCCAACCGCTTGTGATGGCTGCCCGTCCATCCTTCACTATCTTCATTACGACTTGTCAATGCTCATTGTAGTCTGGATGAAATACTTTAACCTTCATTGTGTGTCCACCAATCATGTACTTTGTGAGGTAATCTTGAGTGAACTGCGTCGGGAACCACTGCGAACGAAAAAGATTCAGACATTGTTGTCTAACAAATCATTATGGGCAGTAAAAAGAGAAGGTTGCAGAGTTTGTAGTTACCATCCTACAGCTCAATTTTGTGTTGGATAGAGCATAAACAAATAATTTGCTTGCCACCATTCATATCTTTTTGCTAATAATCCTTATCAGTTTCCTCACTTGATGTCTGTTCATGAATATCTCATTGCCCCATAGGCAAAAAGGGTCGATTCGTGGATCATTGCCAAGGGCATATGTACCTACAAGCAACAAGTCAATATTAGAAGCTAACAAGTGTCCAGGCCTAGATCTATACATTATGGAACGACAGGGGAGTACAAGCCGAGGGATGAAGCTAACCTCGTAAAAAATGGTGGCCACCCTCGTTGTTATCTGCATAAGTAGTGGAAAGGCATGATAAGTACAGCAACCTTAACATCAAACAAATATAGCAAAGGTAAACAACATCATCTCGAAATGATAGCTTGAATGTGTTGGTTTCACATGCCGTTAAAGCATATATAAAATGGAAGGCAACGTTATCGGCAAAGAGCTTAATACCATCAAATATTGCAATTCAAACTGGTATTGTTGAAAATGAATAGAACGTTGGTAATGCTTAAACATCACACTAGATAAATGTGTAAAACTGAAATAAAGGGCATGTGTTAACTACACCAGGCATAACTGGAACCAAATATAGCCGTTCAAACTGGTATTGATGCAATCGAGCGACACAGTTCCGACTTGCACATAATGAACAACACATTGTGAATGACTGAAATAAACAAGGCATAAATGATCAGTATAACAACCAAATATAGCCATTGAAAATCGGATGAGTCTCACTGCAACCAACCTAACAAGCAAATACAGATAAACATGGCATATGCTTGAAAACTGGACAAATGCTCACTTCAACCAACCTAACAAGCAAATACAGATAAACAAGGCATCTTCTTGAAAACTGGACTAATGCTAAAAAGGCAACCTAACAACCAAATACACATAAACAAGGCATCTGCTTGATAACTGGACAAATGCTCACTTCAACCAAACTAAGAACCAAATACATATAAACAAGGCACCGGCTCGATAACTGAAAAGAATGCTCACCACAACCAACCTAACAACGAAACGCAGATAAACAAGGCATCTACTCACTATAAACAACCAAATATAGCCATTCATGAAACTGAAGTGGACAATTTATACGTCTCCAACGTATCTATAATTTTTGATTGTTCCATCCTATTATATTACCCCTTTTGGATGTTTATGAGCTTTATTTTACACATTTATATCATTTTTGGGACTAACCTACTAACCTGAGGCCCAAATTTCATATTGTCGCTTTTTTTGCCTGTTTCAGCATTTCGAAGAAAAGGACTATCAAACAGAGTCCAAACGGATTGAAACCTTTGGGAGCGTGATTTTTGGAATGAACGTGATCCAGAGGACTTGGAGTGCAAGTCAAGAAGCAGCCGAGGCTCCCACGAGATAGGAGGGCGCCTGCAGGGGCGCGCCTGCCCTCGTGGGCCTCATGCCACCGACGTACTTCTTCCTCCTATATATACCTACATACCCCAAAAACATCCAGGGAGAGGACGAAACACAATTTCCACCACCGTAACCTTCTGTATCCGCGAGATCCCATCTTGGAGCCTTCGTCGGCATTCTGTAGGAGGGGGAATCGACCATGGAGGGCCTCTACATCAACATCCTTGCCCCTCCGATGAGTTGTGAGTAGTTTACCACAGACCTACAGGTCCATAGTTATTAGCTAGATGGCTTCTTCTCTCTTTTTGGATCTCAATACAATGTTCTCCCCCTCTCTTGTGGAGATCTATTCGATGTGAACTGTTTTTGCAGTGTGTTTGTCGAGATCCGATGAATTGTAGGTTTATGATCAAGTTTATCTATGAATAATATTTGAATCTTCTCTGAATTCTTTTATGTATGATTGAGCTATCTTTGCAAGTCTCTTCGAATTATCAGTTTTGTTTGGCCTACTAGATTGATCTTTCTTGCCATGGGAGAAGTGCTTAGCTTTGGGTTCAATCTTGCGGTGTCCTTACCATGATAGAAAGGGTTGCAAGGCACGTATTGTATTGTTGCCATCGAGGATAACAAGATGGGGTTTATATCATATTGCTTGAGTTTATCCCTCTACATCATGTCATCTTGCTTAATGTGTTACTCTGTTCTTATGAACTTAATACTCTAGATGCAGGCAGGAGTCGGTCGATGTGTGGAGTAATAGTAGTAGATGCAGGTGAGTCGGTCTACTTGTTATGGACATGATGCCTATATACATGATCATGCCTAGATAATCTCATAACTATGCGCTTTTTTATCAATTGCTCGACAGTAATTTGTTCACCCACCGTAATACTTATGCTATCTTGAGAGAAGCCACTAGTGAAACCTATGGCCCCCGGGTCTATCTCTTATCATATTTGCTTTCAATCTACTTTTATTTGCATCTTTACTTTTTTGCATCTATATTATAAAATACCAAAAATATATCTATCTTATCTTACTATCTTCATTAGATCTCACTTTCGCAAGTGGCCGTGAAGGGATTGACAACCCCTTTATTGCGTTGGTTGCGAGTTCTTTGTTTGTTTGTGTAGGTGCGTGGGACTTTTGAGGAGCCTCCTATTGGTTCTCAAAAACTGAGGGAAATACTTACGCTACTATGCTGCATCACCCTCTTCTCTTCGAGGAAAACCAACGGAATCTCAAGATGTAGCAAGAAGGATTTCTGGCGCCGTTGCCGGGGAGGCTTCCACCAAGTCAAGTCAAGATTCGACCTCCCGCCAACGTGCGATTTATGGCGCCGTTGTCGGGGAGGTCTTCGCTCAAGTCAAGACATACCAAGTACCCATCACAAACCCATCTCCCTCGCATTTACATTATTTACCATTTGCCTCTCGTTTTCCTCTCCCCCACTTCACCCTTGCCGTTTTATTCGCCCTCTCTTTCCCAATCTCCTCCTCTCTTTTTCGCTTGCCTCTTTTCTGTTTGCTTGTGTGTTGGATTACTTGTTGCCATGGCACAAGATAATACCAAATTGTGTGATTTCTCTAATACCAATAATAATGATTTCCTTTGTACTCCGATTGCTCCTCTTAATGATGTTGAGTCTTGTGAAATCAATACTGCTTTGTTGAATCTTGTTATGAAAGATCAATTTGCCGGCCTTCCTAGTGAAGATGAGGCTACTCATCTAAACAACTTTGTTGATTTGTGTGATATGCAAAAGAAGAAATATATGGATAACAATATTGTCAAATTGAAGTTATTTCCATTTTCACTTAGAGATCATGCTAAAGTTTGGTTTTCGTCTTTGCCTAAAATAGTATTGATTCTTGGAACAACTGCAAAGATGCTTTTATCTCTAAGTATTTTTCTCCCACTAAGATCATCACTCTTAGGAACGATATTATGAATTTTAAACAACTTGATCATGGGCATGTTGCCCAATCTTGGGAAAGAATGAAATTGATGCTTCGCAATTGCCCTACTCATGGTTTGAATTTATAGATGATCATACAAAATTTTTATGCCGGGTTGAACTTTGCTTCTAGAAATCTCTTAGATTCGGCCGCGGGAGGCACGTTTATGGAAATCACATTAGGAGATGCTACAAAACTTCTTGATAATATTATGGCTAATTATTCTCAATGGCACACCGAAAGATCTTCTAGTAAAAAGTGCATGCTATAGAAGAAATCAATGTTTTGAGTGGAAAGATGGATGAACTTATGAAGATGTTTGCTACCAAAAATACTCCTCTTGATCCCAATGATATGCCTTTGTCTTCTTTGATTGAGAATAATAATGATTCTATGGATGTGAATTTTGTTGGTAGGAATAGTTTTGGAAACAATGCTTATAGAGGAAACTTTAATGCTAGACCGTTCCCTAGTAATTCCTCTAATAATTATGGAAATTCCTACAATAATTCTTATGGTAATTTTAATAAGATACCCTCTGATTTTGAGAATAGTGTGAAAGAATTTATGATTTCTCAAAAGAATTTTAATGCTTTGCTTGAAGAAAAATTGCTCAAAGTTGATGATTTGGCTAGGAACGTTGATAGACTTTCGCTTGATGTTGATTCTCTTAAACTTAGATCTTCTTCTCCCAAGCATGATATCAATGAGTCTCTCAAAGTAATGAGAATTTCCATTGACGAGTGCAAGGAAAGAACTGCTAGATTGCGTGCTAAAAAAGATAGCTTTATAAATGCGTGTTCTTCTAGTTTCCATGAAAATAATTATGAGGATCTTAAAGTTATTGATACGTCTCCTATTAGATCTATGTTTTGCAATATGAATTTTGATGATTATGGGACTGATGATGAATCAACTTTGCCTAGAAGGCGTCCCAAGAATTCGGAGTCTTTAGATCTTGATGCTAAATTTGGTAAAAGTGAGATTGGAGAGTCCTCAACTTCAAATAACATTGAACCCGCTATCTCGGCTTTCAAGGAATTTGATTATGATAATCGTTCTTTAAAAGGTTGTATTTCGTTGTTGCAATCTGTTGTTAATTCTCCTCATGCTTATAGTCAAAATAAAGCTTTTACCAAACATATTGTTGATGCCTTGATGCAATCTTATGATGAAAAACTTAATTTGGAAGTTTCTATACCTAGAAAACTTAATGATGAGTGGGAACCTACTATAAAGATTAGAATTAAAGATTATGAGTGTTTTGCTTTGTGTGATTTGGGTGCTAGTGTTTCCACGATTCTGAAAACTTTATGTGATATTCTAGGTTTCCATGATCTTGAGGATTGCTCTTTAAATTTGCACCTTGCGGATTCCACTATTAAAAAGCCTATGGGAAGGATCAATGATGTTCTTATTGTTGCAAATAGAAATTTTGTGCCCCTAGATTTTATCGTTCTTGATATAGATTGTAATCTTTCTTGCCCTATTATTCTTGGTAGACCTTTCCTTATAATGATTGGTGCGATTATTGATATGAAGGAAGGGAATATTAGATTCCAATTTCCATTAAACAAAGGCATGGAGCAGTTTCCAAGAAAGAAAGTCAAATTACCTTATGAATCTATCATGCGTGCTACTTATGAATTTAGTGCCAAAGAGGGCACTCGTTAGATCTATCTTTGCTTTTATGCCTAGCTAGGAGCGTTAAACGATAGCGCTAGTTGGGAGGCAACCCAATTTTTCTTTTTGTTTTTTTATTTTTGCTCCTGTTTAGTAATAAATCTTGCATCTACTTTCTTTTTAGATGTGTTTTTATCTTTTAATTAGTGTTTGTGCCAAGTAGAACCTATAGGATAACCTATGATGATAGTTGATTTGATTCTGCTGAAAAACAGAAACTTTACGCGCACGAATATAATTTTGTTAAATCACAGGAACGCGCTTTTGCGTTTATTCTTTTTTATGCTGATCAATAGACACATTGTCCAGGACTTTCTATTTTGGTAGGATTTTTAGAGTTCCATAAGTTTGCGTTAGTTACAGATTGCTACAGACTGTTCTGTTTTTGACAGATTCTGTTTTTCGTGTGTTGTTTGCTTATTTCAATGCATCTATGGCTAGTAAATTAGTTTATAAACCATAAATAAGTTGTAATACAGTAGGTTTAAAACCAAAATAAATAAATAATGAGTTCATTACAGTACCTTATGTGGTGGTTTTGTTTTCTTTCACTAACGGAGCTTATAAGATTTCCTGTTGAGTTTTGTGTTGTGAAGTTTTCAAGTTTTGGGTAAAGCTTTTATGGACTATGGAATAAAGGGTGGCAAGAGCCTAAGCTTGGGTATGCCCATGGCACCCCAAGATATTCAAGAATAGCCAAAAGCCTAAGCTTGGGGATGCCCCGGGAAGGCATCCCCTCTTTCGTCTTCGTTCATTGGTAACTTTACTTGGAGCTATATGTTTATTCGCCACATGATATGTATTTTGCTTGGAGCATCGTGTATTATATTAGTCTTTGCTTTTTAGTTTACCACAATCATCCTTGCTGTGCACACCTTTTGGGAGAAGTCTATTTGATTAGAATTTGCTAGAATACTCTATGTGCTTCACTTATATCTTTTGAGCTTGATAGTTTTTGCTCTAGTGCTTCACTTATATCTTTTAGAGCATGGTGGTGTCTTAATTTTGAAGAAATTTCTAGTCTCTCATGCTTCACTTATATTATTTTGAGAGTATTTTAGAACAACATGGTATTAGCTATGGTCATAAAGTTGGTCCTAGAATGATGAGCATCCAAGTTGGGTATAATAAAAACTATCATAGAAAGTGAATTGGATGCTATGATCAATTTGATGCTTGATAATTGTTTTGAGATATGGAGGTAGTGATATTAAAGTTATGCTAGTTGGGTGATTATGAATTCAAAGAATGCTTGTGTTGAAGTTTGTGATTCCCATAGCATGCACGTATGGTGAACCGCTTTGTGATGAAGTTGGAGCACAATTTTATTTATTGAGTGTCTTCCTTATGAGTGGCGGTCGAGGGACGAGCGATGGTCTTTTCCTACCAATCTATCCCCCTAGGAGCATGCGCATAGTGCTTTGATTTTTGATGACTTCTAAATTTTTGCAATAAGTGCATGAGTTCTTTTGACTAATGTTGAGTCCATGGATTATACACACCCTTTCACCCTTCCACCATTGCTAGCCTCTCTTGTACCGTGCAACTTTCGCCGGTACCATACACCCACCATACCCCTTCCTCAAAACAGCCACCATACCTACCTATTATGGCATTTCCATGGCCATTCCGAGATATATTGCCATGCAAATTTCCACCGTTCCGTTCATATGACACACATTACTTTTGTCATATTGCTCTTTGCATGATCATGTAGTTGACATTGTACTTGTGGCAAGGCCACCTTCATAATTTTTATACATGTCACTCTTGATTCATTGCATATCCCGGTACACCGCCGGAGGCATTCATATAGAGTCATATCTTGTTCTTGCTTTGAGTTGTAATTCTTGAGTTGTAAATCCATAAAAGTGTGATGATCTTCATTATTAGAGCATTGTCCTAGTGAGGAAAGGATGATGAAGACTATGATTCCCCCACAAGTCGGGATGAGACTTAAGACTTTACAAAAAGAAAAAAAAAGAAGAAAAAAAGAAAAAAAAAGAAAGGCCAAAAAAGGCCAAAGAAAAAAAAGAAAAAAAAAGAAAAGGAAAAAATAAAATGAGAGAAAAAGAGAGAAGGGACAATGCTACTATTTCTTTTTCCACACTTGTGCTTCAAAGTAGCACCATGATCTTCATGATAGAGAGTCTCATATGTTGTCACTTTCATATACTAGTGGGAATTTTTCATTATAGAACTTGGCTTGTATATTCCAATGATGGGCTTCCTCAAATGCCCTAGGTCTTCGTGAGCAAGCGAGTTGGATGCACACCCACTTAGTTTCTTTTGTTGAGCTTTCATATATTTATAGCTCTAGTGCATCAGCTGCATGGCAATCCCTACTCACTCACATTGATATCTATTAATGGGCATCTTCATAGCCTGTTGATACGCCTAGTTGATGTGACACTATCTTCTCCTTTTTTGTCTTCTCCTCAACCACCATTCTATTCCACATATAGTGCTATGTCCATGGCTCACACTCATGTATTGCGTGAAAGTTGAAAGAGTTTGAGATTATTAAAGTATGAAACAATTGCTTGGCTTGTCATCGGGGTTGTGCATGATTAAATACTTTGTGTGATGAAGATAGAGCAATATCCAGACTATATGATTTTGTAGGGATAACTTTCTTTAGCCATGTTATTTTGAGAAGACATGATTACTTTGATTAGTATGCTTGAAGTATTACTATTTCTTATGTCAATATGAACTTTTATTTTGTATCATTTGGATCTGAACATTCATGCCACAATAAAGAAAATTACTTTGAAAACTATGCTAGGTAGCATTCCACATCAAAAATTTCTTTTTTATCATTTACCTACTCGAGGACGAGCAGGAATTAAGCTTGGGGATGCTTGATACGTCTCCAACGTATCTATAATTTTTTATTGTTCCATGCTATTATATTACCCCTTTTGGATGTTTATGGGCTTTATTTTACACATTTATATCATTTTGGGACTAACCTACTAACCGGAGGCCCAGCCCATATTGCTGTTTTTTTGCCTATTTCAGTATTTCGAAGAAAAGGAATATCAAAAGGAGTCCAAACGGAATGAAACCTTCGGGAGCGTGATTTTTGGAACGAACGTGATCCAGAGGACTTGGAGTGCAAGTCAAGAAGCAGCCGAGGCTCCCATGAGATAGGAGGGTGCGCCCTCCTGTAGGGCACACCCCCTGTCTCGTGGGCCCCTCGGGCGGCCACCGACGTACTTCTTCCTCCTATATATACCTACGTACCCCGAAAACATCCAGGGAGAGGATGAAACACAATTTCCACCACCGTAACCTTCTGTATCCACGAGATCCCATCTTGGAGCCTTCACCGGCGTTCTGCCGGATGGGGAATTGACCATGGAGGGCCTCTACATCAACATCCTTGCCCCTCCGATGATTTGTGAGTAGTTTACCACAGACCTACTGGTCCATAGTTATTAGTTAGATGGCTTCTTCTCTCTTTTTGGATCTCAATACAATGTTCTCCCCCTCTCTTGTGGAGATCTATTCGATGTAAACTCTTTTTATGTGTGTGTTTGTCGAGATCCGATGAATTGTGGGTTTATGATCAAGTTTATCTATGAATAATATTTGAATCTTCTCTGAATTATTTTATGTATGATTGAGTTATCTTTGCAAGTCTCTTGAATTATCAGTTTGGTTTGGCCTACTAGATTGATCTTTCTTGTCATGGGAGAAGTGCTTAGCTTTGGGTTCAATCTTGCGGTGTCCTTACCTAGTGACATAAAGGGTTGCAAGGCACGTATTGTATTGTTGCCATCGAGGATAACAAGATGGGGTTTATATCATATTGCTTGAGTTTATCCCTCTACATCATGTCATCTTGCTTAATGCGTTGTTCTGTTCTTATGAACTTTATACTCTAGATGCGTGCATGGGTCGGTCGATGTGTGGAGTAATAGTAGTAGATGCAGGTGAGTCGGTCTACTTGTTATGGACGTGATGCCTATATACATGATCATGTCTAGATAATCTCATAACTATGCGCTTTTCTATCAATTGCTCGACAAAGAATTTGTTCACCCGCCGTAATACTTATGCTATCTTGAGAGAAGCCACTAGTGAAACCTATGGCCCCCGGGTCTATCTCTTATCATATTTGCTTTCAATCTACTTTTATTTGCATCTTTACTTTTTTGCATCTATATTATAAAATACCAAAAATATATCTATCTTATCTTACTATCTTTATTAGATCTCACTTTACATGAAGTGGCTGTGAAGGGATTGACAACCCCTTTATTGTGTTGGTTGCGAGTTCTTTGTTTGTTGTTGTAGGTGCGTGGGACTTTTGAGGAGCCTCCTACTGGATTGATACCTTGGTTCTCAAAAACTTAGGGAAATACTTACGCTACTATTGCTGCATCACCCTCTCCTCTTCGAGGAAAACCAACGCAAGCTCAAGACGTAGCAACAATTCATACTTAAACATCACATAACCCTATTGAACAATACATTTTTGCATAACTGAAATAATTAAACACGGCACAGTTATAGAACCGCATGGCAAATGCTACTACAACAAAGGGTACGGGTTGGCAACCTAGAAAAGGTAAGATTTGCTGATAGGATGTTGCCTCACATTTCATGGACGGGATCCTTCCAGTTGGAAGAGCACAGACCCATGGTGGAAGAACCTTTGTGGGTGCCCTCCTCGTGGTCGTGGTCGATGAGATCTGACTTGGCAATTGAGGATTCCAAGCCGCCGCCTTAGAACGTGTCCTTCAGAAATGATAAAATGGGCTCGATGGCGTATAAGGATTGCAAATCCTTGACCGCTTGGCGGAGGAGATCAGCGGCAAGGCCGTCAGATTGACGGTGGTTGAACCAGAGGGGTCGGGGATGGACCACGTAACCTGTGACATGGCCCGCGTGAAGCCGTCGCTGTCGACTATCTTGATGTCGTAGCCAGCTTTCCCAAGATACAGTATTACGCAAGCCCGCTGACATGAAGCCTTCGACATGGCAACATAGTCAACGTCTTCACCGGCTTCCATGGCGATGTGTTGCTCCAGGATCGACAGGTCGGGGCGAACGGCGGCCACCTTGCCAACGTCCGCTGGAGAGGCCATGATAAACCTCTTCTTGGCTGAACGCTCGTCGGGCTCCCCGAGATACATGGTCGAGCTTAGGCTGTGACATTCTGGAGCAGGGGATGTGAATCTGGCGGGGAGGGACATCGCATGCCTCATCTAAAATCTCAGGGGAGGGGAGCGACGGTATGGGAATCGCTGGGTAACGTGAACTTTATTATCTAAGCTATGAGGAACAGGCAGACCGACATGTTGGCGGCGGCGCCGGTGGGGCCGGCGGCGGCCGTGAGCTAGGGTTCGAGGGGGGGGGGGGGGGAGGGGGCCGGGTGGGGGAACTGTAGAGGGGGGATGGTGGTGTTTGAGGATGCCGCGGCTACAGAAATTTTTAGTAATGGTGGGTGGAGATGGTGGTGGACGAGGGAGGGCGAGGGTTCAAATGCCTCGGCTACTACAATTTTACTATAAGGTCGGTGCTGGAGGAGTGTGGGCGACGGTTGAAGTACGACGACCACTAAAATTTGGGTAAAGGAATTGATGCGGGGCAGGAGTGCCCAAGATCGCGCACGGTCCAATAAGAATATGCATGTATGATAATAAGGAAAAGTGGCGGAACTACCGATTTTTGCAACGCTTAAGGCGAGTAGTTTGTTTTTATATTTCTAGCTAGCTGGTCTATCGCACATGGTTCGTCCTAATTTCTAAATAAACTTACCCACCTTTAGCTTGCGCGGTCGTGGTGATTTTACAATGCACCTGCATCATGGTTAAGCCAGTACCTCCACCATTTGCTCGCACTTGCGTAGTCATGGTAATTTTACAGCACACTTGCATCGCACACGGTTAAGCCAGTACCTGCACCATTTGCTCGCGCTTGTGCAGTTGTGGTGATTTTACAGCAAAAAAATAACCTATAAAAACATAGTCTACAAATTAGCAAAACAAGGATCCCAAGGTTTATATAATCATCATGTCAGTCACTATAGAAATATTTATCTCTTTATCTCTATAATGACCGTGTCATGGCAATTAAATGAATCTTGAGATATGCAACTTCCCACCGGGTCACCCATCCTTGGACTACTCCAGCCCGAGCACGCTTAACTTCTGCGTTCTATTCGATTAGGCTAGCAGATGGGAAGCAACACCTTGCTGATAGGAATTGCCTCCTTGCCTTTAAGGCGTTTCACGATGGTCACCCTATGGGACCTACTCCCTCCTATCATGCACATTTGTTCTTTTAGAAACTGTGTGCGATATTTACATGGCTGGTTTGTCGCCGCCTACTTTCAATGAGCATTGACATTGGTAGTGGGAACCGATGGGAGAAGAGGCGGGAAACCGATGAGAGGAGTGGCGGGAAATGGTAGCCTGTTTAGAAAATGTAGAAGAGAAGGAAGCGTGAGCTAGCATGACGCATGCGCACAGTGCTTACCCATGTACTGCATGTGCTATCGAAAGGGCTGAGGGTTTTCGTTCGATCTGGGAGCATCCAACGGTGCAGATGTATGATCCGTGGGGTTTGGGTTCTAGCCAATCAGAACACACGACTCAGATCGCGCGCGCAACAGGGGGGAGGGGGCATCGGCCACGGTTTGGTACGCACACGACTTTAGTGAGTGAATCGTGTGCTATTTGAAAACATTTCGTGAGAAGAATCTCGGTTTTTAAATCCCAGTAAATCCAAAACTCACCCGAAAATCGTGAAACTTGGCATGGTGTCACGACATGGCACATATATGTCGAGGATTTTTTTCGTCCATTTTGGCACAAGTTTTATTACAATCCTCGAACAAACCGGAGCTTCTCTCAAAGAAAGGCTCGTGGTTCCGATAGGGAAACATGTCCCCCTTGTGGGGGAGACGATAATCACTGCCTCTTTTCCCCTTGTATTTTCTTCTACCGGCAACATGGAATGCCAAGATATCAGTGCTAAAATTTAACCTTATTTAGGGTTCATTTGGCCTTTTTATACATTAATTGAGTTTCCTAGGCATTTAAGTCCATAATTCAAATCTGAACCTCAAATACATGCTCCAGTTCACCAAAATGGCTAGAAAAATTATACATGCATGTGTCCTTGGGTGCATGTTTAGGTCCCATGCCAGGAATGGGAATGAATTACAACTGTATCAGCGTCCTTGCTCGTCCTCAAACATTTGGAATCTCGGTTTTTAAATCCCCGTAAATCATAAACTCACCAGAAAGTCATGAAAGTAGGCATGGTGTCACCTCATGGCACATATATGTCGTGGTAAAAACATTGTCCAATTTGGGCCAAGCTTTATTACAAACCTCTTACAAACCGGAGCTTCTCTCAAAGAAGCCTCGTGGTTCCGATAGGGAAACGTGTTCCCCTTGTTGTCGAAACATAATCACTGCCTCTTTTCGAATTGTATTTTCTTCTACGGGCTTGATACGTCTCCAACATATCTATAATTTCTAATTGTTCCATGCTATTATATTATCCATCTAGGATGTTTTATATGCATTTATATGCTATTTTATATGATTTTTGGGACTAACCTATTAACCTAGAGCCCAGTGCCAGTTTCTGTTTTTTCCTTGTTTTTGAGTTTTATAGAAAAGGAATACCAAACGGAGTCCAATTGTTGTGCCAATTTTTGATATTTTTTATGGACCAAAAGAAGCCCCCAAAGTAAAAGAGTTGGGCCAG
Source organism: Aegilops bicornis (assembly GCA_021605145.1). Taxonomy (NCBI): domain Eukaryota; kingdom Viridiplantae; phylum Streptophyta; class Magnoliopsida; order Poales; family Poaceae; genus Aegilops; species Aegilops bicornis. Next base: position 276,976,416 of record CM038669.1, read on the forward strand.
AAGAGTCCCGGGCCTCCACGAGGGTGGAGGGCACGCCCTACCCCCTGGGCACACCCCCTATCTCGTGGACGACTCGGAGACAACCCCTGACGTGAGACCGACGCCAAAAATTCCTACAAATACAGAAACCCCCCAAAATAAACATAGATCGGGAGTTCCAATGCCGCAGGCCTCTGTAGCCACCAAAAATCTCTTGGGAGCCCATTCCGGCACCCTACCGGAGGGGGAATCCATCACCGATGGCCATCTTCATCATCTCGGCGCTCTCCATGATGAGGAGGGAGTAGTTCACCCTCGGGGCTGAGGGTATGTACCAGTAACTTGTGTTTGATCTCTCTCTCTCTCTCTCTCTCTCTCTCTCTCTCTCGTGTTCTTGATTTTGCATGATCTTGATGTACCGCGAGCTTTGCTACTATAGTTGGATCTTATGACGTTTCCCCCCCTCTACTTTCTTGTAATGGATTGAGTTTTCCCTTTGAAGTTATCTTATCGGATTGAGTCTTTAAGGATTTGAGAGCATTTGATGTATGTCTTGTGTGGGATACCCGTGGTGACAATCGGGTATTCTATTGATTCACTTGATGTATGTTTTGGTGATCAACTTGCGGGTTCCGTGACCTTGGGAATCTATGCATAGGGGTTGGCACACATTTTCGTCTTGACTCTCCGGTAGAAACTTTGGGGCACTCCTTGAAGTTCTTTGTGTTGGCTTGAATAGATGAATCTGAGATTGTGTGATGCATATCATATAATCAAACCCGCGGATACTTGAGGTGACATTGGAGTATCTAGGTGACATTAGGGTTTTTGTTGATTTGTGTCTTAAGGTGTTATTTTACTACGAACTCTAGGGTTGTTTGTGACACTTATAGGAATAGCCCAATGGATTGACCGGAAAGAATAACTTTGAGGTGGTTCTGTACCCTACTATAATCTCTTCATTTGTTCTCCGCTATTAGTGACTTTGGAGTGACTCTTTGTTGCATGTTGAGGGATAGTTATATGATCCAATTATGTTATTATTGTTGAGAGAACTTGCACTAGTGAAAGTATGAACCCTAGGCCTTGTTTCGAAGCATTGCAATACCGTTTACACTCACTTTTACCACTTGTTACCTTGCTGTTTTTATATTCTTAGATTACAAAAACCTATATCTACCATCCATATTGCACTTGTATCACCATCTCTTTGCCGAACTAGTGCACCTATACAATTTACCATTGTATTGGGTGTGTTGGGGACACAAGAGACTCTTTGCTATTTGGTTGCAGGGTTGTTTGAGGGAGACCATCTTCATCCTATGCCTCCCACGGATTGATAAACCTTAGGTCATCCACTTGAGAGAAATTTGTTGCTGTCCTACAAACCTCTGCACTTGGAGGCCCAACAACATCTACAAGAAGAAGGTTGTGTAGTAGACATCAAGCTCTTTTCTGGCGCCGTTGCCGGAGAGGTTAGCGCTTGAAGGTATATCTTTATATCTTGCAATCGAATCTTTTTGTTTCTTGTTTTATCACTAGTTTAGTTTATAAAAGAAAACTACAAGAAAAAAATGGAATTGAGGGTGCCTCATATGCTTCATCTTTTTAATATCTTTCGTGAAAATGATGGAAAGGAAAATTATGCTCAAGTCCTAGAAGAAGAAATCTATAAAATGTTTGGCACTAAATCTTTGTATGATGAGCATGATTGCAATGTTGTTAGTATGAATTCCTTGAATATCCATGATGCTAATGATATGCAAATCCACAAGCTTGGGGAAGCTATGTTTGATGAAGATGGTATTTTTAGTCCCCCAAGTTTTGACTAGAAAATACATTATGATGATAGCATGCCTCCTATCTATGATGATTATTGTGATGACATTTATGCTATAAAGAGTAATGATATCCATGAAACTTGTCATCATAATTGTAATGCTCAAATTGATTATGTGAATAAAGTATCACACGATAGTTATTCCGTTGAGTTTGCTCCCACTATTATGAATGAGAAGAAATTTGTGTATGTGGAGGGTAATAAAATTTCTATGCTGTAGATCATGAAAATAATGCTTTATGTGATGGTTATATTGTTGAATTCATTCGTTATGCTACTGAAAATTATTATGAGGGAGGAATACATGCTTGTAGGAGTTGCAATAATATCAAGTTTCCTTACTATGTGCTTAAAATCTTGAAGTTTTGCTTGTTTTGCCTTCCTATGCTAGTTGATTATTGCTCCCATGAATTATTTGCTCACAAAATCCCTATGCATAGGAAGTGCATTAGGCTTAAATGTGTTATTCATATTCTTCATGATGCTCCCTTTATGTTTCAATTCTTATCTTTTATGTGAGCATCATTGAAATCATCATGCCTAGCTAAAAAGGCATTAAAGAAAAGCGCTTGTTGGGAGACAACCCAACATTTAACCCTACTGTTTTTGTGTGTCCAAAATATTAAGCTACTGTAGTAATCATGTTTTATAGTTTTTGTTTCAATAAAGTGCCAAGTAGACCTTTGGGAAGACTTGGGTGAAAGTTAATGTGATCTTGCTGTAAAAAACAGAAACTTTGCGCTCACGAGAATAATTGTCACTTTTAACAGAAGAGTGCTTTTAAGTTGATTCTTTTTGAAGAAGATTAATAGACAAATTCCTCACGACCAAAAATTTATTTCAGAATTTTGGAAGTTACATAAGTATTCGAGAGTTACATATTACTACATACTTTTCTGTTTTTGACAGATTCTGTTTTCTATGTGTTGTTTGCTTATTTTGATGAATCTATGAGTAGTATCGGAGGGTATGAACCATAAAGAAGTTGGAATACAGTCGATATTACACCAATATGAATAAAGAATCAGTTCACAACAGTACCAAAAGTGGTGATTTATTTTATTATACTAACGGAGCTTACGAGTCTCTGTTGAATTTTATGTTATGAAGTTTTCAAGTTTTGGGTAAAGATTCGATGGACTATGGAATAAGGAGTGGCAAGAGCCTAAGCTTGGGGATGCCCAAGGCACCCCAAGGTAATATTCAAGGAAAACCAAGAGCCTAAGCTTGGGGATGCCCCGTATGGCATCCCCTCTTTCGTTTTTGTTCATCAGTAACTTTACTTGGAGCTATATTTTTATTTACCACATGATATGTGTTTTGGTTGCAGCGTCATTTTCTTTTATTTTGTTTTGCTTTCTGTTTGAATAAAATATAAATATTTGAAATTCTTAAATGTTAGAGAGTCTTCACATAGTTACATAATTATTCGACTACTCATTGATCTTCACTTATATCTTTTGGAGTAGTTTGTTATTTGCTCTAGTGCTTCACTTATATCTTTTTAGAGCACGGTGGTAGTTTTATTTTGATGAAATAGATGAACTCTCATGCTTCACTTATATTATTTTGAGAGTCTTAAACAACATGGTAATTTGCTTTGGTTATGATTTTAGTCCTAATATGATGGGCATCCAAGAGGAATATAATAAAAACTTTCATATAAAGTGCATTGAATACTATGAGAAGTTTGATTCTTTATGATAGTTTTGAGATATGAAGATGGTGATATTAGAGTCATGCTAGTGGAGTAATTTTGAATTTGGGAGATACTTGTGTTAAAGTTTGTGATTCCCGTAGCATGCACGTATGGTGAACCGTTATCTGATGAAGTTGGAGCATGATTTATTTATTGATTGTCTTCCTTATGTGTGGAGGTCGGGATCGCGCGATGGTTAACTCCTACCAACCCTTCCCCTAGGAGCATGCGTGTAGTACTTTGTTTTGATTACTTGTAGATTTTTGCAATAAGTATGTGAGTTCTTTATGACTAATGTTGAGTCCATGGATTATACGCACTCTCACCCTTCCACCATTGCTAGCCTCTCTAGTACCGCACAACTTTCGCCGGTACCATAAACCCACCATTTACCTTCCTCAAAACAGCCACCATACCTACCTATTATGGCATTTCCATAGCCATTCCAAGATATATTGCCATGCAACTTTCCACCGCTCCGTTTATTATGACACGCTCCATCATTGTCATATTGCCTTGCATGATCATGTAGTTGACATGGCAAAGCGACCGCTCATAATTTTTCATACATGTCACTCTTGAATCAATGCACATCCCGGTACACCGCCGGAGGCATTCACATAGAGTCATATTTTGTTCTAAGTATTGACTTGTAATTCTTGAGTTGTAAGTAAATAAAAGTGTGATGATCTTCATTATTAGAGCATTGTCCCAGTGAGGAAAGGATGATGGAGACTCTGATTCCCCCACAAGTCGGGATGAGACTCCGGACGAAAAATAAAAAAATAAAAAAAGGGGAAAAAAGAGGCCATAAAAAAGAGAGAAGGCCCAAATAAAAAAATAAAAAAATGAGAGAAAAAGAGAGAAGGGGCAATGCTACTATCCTTTTACCACACTTATGCTTCAAAGGAGCACCATGATCTTCATGATAGAGAGTCTCCTATGTTTTCACTTTCATATAGTAGTGGGAATTTTTCAATATAGAACTTGGCTTGTATATTCCAATGATGGGCTTCCTCAAATTGTGAGCAAGCAAGTTGGATGCACACCCACTTAGTTTCCTTTTTGAGCTTTCATATACTTATAGCTCTAGTGCATCCGTTGCATGGCAATCCCTACTCACTCACATTGATATCTATTGATGGGCATCTCCATAGCCCGTTGATACGCCAAGTTGATGTGAGACTATCTCCTCCTTTTTGTCTTCTCCACAACCACCATTCTATTCCACCTATAGTGCTATGTCCATGGCTCATGCTCATGTATTGCGTGAAGATTGAAAAAGTTTGAAAATACTAAAGTATGAAACAATTGCTTGGCTGAAACCGGGGTTGTGCATGATTAAATACTTTGTGTGATGAAGATAGAGTATAACCAGACTATATGATTTTGTAGGGATAACTTTCTTTGGCCATGTTATTTTGAGAAGACATGATTGCTTTGTTAGTATGCTTGAAGTATTATCATTTTTATGTCAATATTAAACTTTTGCTTTGAATCTTATGGATCTGAAAATTCTTTCCACAATAAGGAGAGATTACATTGATAAATATGTTAGGTAGCATTCCACATCAAAAATTCTGTTTTTATCATTTACCTACTCGAGGACGAGCGGAAATTAAGCTTGGGGATGCTTGATACGTCTCCAACGTATCTATAATTTTTGATTGTTCCATGCTATTATATTATCCATCTAGGATGTTTTATATGCATTTATATGCTATTTTATATGATTTTGGGGACTAACCTATTAACCTAGAGCCCAGTGCCAGTTTCTGTTTTTCCTTGTTTTTGAGTTTTACAGAAAAGGAATACCAAATGGAGTCCAATTGACATGCCAATTTTTGATAATTTTTTATGGACCAAAAGAAGTCCCCGGAGTAAAAGAGTTGGGCCAAAAGAGTCCCGGGCCGTCCACGAAGGGGGAGGGCGCGCCCTACCCCTGGGCGCGCCCCCCTATCTCGTGGACAACTCGGGGACCCCCCGACATGAGACTGACGCCAAAAATTCCTACAAATACGGAAACCCCTAGAAATAAACCTAGATCAGGAGTTCCGCCGCCGCAAGCCTCTGTAGCCACCAAAAACCTCTCGGGAGCCCGTTCCGGCACCCTGCCGGAGGGGGAATCCATCACCGGTGGCCATCTTCATCATCTCGGCGCTCTCCATGACGAGGAGGGAGTAGTTCACCCTCGGGGCTGAGGGTATGTACCTGTAGCTATGTGATTGATCTCTCTCTCTCTCTCTCTCTCTCTCGTGTTCTTGATTTTGCATGATCTTGATGTACCGCGAGCTTTGCTACTATAGTTGGATCTTATGATGTTTCTCCCCCTCTACTTTCTTGTAATGGATTGAGTTTTCCCTTTGAAGTTATCTTATCGGATTGAGTCTTTAAGGATTTGAGAACACTTGATGTATGTCTTGTGTGGGATACCCGTGGTGACAATCGGGTATTCTATTGATTCATTTGATGTATGTTTTGGTGATCAACTTGCGGGTTCCGTGACCTTGGGAATCTATGCATAGGGGTTGGCACACATTTTCATCTTGACTCTCCAGTAGAAACTTTGGGGCACTCTTTGAAGTTCTTTGTGTTGGCTTGAATAGATGAATCTCAGATTGTGTGATGCATATCATATAATCAAACCCGCGGATACTTGAGGTGACATTGGAGTATCTAGTTGACATTAGGGTTTTGGTAGATTTGTGTATTAAGGTGTTATTTTACTACGAACTCTAGGGATGTTTGTGACACTTATAGGAATAGCCCAATGGATTGACCGGAAAGAATAACTTTGAGGTGGTTTCGTACCCTACCATAATCTCTTCGTTTGTTCTCCGCTATTAGTGACTTTGGAGTGACTCTTTGTTGCATGTTGAGGGGTAGTTATATGATCCAATTATGTTATTATTGTTGAGAGAACTTGCACTAGTGAAAGTATGAACCCTAGGCCTTGTTTTGAAGCATTGCAATACCGTTTACACTCACTTTTACCACTTTTTACCTTGCTGTTTTTATATTTTTAGATTACAATAACCTATATCTACCATCCATATTGCACTTGTATCACCATCTCTTCGCCGAACTAGTGCACCTATACAATTTATCATTGTATTGGGTGTGTTGGGGACACAAGAGACTCTTTGCTATTTGGTTGCAGGATTGTTTGAGAGAGACCATCTTCATCCTACGCCTCCCACGGATTGATAAACCTTAGGTCATCCACTTGAGGGAAATTTGTTGTTGTCCTACAAACCTCTGCACTTGGAGGCCCAACAACGTCTACAAGAAGAAGGTTGGTAGTAGACATCAGGGCTACATTGAACGACAAGATATCCGTGCTGAAATTTAAACTTATTCACGGTTTGTTTGGCCTTTTTATACACTAATTGAGTTTGCTAGGCGTTTAATGTCCATAACTTAAATCTGAACTTCAAATACATGCTCCAGTACACCAAAATGGCTAGAAAAATTATACATGTGTCCTTGGGTGCATGTTTAGGTCCCATGCCAGGAATGGGAACGAATTACAACCGTACCGCGTCCTGGCTCATCCTCAAACATTTAGAATCTCGGTTTTTAAATCCCCATAAATCCTGAACTCACCAGAAGGTCATGAAAGTTGGCATGGTGTCACGTGATGGCGCATATATGTCGTGGTAAAAACATTACCAAGTTGGGCCAAGCTTTATTACAAACCTCTTACAAACCGGAGCTCCTCTCAAAGAAGGCTCGTGGTTCTGATAGGGAAACGTGTTCCCCTTGTGGCGAAACATAATCACTGCCCCTTTTCGCCTTGTATTTTCTTCTACGGGCAACATGGAACGATAGGATATCCCTGCTGAAATTTAAACTTATTCACGGTTCGTTTGGCCTTTTTATACACTAACTGAGTTTCCTAGGCATTTAATGTCCATAATTCAAATTTGAACCTCAAATACATGCTCCAGTTCACCAAAATGGCTAGAAAAATTATACATGCATGTGTCCTTGGGTAATGTTTAGGTCCCATGCCAGGAATGGGAACGAATTACAACCGTACCGGCGTCCTGGCTCGTCCTCAAACATTTGGAATCTCATTTTTTAAATCGCCGTAAATCCAAATCTCACCTGAAAGTCATGAAAGTAGGCATGGTGTCACGTCATGGCACATATATGTCGTGGTAAAAACATTGTCCAATTTCGGTCAAGCTTTATTACAAACCTCTTACAAACTGGAGCTTCTCTCAAAGAAGCCTCGTGGTTCCGATAGGAAACGTGTTCCCCTTGTTGTCGAAATGTAATCACTGTCTCTTTTCGCCTTGTATTTTCTTCTACGGGCAACATGGAACGGCATTCTATCCATGAAGGAAATATGCCCTAGAGGCAATAATAAAGTTATTATTTATTTCCTTATATCATGATAAATGTTTATTATTCATGCTAGAATTGTATTAACCGGAAACATAATACATGTGTGAATACATAGACAAACAGATAGTCACTAGTAAGCCTCTACTAGACTAGCTCATTAATCAAAGATGGTTATGTTTCCTAACCATAAGACATGTGTTGTCATTTGATTAATGGGATCACCTCATTAGAAGAATGATGTGATTGACATGACCCATTCCGTTAGCTTAGCACTTGATCGCTTTAGTATATTGCTATTGCTTTCTTCATGACTTATACATGTTCCTATAACTATGAGATTATGCAACTCCCGTTTACGGAGGAACACTTTGGTACTACCAAACGTCACAACGTAATCGGGTGATTATAAAGGAGTACTACAGGTGTCTCCAAAGGTACTTGTTGGGTTGGCGTATTTCGAGATTAGGTTTTGTCACTCCGATTGTCGGAGAGGTATCTACTGGCCTTCTCAAGAATACACATCACATAAGCCTTGCAAGCATTAGAACTAATGAGTTAGTTGTGAGATGATGTATTATGAGCGAGTAAAGAGACTTACCAAAGAATGAGATTGAACTAGGTATTGGATACCGACGATCGAATCTCGGGTAAGTAACATACCGATGACAAAGGGAACAACGTATGTTGTTATGCGGTCTCGACCGATAAAGATCTTCAGAGAAAATGTAGGAACCAATATGGGCATCCAGGTCCCGCTATTGGTTATTGACGGAGACATGTCTCGGTCATGTCTACATTATTCTCGAACCGTAGGGTCCGCACGCTTAAGGTTTCAATAGCGGTTATATTATGAGTTTATGTATTTTGATGTACGAAGGTTGTTCGAGTCCGGATATGACCACGGACATGACGAGGAGTCTCGAAATGGTCGAGACATAAAGATTAATATATTGGACGGATATATTTGGACACCGGAAAGGTTAGGAGAAGTTTGGAGCTCCGGAGGTTCCGGAACCCCGGGAGGTATATGGGCCTTATTGGGCCCATGTAGGAGGAAGGAGAAGGAACAAGGGAGGCGCCCCCAAGCCCAATCCGGTGGGGAGGGGGCGGCCCCCAAGCCCAATCCGAATTGGGGAGGGGCCGCCCCCTTTCCTTTCTCCTTCCCCTCTTCCTATTCCTACTACTAGTACTACTTCCTAATACTAGTACTCCTTCCTTCCCCTCCAAATAAGATAAGGAAAGAGAGGGAAACCTACTTGGAGTAGGTGTCCCCCTCCCTCTGGCGCGCCCCCTTTGAGGCCGGCCACCTCCTCCCTCCCGCCTGTCGATCCGGGGGTAAGGGGGCACCCTAGGAGACACAAGTTGATCCTTGAGATCGTTCCTTAGCCGTGTGCGGTGCCCCTCCACCATATTCCACCTCGGTCATATCATAGCAGTGCTTAGGCGAAGCCTGCGTCGGTAGAACATCAAGATCGTCACCACGCCGTCGTCTTGTGAACTCCCTCTCCCGGAGCTTTGCTTTGGATCGGAGCCCGAGGAGCGTCATCGAGCTGAACGTGTGCCATGAACTCGTAGGTGCCGGAGTAACGGCGCTGGATGCGGCTGGATCGCTAGGAGAACTTAGTACTTCTTCCTATACTTTGTGATCGTCTCGGAGGCTCCGGAGTAACGGCGCTGGGATCGGCTGGATCGGGAGGAGAACGTACGACTACTTCCTCTACGTTGTGATCGCTTCGCTTTGGTCTCACGAGTGCGTAGACAATACTCTCCTCTCGTTGCTATGCCATCACCATGGTCCCGTGTGCGAGGGAAATTTTTGAAATTACTGCGTTCCCCTACGTGGCATCCGAGCCTGGTTTTATGCGTTGATGTCATATGCACGAGTAGAACACAAGTGAGTTGTGGGCGATACAAGTCATACCGCCTACCAGCATGTCATACTTTGGTTCAGCGGTATTGTGAGATGAAGCGCCCGGACCGACATTACGCAGACGCTTTACGCGAGACTGGTTTCACCGCTACGAGCACTCGTGCTTAAAGGTGGCTGGCGGGTGTCTGTCTCTCTCACTTTAGTTGAACCGAGTGGCTACGCCCGGTCCTTGAGAAGGTTAAACGGAGTCTATTTGTGAAGTATCGTTGTGGTTTTGATGCGTAGGTAAGAACGGTTCTTGCTCAGCCCGTAGCAGCCACGTAAAACTTGCAACAACAAAGTAGAGGACGTCTAACTTGTTTTTGCAGGGCATGTTGTGATGTGATATGGTCAAGACGTGATGCTATATTTTATTGTATGAGATGATCATGTTTTGTAACCGAGTTATCGGCAATGGCAGGAGCCATATGGTTGTCGCTTTATTGTATGAAATGCAAACGCCTGTAATTGCTTTACTTTATCACTAAGCGGTAGCGATAGTCGAGAAGCAACAGATGGCGAAACGACAACGATGCTACGATGGAGATCAAGGTGTCGGCCGGTGGCGATGGTGATCACGACGGTGCTTCAGAGATGGAGATCACAAGCACAAGATGATGATGGCCATATCATATCACTTATATTGATTGCATGTGATGTTTATCCTTTATGCATCTTATCTTGCTTTGATTGACGGTAGCATTATAAGATGATCTCTCACTAAAAATTATCAAGAAGTGTTCTCCTGAGTATGCACCGTTGCCAAAGTTCGTAGTACCAGACACCACGTGATGATCGGGTGTGATAAGTTCTACGATCCATCTACACCGGGTGCAAAATAGTTGCACGAGCAGAAAACTCAGGTTAAACTTAACGAGCCTAGCATATAACAGATATGGCCTCGGAACACTGAGACCGAAAGGTAGAGAGTGAATCAAATAGTAGATATGATCAACATAGTGATGTTCACCATTGAAACTACTCCATCTCACGTGATGATCGGACATGGTTTAGTTGATTTGGATCACGTAATCACTTGGATGACTAGAGATGTCTGTCTAAGTGGGAGTTTTAATATGATTAATTGAACTTAAATTTATCATGAACTTAGTACTGATAGTATTTTTGCTTGTCTATGTTTCTTTGTAGATAGATGGCTCGTCTTTGTTGTTCCGTTGAATTTTAATGCGTTCCTTGAGAAAGCAAAGTTGAAAGATGATGGTAGCAATTACACGGACTGGGTCCGTAATTTGAGGATTATCCTCATTGTCAGCAGAAGAATTACGCCCCTGGAAGCACCGCTGGGTGCGAACTTTCGCAGGAGCTGCGCGAAGTTGTGAACGTCTGGCGAGCAAAAGTGATGACTACTCGATAGTTTAGTGTGCCATGCTTTACGGCTTAGAACCGGGTCTTCAACGACGTTTTGAGCGTCATGGAGCATATGAGATGTTCCAGGAGTTGAAGTTAATATTTCAAGCAAATGCCGGATTGAGAGATATGAAGTCTCCAATAAGTTCTATAGCTGCAAGATGGAGGAGAATAGTTACATCGGTGAACATATACTCAAAATGTGGGTATAATAATCACTTGATTCAACTGGGAGTTACTCTTAGGATGATAGTGTCATTGATAGAATTCTCCAATCATCGCCACCAAGCTACAAGAGCTTCGTGATGAACTATAATATGCAAGGGATGACCAAAACAATTCCGAGCTCTTCGCAATGTTGAAAGCCGCGGAGGTAGAAATCAAGAAAGAGCATCAAGTGTTGATGGTCAACAAGACCACTAGTTTCAAGAAAAAGGGCAAAGGAAAGAAGAAGGGAAACTTCAAAAAGAACAGCAAGAAAGTTGCTGCTCAAGAGAAGAAACCCAAGTCTGGACCTAAGCCTGAAATCGAGTGTTTTTACCGCAAGCAGACCGACACCGGAAGCGGAACTGCCCCAAGTATTTGGCGGATAAGAAGGATGGCAAGGTGAACAAAGGTATATGTGATATACATGTTATTGATGTGTACCTTACTAGAGCTCGTAGTAGCACCTAGGTATTTGATCTTTGGTTACATTGTTAATATTTACAACTCAAAGCAGGGACTCTGAGAATAAGCGAGCGGCAAAGGGCGAGGTGACGATGCTTGGCGTGGGAAAGCGGTTCCAAGGTCAATGTGATCGCGGTCGGCACGCTACCTCTACATCTACCTTCGGGATTAGTTTTAGACCTAAATAATTGTTATTTGGTGCCAGCGTTGAGCATGAACATTATATCTGGATCTTGTTTGATGCGAGACGGTTATTCATTTAAATCGAGAGAATAATGGTTGTTCTATTTATATGAGTAATATCTTTTATGGTCACACGCTTGAAGAATGGTCTATTTTTATTGAATCTCGATAGTAGTAATACACATATTCATAATGTTGAAACCAAAAGATGCAGAGTTGATAATGATAATGCAACTTATTTGTGGCACTTGCCGTTTAGGTCATATCGGTGTAAAACGCATGAAGAAACTCCATCTTGATGGGCTTCGGAAACACTTGATTATGAATCATTTGGTACTTACGAACCATGCCTCATGGGCAAGATGACTAAAACGCCGTTCTCCGGAACTATGGAGCGAGCAACTGATTTGTTGGAAATCATACATCGATCTTTGTGGTCCAATGAATGTTGAGGCGCGGGTATCGTTATTTTCTCACCTTCACAGATGATTTGAGCAGATATGGGTATATCTACTTAATGAAACACAAATCTGAAACATTTGAAAAGTTCAAAGAATTTCAGAGTGAAGTGGAAAATCATCGTAACAAGAAAATAAAGTTTCTACGATCTGATCGTGGAGGAGAATATTTGAGTTACGAGTTTGGTTTACATTTGAAACAATGTGGAATAGTTTAGCAACTCACGCCACCGGAACACCACGGAGAAATGGTGTGTCCGAACGTCGTAATCGTACTTTACTTGATATGGTGCGGTCTATGATGTCTCTTATCGATTTACCGCTATCGTTTTGGGGATATGCTTTAGAGACGGCCGCATTCACGTTAAATAGGGCACCATCTAAATCCGTTGAGACGACACCATATGAACTGTGGTTTGGCAAGAAACCAAAGTTGTCGTTTCTTAAAATTTGGGGCTGCGATGCTTATGTAAAGAAACTTCAACCAGATAAGCTCGAACCCAAATCGGAGAAATGTGTCTTCATAGGATACCCAAAGGAGATGTTGGGTACACCTTCTATCACAGATCTGAAGGCAAGATTTTCGTTGCTAAATTCGGATCCTTTCTAGAGAAGGAGTTTCTCTCGAAAGAAGTGAGTGGGAGGAAAGTAGAACTTGATGAGATAATCAGATTCTGCTCCCTTATTGGAAAGTAGTTCATCACAAGAAAGCGGTTCTGTGACAACTACACCAATTGGTGAGGAAACTAATGATGTTGATCATGAAACTTCAGATCAAGTTGCTACTGAACTTCAGAGGGTCAAGCAGAATAAAATACGCACCCGAGTGAATGCGGTAATCCTATTACGGAAGTCATGTTACTTGACCATGGCGAACCTACAAACTATGAAGAAGCGATGGTGAGCCCAGATTCATGAAATGGCTGGAAGCCATGAAATCTGAGATGGGATCCATGTATGAGAACAAAGTATGGACTTTAGTTGACTTGCCCAATGATCGGCAAGCCATTGAGAATAAATGGATCTTTAAGAAGAAGACTGACGATGGTAATATAACTGTCTACAAAGCTCGACTTGTTGCAAAAGGTTTTCGACAAGTTCAAGGGGTTGACTATGATGAGACTTTCTCACCCGTAGCGATGCTTAAGTCTGTCTCAATCCTGTTAGCAATTGCCGCATTTTATGATTATGAAATTTGGCAAATGGATGTAAAAACTGCATTCTTGAATGGATTTCTAGAAGAAGAGTTGTATATGATGCAACCAGAAGGTTTTGCTGATCCAAAAGGTGCTAACAAAGTGTGCAAGCTCCAATGATCAATTTATGGTGCAGTGCAAGCCTCTCGGAGTTGGAATAAACGTTTTGATAGTGTGATCAAAGCATATGGTTTTATCTGAGACCTTTGGAGAAGCCTGTATTTACAAGAAAGTGAGTGGGAGCTCTGTAGCATTTACGATATTATATGTGGACGACATATTATTGATTGGAAATGATATAGAATTTCTGGATAGCATAAAAGGATACTTGAATAAAAGTTTTTCAATGAAAGACCTCGGTGAAGCTGCTTACATATTGGGCATCAAGATCTATAGAGATAGATCAAGACGCTTAATTGGACTTTCACAAAGCACATACCTTGATAAAGTTTTGAAGAAATTCAAAATGGATCGAGCAAAGAAAGGTTTTTACGTATTACAAGGTATAAGATTGAGTCGGACTCAATGCCCGACCACACAGAAGATAGAGAGAAAATGAAAGATGTTCCTATGCTTCAGCCATAGGCTCTATCATGTATGCAATCTTGTGTACCGGACACGGCGTATGCTTAGGCTGTAAGCTTGGCGGGAAGGTACCAAAGTAATCCAGAGTGGATCGACAGCGGTCAAGAACATCTGAAATACGAAAAGGACTAAGGATATGTTTCGTATATGGAGGTGACAAAGAGCTAGTCGTAAATGGTTACGTCGATGCAAGCTTTGACAATCCGGACGATTCTAAATCGCAAACCCGGATCGTGTTTTTGTTAAGCGGTGGAGCTTTGTCGGTTGGTGCAGTTCTAAACAAAGCGTCGTGGCGGGATCTACATGTGAAGCGGAGTACATAGTCGCTTGAGCAGCAAATGAAGGAGTCTGGATGAAAGAGTTCATTTCCGATCTAGGTGTCATACCTAGTGCATCGGGACCAATGAAGATCTTCTATGACAATACTGGTGCAATTGCCTTGGCAAAGGAATCCAGATTTCACAAGAGGACCAAGCATATCAAAAGACGCTTCAACTCCATTCGGGACCAAGTCCAAGTGGGAAACATAGAAATTTGCAAAATACATACGGATCTGAATGTTGCAGACCCATTGACTAAGCCTCTTCCACGAGCAAAACATGATCAGCACCAAGACTCCATGGGTGTTAGAATCATTACTGTGTAATATAGATTATTGACTCTAGTGCAAGTGGGAGATCGAAGGAAATATGCCCTAGAGGCAATAATAAAGTTATTATTTATTTCCTTATATCATGATAAATGTTTATTATTCATGCTAGAATTGTATTACAGGAAACATAATACATGTGTGAATACATAGACAAACAGATAGTCACTAGTAAGCCTCTACTAGACTAGCTCATTAATCAAAGATGGTTATGTTTCCTAACCATAAGACATGTGTTGTCATTTGATTAATGGGATCACCTCATTAGAAGAATGATGTGATTGACATGACCCATTCCGTTAGCTTAGCACTTGATCGCTTAGTATATTGCTATTGCTTTCTTCATGACTTATACATGTTCCTATAACTATGAGATTATGCAACTCCCGTTTACGGAGGAACACTTTGGTACTACCAAGCGTCACAACGTAATCGGGTGATTATAAAGGAGTACTATGGTGTCTCCAAAGGTACTTGTTGGGTTGGCGTATTTCGAGATTAGGTTTTGTCACTCCGATTGTCGGAGAGGTATCTCTGGGCCTTCTCGGTAATACACATCACATAAGCCTTGCAAGCATTACAACTAATGAGTTAGTTGTGAGATGATGTATTACGGAACGAGTAAAGAGACTTACCAAAGAATCTAGATTGAACTAGGTATTGGATACCGACGATCGAATCTCGGGTAAGTAACATACCGATGACAAAGGGAACAACGTATGTTGTTATGCGGTCCGACCGATAAAGATCTTCAGAGAAATGTAGGAACCAATATGGGCATCCAGGTCCCGCTATTGGTTATTGACGGAGACATGTCTCGGTCATGTCTACATTATTCTCGAACCGTAGGGTCCGCACGCTTAAGGTTTCGATGACGGTTATATTATGAGTTTATGTATTTTGATGTACGAAGGTTGTTCGAGTCCGGATATGATCACGGACATGACGAGGAGTCTCGAAATGGTCGAGACATAAAGATTAATATATTGGACGGATATATTTGGACACCGGAAAGGTTAGGAGAAGTTTGGAGCTCCGGAGGTTCTGGAACCCCGGGAGGTATATGGGCCTTATTGGGCCCATGTAGGAGGAAGGGAGAAGGAACAAGGGAGGCGCGCCCCAAGCCCAATCCGAATTGGGAGGGGGGGCCGCCCCTTTCCTTTCTCCTTCCCCTCTTCCTATTCCTACTACTAGTACTACTTCCTAATACTAGTACTCCTTCCTTCCCTCCAAATAAGATAAGGAAGAGAGGAAACCTACTTGGAGTAGGTTTCCCCCCTCTATGGCGCCCCCTTTGAGGCCGGCCACCTCCTCCCTCCCTCCTTTATATACGGGGTAAGGGGCACCCTAGGAGACACAAGTTGATCCTTGAGATCGTTCCTTAGCCGTGCGGTGCCCCTCCACCATATTCCACCTCGGTCATATCATAGCGATTGCTTAGGTGAAGCCCTGCGTCGGTAGAACATCAAGATCGTCACCAAGCCGTCGTCTTGACGGAACTCCCTCTCCCGGAGCTTTCTTTGGATCGGAGCCCGAGGAGGCGTCATCGAGCTGAACGTGTGCCAAGAACTTCGGAGGCGCCGGAGTAACGGCGCTGGGATCGGCTGGATCGCGAGGAGAACGTCGACTACTTCCTCTACGTTGTGATCGACTCGAGGCGCCGAATGGCGCCGGGATCGGCTGGATCGCGAGGAGAACGTACGACTACTTCCTCTACGTTGTGATCGCTTCCGCTTTGGTCTACGAGGGTACGTAGACAATACTCTCCCCTCTCGTTGCTATGCCATCACCATGGTCCTGTGTGTGCGTAGGAAAATTTTGACTGCGTTCCCCTACAATCAATGCTGAAATTTAAACTTATTCAGGGTTCGTTTGGCCTTTTTATACACTAATTGAGTTTCCTAGGCATTTAATGTCCATAATTCAAATTTGAACTACAAATACATGCTCAAGTTCACAAAAATGGCTATAAAAAGTGTACATGTGTCCTTGGGTGCATGTTTAGGTCCCATGCCAGGAATGGGAGCGAATTACAACCGTACCTGCGTCCTGGCTCGTCCTCAAACATTTGGAATCTCGGTTTTTTAAATGCCCATAAATCCAAAACTCACCAGAAAGTCATCAAAGGTGGCATGGGGTCACATCATGGCACATATATGTCGTGGTAATAACATTGCCAATTTGGGCCAAGATTTATTACAAACCTCTTACAAACATGAGCCTGTCACAAGAACCCTCGTGGTTTCGATAGGGAAACGTGTCCCCTTGTGGGCCAAACAATAATCGCTCCCTCTTCTAGCCTCTTATTTTCTTCTACACGCAACAAGGAACAACAGGAGGTTTGCACTGAACTTTGAAATTATTCAGGGCTCGTTTGACCCTTTTTATTCATTAATTGAGTTTTCTAGGCATTTAATGTCCATAATTCAAATCCGAACTGCAAATACATGCTCGAGTGCACCAAAATTGCTAGAAAAAACGTACATGTGTCCTTGGGGTGCATGTTTAGGTCCCATGGAACGGATGGGAATGAATTCAACCGTATCGTCGTCCTGCCTTGGCCACAAACATTGCGAATCTTGGTTTATAAATCTCAGTGAATCCAGAACTCACCAGGAAATCATGAAACTTGGCAGGGTGTCACTACATGGTACATATAATTGTCCAATTTGGGCGAAGCTATATTACAAACCTCTTACAAACCGAAGCTTCTTGCAACCCTCGTGGTTTCGGTGGGCGAAACGATAATCGCTGCCTCTTCAAGCCTTGAACTTTGTTTTCTACAGGCAACATAGAATAATAGGAGTGTCGTGCTGAAATTTGAAACTGTTCATGGTTCATTTGGCCATTGTGTATTTTACTAATTAAGTTTTCTACGCATTTAATATAGTCCATAATTCAAATTTGAACTACAAGCGCATGCTCCAGTGAAGCAAAATGGGTGGGAAATCGTACATGTGTCATTGGGTGCATGTTTAGGTCTCATTTAAGGAATGAGAATGAATTACAAACTTATCGTCGCCTTGAAACATTGAGAATCTCGGTTTTTAAATCCTAGAAAATCAAAAACTCACCCAAAAAACATGAAACTTGGCATGGTTTATGACATGGCACATATATGCCATGGTAAAAAAAATCGTCTAGTTTGAGAAGAGGCGCACACATTAGTAGCTAGCGAATTCCTTTTTGAAACAAAAAGTTGGCACGTTAATATCGCAAACAGTTGTATTATATGAACCGTGTAAAAATTTAACTATGCTCAGTGGCATGCATGGAGCTGTTTGATTAGACGTGACGAGCGCGAGAAGTCGCCGTGCAGGCTCGACGGGACGCGTGTGAGCAGTCCGTCGCGCAGGCTCGACGGGACACGTGCGAGCAGCAAGGCCGCCCATGCTCACCAGGAAGCGAGGTCTTTGACCTCCATGCACCAGCTGCCGCCCGCCTCGCTTACAACTTCTCCATTAATGGGTTAATTAAAGCGCCTGGACGAAGGTTTTTTAGGGGTGGACGAAGGGTGTTTGCTTGTGATCCCATGGCAGCATTTGCTTTGTTCGTGTTTTCAACTCGTATTCCGGCCTAATTTAAATTGCCACATAGGGCAACGGATAATACAACGACAAATAAAATGGCAACGGATAGTACGACGACAAATTTACAATGGCACAGATAATAATTGTCTTACATATTCCGAATAATTTAAAATGCCACATGCGGCAAAGCCCGGAAGACACGGAGGAAGAGAAGAAGGAAATCACAGACAACGATCTGGATCGCTACTGTATCTACTCTTCGATGGATCGCCGGGCAATGACATCCTCCATCTCCTTCTTCAATTCATCACGACTTTGCTTGAAAGTAGCCACAGATTCCTCCACCTCCTTTTCACGCTCGATCCGGAGCTTCCTCAAGTCACCCATCAGTTCCTCGACGACTGTTGTCAGCGTCATCCCCGAGGCACTGCTCTGCTCATGCAACTTCTTCCAGCCGCCGGCCTCCTCCTCCTTCTCGGTGAGCGCCTTGAGGAGCTTCGCATCGTCACCCATGAGTTGCTCAACGAGGCTGGTTTCCTTGTCAACCAAGGCATCGCTGATCTCGAGCATCTTCATCAAGCCGTCGACCAGCTCCTACTGCTTAATGAGGTCAGCGAGACTGTCGTGGCCGCCGACCAAGGACTTCAGCAACGCCAGCTCGTCGCGATCGCCGATGCGGTGAGTGCACTTGTGAGAGCCCTCGCGCGCCCATGAGAGCTCGTTCAAGGGCTCTGCGGCGCGCCGGGGCATCTCTGATGCGGCTATCACTTCGCGGCGGGACCTCTTTAGTGCTTCTGCGGCCTTGGTCTTTGCTGCCTGGTTATATGCCCACCCGAAATTCCTCCTACCGGTCATGGCGGAACGACTTGACAGGAAAGACCAGTTTTGTGGGTGACGAGGAGAGGAACTGTGAAGTAATTTTTGAGTGGGTAGTTTTTATAGCCCGGTGCTAAGTGTGAACACATATTAGTTTGATAGGTGTGAACAGATTTGCAATTACTTATTCCGTTGTAATCTGCAATGTGACGAGAAACAAAGTCAAAATTTATTGATGGTTCTGGGCCTAGAAAGCCCCGTTTCTGTTGTTCTACCTCATCACAAACAGTTCTTTTGGATCAACCGTATGCCATGCATCGGAAACCCGAAACATGGGCCCTTATTCTCGGATGTACGTGTACGTGTCTGCCCACTATCACACATGGTCATGATATCACCATCGTGTCCTATGGATGCGCCGTCGCATCTCCCACAGGGTGCCAGAAGGTTGACCACGTGGTTGCTCGTCATGGCATCCCTGCGCGCGCTCTGCTCGCCATTGAGGCAAATTTACAATGGCAATGGTTAATAATTGTCTTACATATTCAGGGTAATTTAAAATGTCACATGCGGCAAGGCACAAAACACTCACGACCTACTTATGCATACAATTATAATAAAATATAGGCTAAAAAACCGAGCCGGCGGCCTTCCGATGACGATCTTCTCGGACTCCATGATCAGCATATCATCCCTGCGGCGTGTGCGTGTGCGTAGTAATTTCAAAAAAATTCTTATGCACACACAAGATCATGGTGATGCATAGCAACGAGAGGGGAGAGAGTTGTCCACGTACCCTCGTAGACCGAAAGCGGAAGCGTTAGCACAACGCGGTTGATGTAGTCATACGTCTTCACGGCCCGACCGATCAAGCACCGAAAGCACGACACCTCTGAGTTCTTGCACACGTTCAGCTCGATGACGTCCCTCGAACTCAGATCCAGCCGAGTGTCGAGGGAGAGTTCCGTCAGCACGACGGCGTGGTGACAATGATGATGTTCTACCGACGCAGGGCTTCGCCTAAGCACCGCTACGATATTATCGAAGAGGACTATGGTGGAGGGGGGCACCGCAGAAGGCTAAGAGATCAATGATCAATTGTTGTGTCTCCAAGGGGTGGCCCCCTCCCCGTATATAAAGGAGTGGAGGAGGGGGAGGGCCGGCCCTCTCTATGGCGCACCCTAGGAGGAGTCCTACTCCCATCGGGAGTAGGATTCCCCCCTTCCAAGTAGTAGGAGTAGGAGTCAAGGAAAGGGGAGAGAGAAGAGAAGGAGAAGGCGTAGCCCCCCCCCCCTAGTCCAATTCGGACTAGGCCTAGGGGGCGCCAACTTCTCCTCTCTCTTTCCCTAAAGCCCAATAAGGCCCATATACTCCCCGGCGAATTCCCGTAACTCTCCGGTACTCCGAAAAATAACGGAATCACTCGGAACCTTTCCGATGTTCGAATATAGTCGTCCAATATATCGATCTTTACATCTCGACCATTTTGAGACTCCTCGTCATGTCCCCGATCTCATCCGGGACTCCGAACTACCTTCGGTACATCAAAACACATAAACTCATAATATAACCGTCATCGAACTTTAAGCGTGCGGACCCTATGGGTTCGAGAACAATATAGACATGACCGAGACACGTCTCCGGTCAATAACCAACAGTGGAACCTGGATGCTCATATTGGCTCCCACATATTCTATGAAGATCTTTATCGGTCAAACCGCATAACAACATACATTGTTCCCTTTGTCATCGGTATGTTACTTGCACGAGATTCGATCATCGGTATCTTAATATCTAGTTCAATATCGTTACCGGCAAGTCTCTTTACTCGTTCTATAATGCATCATCCCGCAACTAACTCATTAGTCACATTGCTTGCAAGGCTTATAGTGATGTGCATTATCGAGAGGGCCCAGAGATACCTCTCCAACAATCGGAGTGACAAATGCTAATCTCGAAATACCCCAACTCAACAAGTACCTTTGGAGACACTTGTAGAGCACCTTTATAATCACCCAGTTCCGTTGTGACGTTTGGTAGCACACAAAGTGTTCTTCCGGTAAACGGGAGTTGCATAATCTCATAGTCATAGGAACATGTATAAGTCATGAAGAAAGCAATAGCAACATACTAAACGATCAAGTGCTAAGCTAACGGAATGGGTCAAGTCAATCACATCATTCTCCTAATTATGTGATCCCGTTAATCAAATGACAACTCATGTCTATGGCTAGAAAACTTAACCATCTTTGATTCAACGAGCTAGTCAAGTAGAGGCATACTAGTGACACTATGTTTGTCTATGTATTCACACATGTATTATGTTTCCGGTTAATACAATTCTAGCATGAATAATAAACATTTATCATGAAATAAGGAAATAAATAATAACTTTATTATTGCCTCTAGGGCATATTTCCTTCAGTCTCCCAGTTGCACTAGAGTCAATAATCTAGTTCACATCACCATGTGATTTAACACCAATATTCACATCTGTATATGATTAATACCCATAGTTCACATCGTCATGTGATCAACACCCAAAGGGTTTACTAGAGTTAATAATCTAGTTCACATCGATATGTGATTAACACCCAAAGAGTACTAAGGTGTGATCATGTTTTGCTCGTGAGAGAAGTTTAGTCAGCAGTGCAGCACATTGAGCCGTATGTATTTTGCAAAAATATTCTATGTCTACAATGCTCTGTACGGAGCTACTCTAGCTAATTGCTCCCACTTTCAATATGTATCCAGATTAAGACTTAGAGTCATCTGGATCAGTGTCAAATCTTGCATCGACGTAACCCTTTACGACGAACCTCTTGTCACCTCCATAATTGAGAAACATATCCTTATTCCACTAAGGATAATTTTGACCAATGTCCAGTGATCTACTCCTTGATCACTATTGTACTCCCTTGCCAAACCAGGGCAGAGTATACAATAGGTCTAGTCCATAGAATGGCATACTTTTATAGAACCTATGACTGAGGCGTAGGGAATGACTTTCATTCTCTTTCTATTTTCTGCCGTGGTCGGGATTTGAGTCTTACTCAATTTCACACCTGTGCAACACAGGCAAGAACTCTTTCTTTGACTGTTCCATTTTGAACTACTTCAAAATCTTGTCAAGGTATGTACTCATTGAGAATCTTATCAAGCGTCTTGATCTATCTCAATGGATCTTGATGCTCAATATGTAAGTAACTTTACTGAGGTCTTTCTTTTAAAAAACTCCTTTCAAACACTTCTTTATGCTTTCCAGAAAAATTCTACATCATTTCTGATCAACAATATGTCACTCACATATACTTATCAGAAAGGATATAGTGCTCCCACTCACTTTATTGTAAATACAGGCTTCACTGCAAGTCCGTATAAAACTATATGCTTTGATGAACTTATCAAAGCGTATATTCCAACTCCGAGATGCTTGCACCAGTCCATAGATGGATCGCTGGAGCTTGCAAATTTTGTTAGCACCTTTAGGATTTGACAAAACCTTCTGGTTGCATCATATACAACTCTTCTTTAAGAAAACCATTAAGGAATGCAGTTTTGACATCCATTTGCCAGATTCCATAAAATGTGGCAATTGCTAACATGATTCGGACAGACTTAAGCATAGCTACCGTTGGGAAAATCTCATTGTAGTCAACACCTTGAACTTGTCGAAAACCTTTTTGCGACAAGTTGACCTTGTAGATAGTAACACTACTATCAACGACCGTCTTCCTCTTGAAGATCCATTTATTTTCTATGGCTTTGCCGATCATCGGGCAAGTCCACCAAAGTCCACACTTTGTTCTCATACATGGATCCTATCTCAGATTTCATGGCCTCCAGCCATTTCACGGAATCTGGGCTCATCATCGCTTCCTCATAGTTCATAGGTTTATCATGGTCTAGTAACATGACTTCCAGAACAGGATTACCGTACCACTCTCGTGCGGACCGTACTCTGGAAGACCTATGAGGTTCTGTTGTAACTTGCTCTGAAGTTTCATGATCATCATCATTAGCTTCCTCACTAATTGGTGTAGTCGTCACAGGAACCGATTTCTGCGATGAACTATTTTCGAATAAGGGAGTAGGTATAGTTACCTCATCAAGTTCTACTTTCCTCCCACTCACTTCTTTCGAGAGAAACTCCTTCTCTAGAAAGGATCCATTCTTTGCAACAAATATCTTGCCTTCGGATCTGTGATAGAAGGTGCACCCAACAGCTTCCTTTGGGTATCCTATGAAGACACATTTCTCCGATTTGGGTTCGAGCTTATCAGGTTGAAGCTTTTTCACATAAGCATCGCAGCCCCAAACTTTAAAAACGAC
This sequence comes from Aegilops bicornis, assembly GCA_021605145.1. Classification (NCBI taxonomy): domain Eukaryota; kingdom Viridiplantae; phylum Streptophyta; class Magnoliopsida; order Poales; family Poaceae; genus Aegilops; species Aegilops bicornis. Next base: position 276,999,982 of record CM038669.1, read on the forward strand.
AACTTTGGTTTCTTGCCAAACCACAGTTCATAAGGCGTCGTCTCAACGGATTTTGATGGTGCCCTATTTAAAGTGAATGCAGCTGTCTTTAATGCATAACCCCAAAATGATAATGGTAAATCGGTAAGAGACATCATAGATCGCACCATATCTAATAAAGTGTGGTTACGATGTTCGGACACACCATTATGCTGTGGTGTTCCAGGTGGCATGAGTTTGTGAAACTATTCCACATTGTTTTAATTGAAGACCAAACTCGTAACTTAAATATTCGTCTTCGCGATCAGATTGCAGAAACTTTATTTTCTTGTTACGATGATTTTCCACTTCACTCTGAAATTCTTTGAACTTTTCAAATATTTCAGACTTATGTTTCATCAAGTAAATATACTCATATCTTCTCAAATCATCTGTGAAGGTCAGAAATAACGATACCCGCCACGAGCATCAACACTCATTGGATCGCATACATCGGTATGTATTATCTCCAACAAGTCAGTAGCTCGTTCCATTGTTCCGAAGAACGGAGTTTTAGTCATGTTGCCCAAAAGGCACGGTTCGCAAGCATCAAATGATTCATAACCAAGTGATTCAAAAAATCCATCTTTATGGAGTTTCTTCATGCGCTTTACACCGATATGACCCAAACGGTAGTGTCACAAATAAGTTGCACTATCATTATTAACTTTGCATCTTTTGGCATCAATATTATGAATATGTGTATCACAATGATCGAGATCCAACAAACTATTTTCATTGGGTGTATGACCATTGAAGGTTTTATTCATGTAAACAGAACAACAATTATTCTCTGAATTTAAATGAATAACCATATTGCAATAAACATGATCAAATCATATTCATGCTCAATGCAAACGCCAAATAAGATTTATTTAGGTTTAACACTAATCCCGAAAGTATAGGGAGTGTGTGATGATGATCATATCAATCTTGGAACTACTTCCAACACTCATCATCACTTCCCCTTCAACTAGTCTCTGTTTATTATGTAACTCCTGTTTCGAGTTACTAATCTTAGCAACCGAACAAGTATCAAATACTCAGGGGCTACTACAAACACTAGTAAGGCACACATCAATAACATGTATATCAAATATACCCTTGTTCACTTTGCCATCCTTCTTATCCACCAAATATTCAGGGCATTTCCGCTTCCAGTGACCATTTCGTTTGCAGTAGAAGCACTCAGTTTCAGGCTTTAGTTCAGCTTTGGGCTTCTTCATGGGAGTGACAACTTGCTTGCCATTCTACTTGAAGTTTCCCTTTTTTTCGTTTGCCCTTTTCTTGAAACTAGTGGTCTTGTCAATCATCAACACTTGATGCTCTTTCTTGATTTCTACCTTCGTCGATTTCAACATCACGAAGAGCTAGGGAATTGTTTTCGTCATCCCTTGCATACTATAGTTCATCACGAAGTTCTAGTAACTTGGTGATGGTGACTAGAGAACTTTGTCAATCACTATCTTATCTGAAAGATTAACTCCCACTTGATTCAATCGATTGTAGTACCCAGACAATCTGAGCACATGCTCACTAGTTGAGCAATTCTCCTCCATCTTTTAGCTATAGAACTTGTTGGAGACTTCATATCTCTCAACTCGGGTATTTGCTTGAAATATTAACTTCAACTCTGGAACATCTCATATGGTCCATGACGTTCAAGACGCCTTTGAAGTCCCGACTCTAAGCCGTTAAGCATGGTGCACTAAACTATCAAGTAGTCATCATATTGAGCTAGCCAAACGTTCATAACATCGCAGACCGCTCCTGCAATAGGTCCGCTACCTAGCGGTGCATCAAGGACATAATTCTTCTGTGCAGCAATGAGAACAATCCTCAGATCACGGATCCAATGCGCATCATTGCTACTAACATCTTTCAACACAGTTTTCTCTAGGAACATATCAAAATAAACATATGAAAGCAACAACGTGAGCTATTGATCTACAACATAATTTGCAAAATACTACCAGGACTAAGTTCATGATAAATTTAAGTTCAATTAATCATATTACTTAAGAACTCCCACTTAGATAGACATCCCTCTAATCATCTAAGTGATCACGTGATCCAAATCAACTAAACCATAACCGATCATCACGTGAAATGGAGTAGTTTTCAATGGTGAACATCACTATGTTGATCATATCTACTATATGATTCACGCCGACCTTTCGGTCTCGGTGTTCGAGGCCATATCCGCATATGCCGGGCTTGTCAAGTTTAACTCGAGTATTCTGCGTGTGCAAAAACTGGCTTGCACCCGTTGTAGATGGACGTAGAGCTTATCACACCCGATCATCACGTGGTGTCCGGGCACGATTTAACTTTGGCAACGGTTGATACTCAGGGAGAACACTTTTATCTTGAAATTTAGTGAGAGATCATCTTATAATGCTACCGTCAATCAAAACAAAATAAGATGTATAAAAGATAAACATCATATGCAATCAAAAATATGTGACATGATATGGCAATCATCATCTTGTGCCTTTGATCTCCATCTCCAAAGCATCGCCATGATCTCCATCGTCACCGGCATGACACCATGATCTCCATCATCTTGATCTATATCAATGTGTCGTCACATGGTCGTCTCGCCAACTATTGCTCTTGCAGCTATTGCTATCGCATAGCGATAAAGTAAAACAATTATTTGGCGCTTGCATCTTATACAATAAAGAGACAACCATAAGGCATCTGCCAGTTGCCGATAACTTCAACAAAACATGATCATCTCATACAACAACTTATATCTCATCACGTCTTGACCATATCACATCACAACATGCCCTGCAAAAACAAGTTAGACGTTCTCTACTTTTTTGTTGCAAGTTTTACGTGGCTGCTACGGGCTGAGCAAGAACCGTTCTTACCTACGCATTAAAACCACAACGATAGTTCGTCAAGTTAGTGTTGTTTTAACCTTCTCAAGGACCGGGCATAGCCACACTCGGTTCAACTAAAGTTGAAGAAACTGACACCCGCCATCCACCTGTGTGCAAAGCACGTCGGTAGAACCAGTCTCGCGTAAGCGTACGCGTAATGTTGGTCCGGGCCGCTTCATCCAACAATATCGCCGAACCAAAGTATGACATGCTGGTAAGCAGTATGACTTGTATCGCCCACAACTCACTTGTGTTCTACTCGTGCATATAACATCAACGCATAAAACCTAGGCTCGGATGCCACTGTTGGGGAACGTAGTAATTTCAAAAAAATTCCTACGCACACGCAAGATCATGGTGATGCATAGCAACGAGAGGGGAGAGTGTTGTCCACGTACCCACGTAGACCGAAAGCGGAAGCGTTAGCACAACGCGGTTGATGTAGTCATACGTCTTCACGGCTCGACCCATCAAGCACCGAAAGCACGGCACCTCCGAGTTCTTGCACACGCTCAGCTCGATGACGTCCCTTGAACTCGGATCCAGCCAAGTGTCGAGGGTGAGTTCCGTCAGCACGGCGGCGTGGTGACGATGATGATGTTCTACCGACGCAGGGCTTCACCTAAGCACCGCTACGATATTATCGAGGAGGACTATGGTGGAGGGGGGCACCGCACACGGCTACGAGACCAATGATATATTGTTGTGTCTCCAAGGGGTGCCCCCTCCCCGTATATAAAGGAGTGGAGGAGGGGGAGGGCCGGCCCTCTCTATGGCGCGCCCTAGGAGGAGTCCTACTCCCACCGGGAGTAGGATCCCCTTCCAAGTAGTAGGAGTAGGAGTCAAGGAAAGGGAGATAGAAGAGAAGGAAGGAGGAAGCCCCTCCCCTAGTCCACCCGGACTAGGCCTTGGGGGGGGGGGGCGCCCAGCCTCTCCTCTCTCTTTTCCTAAAGCCCAATAAGGCCCATATACTCCCCGACTAATTCCCGTAACTCTCCGGTACTCCGAAAAATAACCGAATCACTCGGAACCTTTTCGATGTCCGAATATAGTCGTCCAATATATCGATATTTACGTCTCGACCATTTCAAGACTCCTCGTCATGTCCCCGATCTCATTCGGGACTCCGCACTACCTTCGGTACATCAAAACACATAAACTCATAATATAACCGTCATCAAACTTTAAGCGTGCGGACCCTACGGGTTCGAGAACAATGTAGACATGACCGAGACACGTCTTCGGTCAATAACCAATGGTGGAACCTGGATGCTCATAGTGGCTCCCACATATTCTACGAAGATCTTTATCGGTCAAACCGCATAACAACATACGTTGTTCCCTTTGTCATCGGTATGTTACTTGCCCGAGATTCGATCGTGGGTATCTCAATACCTAGTTAAATCTCGTTACCGGCAACTCTCTTTACCTGTTTTGTAATGCATCATCCCGCAACTAACTCATTAGTCACATTGCTTGCAAGGCTTATAGTGATGTGCATTACCGAGAGGGCCCAGAGATACCTCTCCGACAATCGGAGTGACAAATCATAATCTTGAAATACGCCAACTTAACAAGTACCTTCGGAGACACATGTAGAGCACCTTTATAATCAACCAGTGATGTTGTGACGTTTGGTAGCAAACGAAGTGTTCCTCCGGTAAATGGGAGTTGCATAATCTCATAGTCATAGGAACATGTATAAGTCATGAAGAAAGCAATAGCAACATACTAAACGATCAAGTGCTAAGCTAACGGAATGGATCAAGTCAATTACATTATTCTCCTAATGATGTGATCCCATTAATCAAATGACAACTCATGTCTATGGACTTAACCATCTTTGATTCAACGAGCTAGTCAAGTAGAGGCATACTAGTGACACTATGTTTGTCTATGTATTCACACATGTATTATGTTTCCGGTTAATACAATTCTAGCATGAATAATAAACATTTATCATGAAATAAGGAAATAAATAATAACTTGAGTTTTTATGTCCTCTACATCATTCTATTATTCCTACTTCTTCAAGTTGGTTTTTCTTCTAAGTGAATGTGATAGGACCCGTTCCCCCTCTATGCTAAACTCAGTCCAATATGTTCACAAATTCTTCATGTGCGTTCTTTTTGAAACCTGTTCAAAATCTTCACTGTGTCCTTGTTAGCTGAAGAATTTGCGAATGGAACTTTAAAATATTCTAATCTGAATTTTTGGCTTTTTCCACTCAAACCATTCGCATCCCATGATGAGATCAATCTATTCAGCCATGATCTAACATGATCTCCACTTCAAATTACGTGGATGACACATGTCGCTAGGATGAGAAGGGTCAGGGGCACGTTCGTCCATTTTCCTCGGACGAGCGGTCTTTCACCTTGGCTATAAATACCCCTCCACTGGTACAATGAGGTGCTATACAAACGGTTTTAACCCCTTTCCGTGACGACATTTGGAACCGTCGCCAAGTGAGTGTGGGCGATAGGAGGGTCCTTCCCACACGACCCAGAAACCGTCGGGGATATGCCCTCATAGCACACACGCTCGGCAAAATGAGGTCGTGTGCGACTAGTGAGCGATCAAATGCGGTTATACGTATAGTAGTGCTAAAGAATACAATTATAGAGGCGAAATCATTTCTGGTCGTAAGTACATCCCACACAGTCAGTCCCCGCTAAACATTTCCATTCGTATATACATCCCACACAGTCACTCCAAGGAAAACGTTTTTGTTCGCAGGTTCATCACACACGATATTAACAATTTTATCGTTTGCATTATTGAATGCATCACACACGATGCGTACAAGAAACTGTGTGGCAAAGGCTGTCTATCACACACAGTTTTTATGTGATAAACGTTTGCGTATGGCGGCCTAATGCAAACAGTTTTCAAGAGAAGGTCGTGTGTGATTGTTCATTGATCCAACACGATTTATTCCTAGAAACTATGTGCGTTGCCTGAGGTCATCGCCCATGGTATTTTCTCAATAACCTTTTGCAACAGCAAAACCGAATTAGTAGGTTAATTCGCCATTAGCAGGCTAATTGCGCTATTATTAATAATTCATTATCTAATTGACATTCATATTAAGCACACATAATATATTTCATTTCCATATTATGGAAGCAACATTTCATAATTGAAATATATCAGAGTACAACATGATATAGCTTCAGCACTCAGCTACCACATTACACAACTGCACCAGCACCAAGTTTCACATGCAACATGTAGAACCTTTCGAAATTAGCATCATAGACGGTACATAGACATATGCATCTCATCTAGAAAATTGCTGAAGCGGAAGGCGAATGTTGAGGCTTCATTCGTGTTGAAGGTCTTTGCAAATTTAGACCAGTGCCTGTGGATGATTGACCGTCTGTCCTTCGTCCTCTTCAGGAACACTTCAATATTGAACTGTGGGTGTTGTATGAAAACCTTCCTTGCCTCCTGACCATAGAGGTGGTTTGAGAGGTAATCATCAGTGAACTGCTTTGGAAAGGCCGGAAAACAAGGATGTGCATAAATATCTTCTCTATATTGGAAATGGGCCAAAGGAATATAAAAAAGGCAAGGTATGATAGTTAGTACCATCATGTAGTGAACTAATGTCTTCTTCATTGTGCAGACAAAGATCTTGTTGTTTTTTGTCGCTAATTTCTTTATCCTAACAATCTTTCTGAGTTTCTTGACTTGATTGATATTCATGGACAACTCATTTCCCCATATGCAAAAAGGGTCGAACAGTGGGTCAAAACCTCTGACAGAAGGACCTACATGTGCAAGACCAAATTGTTAAAAATCTAAATATTAGAATGGTTCCTGCAATTGCACAATAATGTGCTATTAGACAACGGACCATGCATGTGCTAACCTCGATTGTAAACCTCAGTGCTTCCCGTTGTTTCCCTGCAACACATATAAGGTAGTTAGTCATCAGGTTAAGTAAGGGTTTGCATGCTATCAGTAAAATATGTTGATGAAAAATAAGCACATTGCAGATTCATCAGATTAATTCAAGCCACATGAAAAACCCATTTATCCAAACCAAGCATGATTAAGAACTATGAAATATAGCAATTGTATATGTTTCTCATGTATTAAGTGCAACCAAATTCGACTTATTCCTCACATGCACAATAATACAAAATTCCACCTACGACAATTGGACATCGCATTGTAGAATTGAACCAAGTAGTTAACTAAACACCACAACAAATGAACCAAACATTAACTGAGCACCACATTACACAATATAACATACTCCTAATAAAAGATCACACAGTTAACCAAACCAAACATGCTTAACAACTTGGAAGCAATTGTATTTGTTTCTCATGTATTTAATACAACCAAATTCAATTTATTCCTTACATGGTATACAATAACAGAATGCACCCACAACAATTGAACATTGCATTGCAAAAGTGAACCAAACAGTTAACTAAACACCACAACAAATGAACCAAACGTTAACTCAGCACCACATTGCATAATATAACATACTCCTAATAGAAGATCAGACAGTTAGCCAAACCAAGCATGCTTAACAACTTGGAAATATAACAATTGTATTCTATACCTACTAATAAAAAGGTGCATTTCTCCACTTTTTTCATCCGTTCACCATCGAAAAGATTTTTCTTTTATCCGAGGAGGTACTAATTTTTTGTGCTTTCGTGTGCTAGAAAAGAAAAACGGGTTGTCCAGATTTCGTACCTGGGCCGGGCGTTTAGGCCCAGTGCAGCAAGGCCACTTATTTTCCTACGCAGCTGGCTGAACCCTATTTACCGCACAGAGCGTCAAATACCCAAAGATACGCACAGGTCGCTAAACACTGGGCCGACCCATTTTCGTTTTATCTTGTATATGTCTTTTTCTCTTTCTTTTTCTTTTTCTTTCCTAATTATTTTTACGTTTTACCCTTCCAAGTTTAATTTATTTTTTTCTAATAAATTCAAAATTTTCAAACAAACTCGGAATTTCAATTTTTGGTTCAAGTTTTTGACCACTATTCCAAATTCTAAAAAATATTGTTTTAAAGCGATTCAGAACTTGGTTTTTTTATCTGAAATTTGTTCAAAATAAAAAAAGTTTCCAATTTTTTTTTAAAAAAATCTATATATTCTGCAATTATTCACAATTTCCAATATTTCTTTTTGCATTTTCAAAAATGTTTCAACTTTGAAAATCTTGTTTTGAAATGTTTACCAAATTAAAATAATTTTCTTAATGGAATAAACAGTTTCAAAAAAATTCTGAATGTACAAAACATGTTACAATTTTAAAAAATTGTTAACTAATTCAAAAAAAGTTCAGGTTATTATGAAAAGGTTCATGTTTCCAGAATTGTTTTGTGAATTTGAAGAAATATTCTAATTTAAAAATATTCTCATGTCTTTTGGAAATATTCAAAATTTTCCAAAAACTGTTCGAAATTTCAAAAAATGTTCATGTTTCAAAAAAAAGTTTCCATTTTTTCGAAAAAAATATATTTTTTCTGCAGTTGTTCAGAATTTCCAATGTTTCTTTTTGCATTTTAAAAGATGTTTCCAGTTTGAAAATGTTTACCAAATTAAAATAATTTTCTTAATGTAATAAACAGTTTCAAAAAATTTCTGAATGTACAAAACATGTTACAATTTAAAAAAATTGTTAATTAATTCAAAAAATAGTTCAGGTTATTATGAGAAGGTTCATGTTTTCAGAATTGTTTTGTGAATTTGAAGAAATATTCTAATTTAAAAACTTTCTCATGTCTTTTGGAAATATTCAGAATCTTCAAAAAACTGTTTGAAATTTCAAAAAATGTTCATGTTTGAAAAAAAAAAGTTTCCAATATTTTAATATATATATATATATATTTTCCTGCAATTATTCACAATTTCCAATGTTTCTTTTTGCATTTTAAAAAATGTTTCAATTTTGAAAATGTTGTTTTGAAATGTTTAGCAAATTAAAATAATTTTCTTGTTGCAATAAACAGTTTCAAAAAATTTCTGAATGTACAAAACATGTTACAATTTTTAAAAATTGTTAACTAATTCGAAAATTGTTCAGGTTATTTTGAAAAGGTTCATGTTTTCAGAATTGTTTTGTGAATTTGAAGAAATATTCTAATTTAAAAAATTTCTCATGTCTTTTGGAAATATTCAGAATATTCAAAAAACTGTTTGAAATTTCAAAAAATGTTCATGTTTCAAAGACTATCCGCAAATTCATTCTTATTTTTATAATAAGTTTGAAAAAAAATATGTTTCAAATCAGATGCTGCATTATGTTCTTAAATATCCACGCTTACCATTGGTCAATAGAACGTGTTTGTTCAAAAAGAAAAATGGGTTGTACAAATTTCGTACCTGGGACGCGCGTTGAGGCCCGGTGCTGCTAGGCGCACACAGCTGGCAGCACCCTATTTATCGCACGGAGCGTCAAATACTGAAAGTTTCGCACACGTCGCCCAGTACTGGGCCGGCCCTTTTTTGTTTTATTATGCATTGTCTTTTTTCTCTTTCTTTCTCTTTTTCTTTCGTTATTATTTTTACGTTTTACCCTTCCAAGTTTAATTTCGTTTTTCTTCTTTTCTAATAAATTCGAAATTTTCAAAAAACCTCAGAATTTTAATATCTGGTTCAAGTTTTCGATAAATATTCCAAATTCTAAAAAACAAAATTGTTTTATAAAAGTTCAGAACTTTGTTTTTGTTCTGAAATTTTTCAAAATAAAATAAAATTTCCCAAGTTTTCAGAAAATGTTTATATTTTCCGCAATTATTCACAATTTCCAATGTTTCTTTTTGCATTTAAAAAATGTTTCAAATTTGAAAATGTTTTTGTTGTGAAATGGTTACGAAATTAAAATAATTTTCTTAATTGAAAAAACATTTTCAAAAAATTTATGAATGTTCAAAACATGTTACCATTTAAAAAAATTGTTCACTAATTCGAAAAACGTTCAGTTTATTATAAAAGGTTCATGTTTTAAGAATTGTTTTGTGAATTTAAGAAAATATATTCCAATATAAAATTTTGATCATGTCTTTTGAGAATATTCAGAATTTTCAAAAACTATTTGAATTTTTTTAAAAAAATCCATGTTTCAAAGAATATACGCAAATTCATTCTTATTTTTTATGATAGGTTTGAAAAAGATTAAAATATGTTTCAAATCTGATGTTGCATTATGTTCTTACATATCCGCGCCTGCCATTGGTCAATAGAACGTGTTTGTTCAACTAGCTATCAGCATGTCGTCGAGTCTTTGATTTATGCGCTGCAATTAGTAATATATTTGGTTACGTCGTGATAGGAGACGCCGACCAACCCCACCGGTATCAAGATCTTGTCGGCCAAACATGACCCACGAGAAGATCGCAGCTCCTAGCTCTGTCGGCCACCGCCACGGAGACTATTTTCGGAGGACACATCATTTCTCTCCCGCTGCTTCTCGTAATAAATATCTCCCGTTGCAACGCACGGGCATATGTGCTAGTTGTTTCTCATGTATTTAGTACAGTCAAATTCGATTTACTTCTCACATGGTATACAATAATAGAATGCACCCACAACTATTGAACATCGTATTGCAGAATTGAACCAAACAGTTAACTAAACACCCCAACACAAATGAACCAAACGTTAACTAAGCACCACATTGCACAATGGATAACCAAACCAAGCATGCTTGACAACTTGGAAATATAGCAATTTTATTCGTTTCTCATGTATTTTGTAAAGATAAATTTGATTTATTTCTCACATGGAAGACAATACAAAATTGCGGCCTGAAGAATTGAACATCACATTTGCAGAATTGAACCAAACAGTTAACTGAAGACGACAACTAATTAACCAAACAATTAATGATCACCACACTGCACGACATATAAAACTTATACACTAGAGCAACAGATTGCATGGTAAAATTGTTGGAAATATGCCCTAGAGGCAATAATAAAATGGTTATTATTATATTTCCTTGTTCATGATAATTGTCTATTGTTCATGCTATAATTGTATTAACTGGAAACCATAATACATGTGTGAATACATAGACCACAACATGTCCCTAGTGAGCCTCTAGTTGACTAGCTTGTTGATCAATAGATGGTTATGGTTTCCTGACCATGGACATAGGATGTCATTTATAACGGGATCACATCATTAGGAGAATGCTGTGATGGGCAAGACCCAATCCTAAGCATAGCACAAGATCGTATAGTTCGTTTGCTAAGAGCTTTTCTAATGTCAAGTATCATTTCCTTAGACCATGAGATTGTGCAACTCCTGGATACCGTAGGAATGCTTTGGGTGTACCAAACGTCACAACGAATCGGGTGGCTATAAAGGTGCACTACAGGTATCTCCAAAAGTGTCTCTTGGGTTGGCACAAATCGAGACTGGGATTTGTCACTCCGTATGACGGAGAGGTATCTCTGGGCCCACTCGGTAATGCATCATCATAATGAGCTCAATGTGACTAAGTAGTTAGTCACGGGATCATGCATTATGGAACGAGTAAAGTGACTTGCGGGTAACGAGATTGAACGAGGTATTGGGATACCGACGATCGAATCTCGGGCAAGTAACGCATCGATTGACAAAGGGAATTGCATACGGATCGCTTGAATCCCCGACATCGTGGTTCATCCGATGAGATCATCGTGGAACATGTGGGAGCAAACATGGGTATCCAGATCCCGCTGTTGGTTATTGGCCGGAGAGATGTCTCGGTCATGTCTGCATGATTCTCGAACACATAGGGTCTACACACTTAAGGTTCAGTGACGCTAGAGTTGTTATGGGAATATTATGTGGTTACCGAAGGTAGTTCGGAGTCCCGAATGTGCTCCCGTACGTCATGAGGAGTTCCGGAATGGTCCGGCGGTGAAGATCGATATATTGGACGAAGGGTATTGGAGTCCGAAAGTGTTCCGGGGTACTGTGCTATGGCCAAGATGACCGAAAGGTGTTTCGGGAGCCCCGACAAGTGTTGGAGGGCCTCATGGGCCAAAGGGGAAGGGGCAAACCAGCCCACTAAGGGGTGGTGCGCCCCCCACACCCTTTCCCACATTAGTTGGGGAGGTGTGGCACCTCCACCTGACTTGGGAGGCAATCCTCCACCTGCTTGGCTTGGGGGGCAAGTCTCCCTAGGATTTTCCCTAGGGAGATCCAATCTGCTGGTCACGCCCCTAGGGGAAACCCTAGGGCACCTCGCCCTCTCCCCTTTCCCCTATATATAGTGGAGGGGTGGGAGGGCAGCCGTACCTCTCCCCTGGCGCAGCCCTCTCCCTCCTCCAACACCTCCTCCTCCACCGTAGTGCTTGGCGAAGCCCTGCTGGAGAACCACGAGCTCCACCACCACGACGCCGTCGTGCTGTCGGAGTTCTCCCTCAACTTCTCCTCTCCCCTTGCTGGATCAAGAAGGAGGAGACGTCCCTGGGCTGTACGTGTGTTGAACACGGAGGCACCGTCCGTTCGGCGTTTAGATCGGAATCGACCGCGATCTGAATCGCTGCGTGTACGACTCCACCAACCGCGTTCTTGTAACGCTTCCGCTTATCGATCTTCAAGGGTATGAAGATGCTCATCCTCTCCCTCTCTTGTTGCTAGAATATCCATAGATTGATCTTGGTGATGCGTAGAAAATTTTGAATTTCTGCTACGTTCCCCAACAGTGGTATCGAGCTAGGTCTATTGCGTAGATTCTATGCACGAGTAGAACACAAGTTGTTGTGGGCGTTGATTTTGTTCAATATGCTTACCGTTACTAGTCCTATCTTGTTTCGACGGTATTGTGGGATGAAGCGGCCCGGACCGACCTTACACGTACACTTACGTGAGACAGTTCCACCGAATCGACATGCACTTGTTGCATAAGGTGGCTAGTGGGTGCCGCCTCCCACTTTAGTCGGATCGGATTCGATGAAAAGGGTCCTTATGAAGGGTAAATAGCAACTGGCATATCACCGTTGTGGCTTTGCGTAGGTAAGAAACGTACTTGCTAGAAACCCGTAGCAGCCACGTAAAACATGCAACAATAATTAGAGGATGTCTAACTTGTTTTTGCAGGGTATGCTATGTGATGTGATATGGCCAAAAAAGGATGTGATGAATGAAATATATGTGATGTATGAGATTAATCATGTCCTTGTAATAGGAATCACGACTTGCATATCGATGAGTATGACAACCGACAGGAGCCATAGGAGTTGTCTTTATTTATTGTATGACCTGCGCGTCACTGAATAACGCCATGTAATTACTTTACTTCATTGCTAAACCGTTAGCCATAAGTAGTAGAAGAAATAGTTGGCGAGACAACTTCATGGAGACACGATGATGGAGATCATGATGATGGAGATCATGGTGTCATGCCGGTGACGATGATGATCATGGCGCCCCGAAGATGGAGATCAAATGGAGCAAAATGATATTGGCCATATCATGTCACTATTTGATTGCATGTGATGTTTATCATGTTTTTGCATCTTATTTTCTTAGAACGGCAGTAGTAAATAAGATGATCCCTCACTAAAATTTCAAGCAAGTGCTCCCCCTAACTGTGCACCGTTGCGAAGGTTCATTGTTTCGAAGCACCACGTGATGATCGGGTGTGATAGATTCTAACATTCGCATACAACGAATGTAAGCCAGATTTACATGCGCGAAACACTTAGGTTGACTTGACGAGCCTAGCATGTACAGACATGGCCTCGGAACACAAGAGACCGAAAGGTCGAGCATGAGTCGTATAGTAGATACGATCAACATGAAGATGTTCACCGATGATGACTAGTCCGTCTCACGTGATGATCGGACACGGCCTAGTTGACTCGGATCATGTATCACTTAGATGACTAGAGGGATATCTATCTGAGTGGGAGTTCATAAAATAATTTGATTAGATGAACTTAATTATCCTGAACATAGTCAAAAGGTCTTTGCAAATTATGTCATAGCTCGCGTTTTAGTTCTACTGTTTTAGATTTGTTCCTAGAGAAAATTTTGTTGAAAGTTGATAGTAGCAATTATGCGGACTGGGTCCGTAAACTGAGGATTGTTCTCATTGCTGCGCAGAAGGCTTATGTTCTTAATGCACTGCTCGGTGTGCTGAACCTCAAACGTTGTCTATGGATGTTGCGAACATCTGACATACACGTTTTGATGACTACGTGATAGTTCAGTAATGTTGAACGGTTTAGAATTGAGGCACCGAAGACGTTTTTGAAACGTCGCGGAACATATGAGATGTTCCGAGGGCTGAAATAGGGATTTCAGGACCGTGCCCATGTCAAGAGGTATGAGACCTCTGACGAGTTTCTTAAGCCTGCAAACTAAGGGAGAAAAGCTCAATCATTGAGCATGTGCTCAGATTGTCTGAGTACTACAATCACTTGAATCGAGTGGGAGTTAATCTTCCAGATGAGATAGTGATGGTTCTCCATAGTCACTGCCACCAAGCTATTAGAGCTTCGTGATGAACTATAACATATCAGGGATGGACATGATGATCCTTGAGGAATTCACGATGTTTGACACCGCGAAAGTAGAAATCAACCAGGAGCATCAATTGTTGATGGTTAGTAAAACCACTAGTTTTCAAAGAAGGGCAAGGGAAAGAAGGGATACTCCATGAAACAGCAAATCAGTTGCTGCTCTAGTGAAGAAACCCAAGGTTGAACCCAAACCCGAGACTAAGTGCTTCTGAAATGAGGGAAACGGTCATCAAGCGTAACTACCCTAGATACTTGGTAGATGAGAAGGTGGCAAGGTCGATGAAGTATATTGGATATACATTATATTAATGTGTACTTTACTAGTACTCCTAGTAGCACCAGGGTATTAACATACCGGTTCGGTTGCTAAGTGTTAGTAACTCGAAATAAAAGAGCTACAGAATAAACGGAGACTAGCTAAAGGTGAGATGACGATGTGTGTTGGAAGTGTTTCCAAGGTTGATGTGATCAAGCATCGCATGCTCCCTCTACCATCGAGATTGGTGTTAAACCTAAATAATTGTTATTTGGTGTTTGCGTTGAGCATAGACATGATTGGATTATGTTTATCGCAATACAGTTATTCATTTAAGGAGAATAATGGTTGCTCTGTTTATTTGAATAATACCTTCAATGGTCTTGCACCTAAAATGAATGGTTTATTGAATCTTGATCATAGTGATACACATGTTCATGCCAAAAGATATACGATAGTAATGATAGTACCACATACTTGTGGTAATCATTGTTTGAGTCATATTGGTATAAACGCATGAAGAAGCTCCATGTTGATGGATCTTTGGACTCGCTTCGCTTTTGAAAAGATTGAGACATGTGAACCATGTCTATTGGTACATATGCATGAAGAAACTCCATACAGATGGATCGTTTGGACTCACTTGATTTTGAATCACTTGAGACATGCAAATCATACCACATGGGCAAGATGACTGAAAAGCCTCATTTTCAGTAAGATGGAACAAGAAAGCAACTTGTTGGAAGTAATACATTTTGATGTGTGTAGTCCAATGAGTGCTGAGGCATGCAGTGAATATCGTTATGCTCTTACTTCACAGATGATTTGAGTAGATTCGGAGTATATTTACTTGATGAAACACTAGTCTAAATTATTGAAAGGTTCAAGCAATTTCAGTGTGAAGTTGAAGATCATCGTGGCAAGAGGATCAAATGTCTATGATATGATCATAGAGATGAATATCTGAGTTACGAGTTTGGTACACAATTAAGACCTTGTGGAAATTGTTTCATAACTAATACCGCTTGGGACACTGTCGGGGGTTGGGTGCGACATATGCCAAAGGATGGCTTATCATGGTGGGGGCGAGTAGAACGTCGCCGGTGCCTGGAAACGGGATGAGGCGAATACATGCACGCCGGCGGATCTTACCCAGCTTCGGGGCTCTCCGAGGAGATAACACCCCTGCTGCTCATGCGGGTCTCCGCATGGTCACTATGGCAAAGTGAATACAAGGTGTCTCCTTGAGCTGTTTCTGGAAGAAGGAGAAGGCAAGGCTCGCTCTCTCCTTCCTATATGGCCTGTCTAGTGCTAATGGATTCCAACCCTTTGCATGGGTGCCCCGGGGGGTTTATATAGGCCTACCCCCCGGGGGTACAATGGTAATCTGGCTGGGCGCGGGTCCCAGCCGTCTGTCTCTCAGGCCGCCGTCTTCTCCGCCGACTGCTGGGGCCCGCTGACTGGTGGGCCCCGCCGACGAGTCCGGCACTGTAGCCATGCTTCTCATGACACAGGCTTGGTCACGGGGTCGTGGCAACAGTGCCACCGTCTATCGAGCGATCACTGTCGCCACACCCCGTCTTGTCTGGTTAATGGCACGCGGGGCCCGTGGGAGTGGCCGACTCTAGGGAGCCGACTCCCACAGGACCGCATTTGGGGCGTATCCGCCGTCTTCCATGTTCTCACTGACGGGCGGGTCCGCCGTCTCTGAGTCGTACAGGTAGGCCGTCGTGGCCATAGTGCGCCACCCACTATGGCTGAGGTCAGGACAGGCATGGCAACAGTGCCGTGCCACGCTGGAGATCTCCCGCGATACGGCACACTGTATCCATGCCAGCCCCTCGCAAGCAGGGGGTGATGGCCATGCCACGACCGTACCGCGCCTCGCCTATCACGGGGAGGGTAGGTGACCGACGGAGTCGCATGCCGACTCTCCATAGCCGGCTTCTCTTAGAGTCACCTCTGGGACTCGGCTTATCTTGGAGTCGCCTCTGGGACTCGGCTTATCTTGGAGTTGCCTCGATGTCTTGATAGGTTCTGGGGCTCGGGTTAGCCTACCCGTGGCCCATTACTCCGACAGTAGTCCCCGAAGCTAGTGAGACTCCGAGAGCGATATGTCGTGGGGCCTCAACAGTTTCATTCTTCTGGTGGGGGAATGCAGGCCTTGCCGGCCGTCTTCCTTCAGGCCGACTGGCTGGAGTCGGATTCACAGGGGGCCGTCTTTCTTCAAACCGACTAGCTGGAGTCGGACTCACCGAGGGCCGTCTTGCCCCTTGAGGAGTTTTGAACGTCGCGGCGGGAACCAGGTGGCGTGCCCGATACGCTTCCCTGCGGCCGCCCGCCGCGGGCCCATCGCGGAGCGCCACGCGGCAGGGGTAGTCTGCTCACCCACGCACGCGACGGGATAGGTCGTCGGGCGGGGCCCGCCACTACCGCGCCTCGGCCCGCGAACGGATCCGTTGCGGCCGGGCGGACGGCTTGGGTTCCCCACATCGTTACTGCGCGTAGTAACTTCGTGGGGTAAATTGTGGGGGGCGTGGGGTCTCGTGCACAGTTAATCCCATGCCGCCCCATCGGCTTCTCAGCCTTCAGGCTTATAAGTAGGTGGGGGAGCGGGACGGTGAAGCACGCGCGCTCATTCCTCCCTGCTCCCCACTTCCTCCTGCCTCTTCTTCTTCTTGCCCTTGCCGCACCAAGCCTCGCCGTACCCGCAGCGATGAGCTCCTCCTCCGCCGCCGCGGCTCCTGTCGTGCGCTCCGGCGTGTGGGACGGCTCTACGGTGGACGATGACATCATCGAGCACCTCCGCAAGATGCGCCGGCTTCCCGACGCGAACCTGGTGCAAGCCCGCGCCGCGCCGGAGGGGGAAATAAGGCCGGCGCCGGAGGAGGGCGAGCGGGTTATATTCCGCTCGCACCTCATGCGCGGCCTGGGCCTGCCGGCGAGCGGCTTCCTCCGCTCCTTCTTGGAGTTCAACAGACTCCAGCCGCACCACCTCACTCCGAATACGGTGGTGCTGCTGGCCGCCTTCGCCACCCTGTGCGAGGGTTTCCTCGGCATTCTCCCAACCATCGAACTGTGGGGAGAGTTCTTTCAATCCAAGCTCGGCATGCACGTCGCTGGCGCGCCGGCTCAGTGCGGCGCCTTCATCGCGATGCGCAGGTCGACCGCCGACAACCCATTCCCCTCCATCGCGCTAATCAAGTCGGTGAAGATGTGGCAGCGGTAGTACTTCTACGTGAAGAACATCGCCATGGAAGGCGATGGGGTCAACCTGCGGCCCTACGAGGCCGGCGCGCCGGCTGGGAGGCTTCCCAGCTGGTCCTACCGGGCCAAGACGCTGACTCCCGCAGGCGCCGCCGCCATCGCGCGACTCCGAGTGCTGACGCAGTCGGAAGGCCTGGTCGGGGCCGACTTGCTGGCCGCCTTCGTGGCGCGCCGAGTCCTCCCTCTCCAAGGCCGACCTCATCTGATTAGTCAGATGAGCGACCGCCGAGACCCGAGTCGGATGTGCACCTGGGACATGCCCCACGCGGAGGTGGCGAACATGGTGAATCACATCGCGAACTGCGAGCTCGCGGAAGATTGGCAGTTCGGCAAGGAGCCGTACTCGCGTGCCAACCCCCCGCCTGCGGTAAGTCGTATATTTTGCTCTTCTATTTTTCTTTGTAGCCGAATCCGACTTCTGATCTTCTTGGTTTTTTGAGTCAGAACCCCCTCATCCAGCCTGCGGCCAGCGCCATGAGACAGCCCCACGAGTTCACTCCGGATCGAGCGGAGAGCGATGTCGACGACCCGGACTTGGGGGTGGCGGCGATGGAGGCCGACGCCGAAGGCGGAGGAGGAGGAGCGGAAGGCGGCTTCCGGCCCTCGGCGATCTTCGCCGACTGGCCAGAAGACGACACCGAAGGGGAAGTCGTCCCGCACCGCCAACCGAGAGCCGGCCATCCAGGCGCGAGTTCCTCCGCCGGCCTGGCCGGCCAAGTCGGTGTGAAGAAGCGCCGGGCCGCGCCGAGTTCGCTCGGCGGTCGGCCGAAGAAGTTCAAGGGGGCGGCCGCCGCGGCCAAGCGGGAGGAGGCGGTCGCGAAGGCCAACCGCTTCCGTAAGGAAGTGAAGAAGCCGCCGCTAGTCTCTGCGTAAGCGCTTTCTGCCTTTGCCTTGTTTTCTTTGATGAATCTTTTCCGAGTCTTTTTCATTCCTTCTTTTGCTTCAGGGCCCCTCTTTCTCTTGAGAGGGTCGCCGTCCCCTCTGTCATGGGGTCGGCCGAGACGTCCGCCAATACTCGGCAGATTGACCCCGCCGCCGACCTCCGGGAGGTGACGGAGCGCAACACGCGGGAGAAGCGCGACGAGGAAGAGGCCGACCGCCTGGAGAAGGCGGAGGCCGAAAAAGCGGCGGCCTCCGCCCAGAAGAAACTGGAGGAAGCCGAAGCCGCCGCCGCAGCAGAACAGCGGGCTGAGGAGACCGCGTGCCGCCAATCGGCGTTGCTTGTCGTCCCGCTGAGCTCCGCGCCGCCGCCCCCGGAGTTCACGGGGTAGACTGGAGAAGTCGGCGGGGAGCACTCCGTTGTGGAGAAGGACGGTGGCGAGGCTTCCGCGTCGGGAAAGGCCACGCCGCCACCGCCGCCTTCACCGCCGTCTGGAAGCGCGCATGGCAAACAGCCGGCAGGCCCGCCAGTGCCGCCGACTGAAGATGAGGCGGTGGCGAGGCTGCTCCTTCAAGTCGCCTCACCAGCGCGCCGCCGTCTCGAGAAGGCGGTTTCAGCGCCACGCCCCTTGGAGGCCGGCGCCGCCAGCTCGACCATCCCAGATGCTGAGGCGACAAGCGCCGCGCCCACCGGGTGGGTGCGAGGAGGCGGCGACGGTCCGCTGAACCAGGCACTCCTTGACGTCCAGGCGAAGCTGCGGGCCGAAGGCGAAGCCATCCAGGGCTGCACCAGGGCGCATCTGGCGTCGCGCGCATCTATCCGGGTATACCTTCCTTCTTCGACTTTGTTTTTTCTCGTTCTTCTCTGTGGGGGCGCGCCAGCGCACCCACTGGGTGTAGTCCCCGAGTTTCGGGCCGGCTGCTGAGCAGGCGGCCCGGAACTCAATCTGGTGAGTACCTCATTTTGTCTTTGTCTGATTTTTTATCACAGGAGTATCACAACCTCCACGTCACTGCTTTCAACCGCAATGTTGAGCAGTTGGGGAAGCGGACGGCCGACTTGACAAAGAGTCGGAGTAAGTCCTTCTTCTTTTTCACGGGGGCGCGCTTGCGCACCCGCGGGCTGTAGTCCCCGAGATTCGGGCCGACTGCTGAGCAGTCGGGCCGGATCTTCCCGGCGACCTTCTTTGCTGGCGACTTGACGTCCTTTTTTCTTTGTTTTTCAGAGGCCAATGCCGCTCTTCAGGAACGGTTGGGCGAAGTCGGCACCGCCCTACGCGCCAAGGAGGAGGAGTGCAGCAAGCTCGCCACAGAGCGCAACCTGCTGGCCGCGCAGCTAGCGGAGCAGAAGGAGCTGCTCAAGAAGGCGCAGGACGAGGCGGATAAGAGAGAGACCGCTCTCCTGGCCGAGTTCGAGAGAGAGCGCTCCTCCTGGACCGACAGGGAGGCGATGCTGACTTCCAGCTTCCATGAGATCGAAGACTTTGTCGACGGTGAGTTTCTTTGCTTACTTTCTTCAAGCCGCCGACTGTAAGTCGGGCCGACTCCTGATTCTTTCTTTTGCTTCTTTTTGCTTTGGGCAGACTTCTTCCCCGGCCACTCGCAGGCGGTCACCCGAGCCATTGAGGCTGATCGCGAGGCGCGGAGGGCGAATGGCGAGGAAATCGCTGCTAACGCCCCCCTGACCGTTGATGAGCAGCTCTTGAGCATCGAGACTCGTCTCCGGCCTGCCCACCAGCTGCTGCGCTGGCTTCAACGCGCTGGTGCTAAGGCGATCGCCGCTACCGTGGCTGTGCATGCCGGTTCTCAGACTCCGGACTGCCGACTGGCTGGAGGTCGCAGCTGGCCGTCTTGAGGCTTGGAAGGGTTCCTCGGCCCGGGCTAGAGCGCGCCGGGCCTTGGAATTCGTCAAGGCCTGGTATCCAGGGCTGGACCTGGGCCGACTGGCCGCGTTCCAATCAGAGGCCCAGGCGGAGCTGGCGGCTGTGGAAGGCACCCTCATCGAGCGTGCGGCGGCGATTGCCGACTACACCAACACCAACATCTTCGTTCCTGAGCGGGCCGAGAACGACGAAGAGGTGCCGCCGGAGTGGTTCGGGATGAACCCGGACTACGACGAGGACTCGGCGGAGGTGATCGGCTCCAGTGCCGAGGAGGGAGACGAAGGAGACGAGGGGGAGGACGGAGGCGAGACGGAGGCGCCAGAAGACGGAACAGACGACCAGCCTCAGCTCGACCGTGCCTCCAGCAACGAGCCGCGTCCGACTAAGCCGGCCGCCCCTGGAGACGATCAAACCGAGACCGCCCAGCCGGCCGCTCCGGCGCCTGACACCGCCGTCTCCACTGACCCTCCGAACCTGTCTGCCGCTTCATAGGCTGCTGTCTGGCCTTTATTTTTCCTGCTTTAGTAGTCTTTTAAAAGAACTTGTCAATTCGCACAATTCCACCCGCGGGGTGTATTTTGAACTTGGCCGGAGGCCTATGTTATGTAAATATCTATCCGTCTTCTATCTTTCCTTGCTCGTTGCTCTTTTTTGGCTTTTTCCTTTGCCGCCTTCCCACAGTCGCCACTTTGCCAGACGGACAACCGCTCCACGGACTGCCGTTGGGTCAAATGCTCGGCTACCTTAGGAAGGCAAGTACTTGGCCTTTTTTAGAGTCTTTTAACAAGTTGGATAGAAGACGGCAAGCCGACTGTTCAGGAGTCGGCTCTGCGAAAAGGGGCTGGAAGCCGGCTTGTGCTATGCGTGTGCTTTGAGTCCTTAGCCATTTTTCGCGTGGGCGTTCATTCTTCCTTACTCGCTGCCCACCAACAGTCGCTCTGCGAGCTGCGGCTTCTGATAGGAGACGGCTTAAGCGCCGCACACTACTTGTTCGACTACAGGAAGCATTTTATAGCACAAGACGGCGAGTCCCCGGGCCGACTTAGTCGAACCCGGTGCCAAGTGGCATATCAAAGAGTAGCATACTCGAAGGCATAATTCTTATCATACAGATAACAACAAAAGGGGTAGTCCCCGAGCTCATCTCGGGGGGCCCAAAGTCTTGGTACTTTAATACAAAGGATAGCGTGGTACATACTGCATTAACTGTAAAATCTTCGGAGAAGATTTGCATTCCATGGCCGCTCCGACTCTTTGCCGGAGTCGTCCCTCTTGCGTGCTCGGGGCTTCTGGGCGTCGATTAGGTAGTAGGAGTTGTTGCCCAGCACTTTGCTGATGATGAAGGGGCCTTCCCAAGGCGCCGACAACTTGTCTTGGCGGCTGTTACATTGGATCGATCCGGAGCACAAGGTCGCCCTCTTGGAAAGATATCGGCCTGACCTTCCTGTTGTAGTATCGGCACAGACTTTGCTGGTAGATGCTGGACCGGCTGAGTGCCAACAGCCGGCCCTCTTCCAGCAGGTCGACGCCGTCTTGACGTGCTTCTTCTGCGTCCTCTTCGGTGTACATGGTGACTCGTGGACAGTCGAACTGTATGTCCGTCGGGATGACGGCTTCGGCACCGTAGACGAGGAAGAAGGGCGTGAAGCCGGTTGACTTGTTTGGAGTCGTGTGCAGACTCCAGAGGACGACTGGCAGCTCCTCAAGCCAACAGCCGGCCGAACGCTCCAGTGGTTCGGACAGTCGAGGCTTGATGCCAGACAGGATGAGGCCGTTTGCTCGCTCCACCTGGCCGTTTGACTGCGGATGGGAAACGGACGCTAAGTCCAGTCGGATGCCCTGCGTCACGCAGAAACGGGCCAAGGCGCCTTTGGCAAAATTTGTGCCATTGTCGGTGATGATGCTGTGCGGTATGCCGTACCGCACCGTGATATCGGCAATGAAAGTAACTGCAGTCGGACCGTTCAACTTCTTGATGGGCTTTGCTTCTATCGACTTGGTGAACTTGTCCACTGCGATGAGTAAGTGAGTCAGGCCGCCTCGGGCCGTCTTGAATGGTCCCACCATGTCCAGGCCCCAAACTGCAAAGGGCTAGGCGATGGGGATTGTCTTCAGCGCGGAAGCCGGCTGGAGCGGCTTGGAGCGGAACTTCTGGCACCCCTTGCATTTTTGGACTAATTCCTTGGCCTCTTCCAGGGCAGTCGGCCAGAAGAAACCGTGCCGAAAGGCTTTGGCGACGAGTGCTCTTGAAGCCGCATGGTGGCCGCACTCGCCTTGATGGATGTCTCTGAGAATTGCTTGGCCTTGCTCTGGCTCCACGCAGCGCTGGTAGACACCAGTGACGCTGCGCCAGACCAACTCTCTGTTGATTATGGTGTAGGCTGCCGCTCGGCGTTGCACTTGCTAAGCCAAGATTTCATCAGTTGGTAGCTCTTTGTTCACTAGAAACTTGAGGATGGGCTGTGCCCATGAGGGTGCTGCTATGTCTTCAATTTCCACCACCGCGACTTGGACAAGGGCGGCTGGGCTGGGAGGCGGTGGGCTGGAGTCTGTGGCCGTTGGCTGGATTGATGAAGTCCCCGGGCCGACTGGCGCAGTCCCCGGGCCGACTGGCGCAGTCCCCGGGCCGACTGGCGCAGTTCCTGGGCCGGGTCCCGAAGTCCCCGGGCCGGCTTCGTCCGTGATTTTCTTGGGGCCGTCTGCTGGGGCTCTTGAGTCGGATCCGACTTCTTCGGGGGGAGCCGACACAAAGATGGAGTCTGATTCTGGTGAAGGCTTGATAGACGGCTTAAGGAGGCGCTGAAGAGCGACGCCGGATGGTATTGCTTGGCGGGTGGAGCCGACTCGTGCCAAGGCATCTGCTTGGTCGTTGTCATTTCTTGGCATGTGAAGGAACTCGCACCCCTCGAAGTATCCGCTGAGTTGCTGCACCAGGAAGCGGTAGCTCGCCATGTTTGCATCTTTGGCGTCCCAGTCGCCAGATGACTGCTGGAACACCAAATCGGAGTCGCCATAGCACAGGATCCGGCGAATGCCGAGTTCTTTGGCAAGCCAGAGCCCGTGAATGAGCGCTTCGTATTCGGCGACGTTGTTGGAGGCGGCGAAGTGGATTTGCAGCGCATACTTGAGCTTGTCGCCTTTAGGGGAGGTAAGGACGACACCGGCTCCCAAGCCGGTGCGCATCTTGGAGCCGTCGAAATGCATCCGCCAATGGGTGGAGTCGGGCGCTGGCGGCAGGTACTGGGTCTCGGCCCAGTCGACAAGGAAGTCGGCCAGCGCTTGTGACTTGATGGCAGTGCGGGGCTGGTAGTGGATGGTGTAGGGAGCCAACTCTATGGCCCATTTGGCTACTCGGACAGAAGCATCTCGACTCCCGATGATCTCGGCCAACGGGGCCGTGCAAACCACAGTGATTGGATGCTCTTGAAAATAAGGCTTCAGCTTCTTGGCGGCAAAATGCACGCCGTAGCACATCTTCTGGTAGTGAGGGTAGTTCTGCTTGGAGGTCGACAGTACCTCGCTCAGGTAATATACCGGTCTCTGGACAGGGAGCGCCTTGCCTTCCTCTTTGCGTTCGACTACAATGACTGTGCTGACTACTCGGCTGGTGGCGGCGATGTATAGGAGCATGGGCTCTTTAGGAGTCGGTGCCGCCAGCACAGGGGGAGTAGTCAACATTTTCTTCAGCTGGAGAAATGCTTCATCCGCCTTGTGGTTCCACTCAAAAAAGGTGGTCTTCTTCATCAGTTGGTACAAAGGGAGAGCCTTCTTGCCCAGCCGACTGATGAATTGGCTGATTGATGCCAAGCAGCCGGTGAACTTCTACACGTCTAACAGTCGGCTGGGTACCTCCATTCTCTCGATGGCCTTGATCTTCACAGGGTTGCACTCTATGCCGCGTTCAGAGACAAGGAAACCAAGAAGCTGGCCGGCTGGCACTCCAAAGACGCACTTTTCAGGGTTGAGCTTGATCTGGAATCGGTGTAGATTTTCAAAGGTTTCTTTGAGGTCTTCCATCAGCGTCCCACGCTTCTCTGTCTTCACCACTACATCATCCACGTAGACGTGGGCGTTTCTGCCGAGTTGCTTGAGGAGGCACTTCTGCATGCAACGCTGAAAGGTGGCGCCGGCATTCCTCAAGCCGAACGTCATGGTCAGGTAGCAGAAGGCTCCGAATGGCGTGATGAAGGCGGTCTTCAGTCTGTCTGCTGAGCTCAACTTGATCTGGTGATACCCTGAGTATGCATCCAAGAAGCTCAACAGCTTGCATCCGGCTGTGGAGTCTATCACCTGATCGATTCTCGGTAGAGCAAACGGGTCCTTGGGGCAGGCTTTGTTGAGGCTTGTGTAGTCAATACACATCCGCCACTGCTTGTTCTTTTTCAACACTAGGACCGGGTTTTCCAACCACTCTAGAAAAAATACTTCCATAATGAAGCCGGCGGCCAGGAGCCTGGCTATCTCTTCTCCTACGACTCTTCTCTTTTCTTCTAATAGTCGGCGCAAAGGCTATCTGACGGGCTTCACATCAGGTCGGACGTGTAACTTGTGCTCGGTGAATTCCGTCGGTACACCTGGCATGTCTTTAGGGGACCATGCAAAGATGTCCTGATTCTCACGGAGGAAATCGACAAGCTCGCCTTCCTATTTGTTGTCAAGGTTTGCACCTATGACAACGTACCTCTCTGGGTGCTCCGGGTCCAAGGGTATCTTCTTGGTCTCTTTGGCCGGCTTGAACGAGCCCTCAGCTTCCGACTCCTTGGGGTCGGGCGACATCTCCGGCTGCTTGCCGGCCATTGCCACAAACCGATCAAGAAGCCGCTTCTCAGCCGCGATCACCACGGACTCGGCCAGCCGACTGCTCTCAGCTGCACAGGCGGACGACTTCCTGTAGTCGCCGGCTACGGTCAGAATTCCCTTGGAGCTCGGCATCTTCATCTTGAGGTAGGCGTAGTGGGGGACCGCCATAAACTTGGCCAGAGCAGGTCGGCCAAGCAATGCTTGGTATGGGATTTCAAGGTCCACCACTTCAAACCAGACTGGCTCTCGGCGGAAATGATCTTTGTCTCCAAAGAGGACGTCTATCAGGATCTTGCCGATTGGTGAGCAGGAAAGGCCAGGTACAATGACGTGGAACACAGTCCGGCTACTCTGCAACTGTCTTTGCTTGATTCCTAGCTTCTCCATGGTGTCCTTATATAGGATGTTGATGCTACTGCCACCATCTATCAACACTCGTGAGAAGCGAGCGGCCCGCCTATCAGTGGCCAAGGTGGCACTCAAAACCAAGGCGTAGGAGCCTGGATTCGGCATCACCTCTGGGTGATCGGCTCTGCTCCAACTGATAGGCCTCTCAGACCAATGCATAAACTCTGGAGTATCTGATGCTACTGCGTTTACTTCTTGCTGCTGCAGCCGTCTGCTGCTCCGATCATCGGCCACACTGGTGAACACCATGTAGGCTCCATGCTCTTCTGGATACTCATCTTGTACGGCGCCGACTGGCCTGGCAGCCGGCTGCTGGGGCGGTGGTGGAGGCGGCAGCCCAGCAGGCGGAGGAGGAAGGAGGCCGTCTCCCTTGGCGATTCTGGTGAGCCAGTGGCATTTCCGAGTGGTATGGTTTGACGGCTTCGCGCCGCTGTGGAACTTGCAGGGACCGTCTAGAGTCTGCTCGTAAGAGAAGGCCGACAACCAGTTGGTCTTGCCGCCTTTCTGTCGCTTTGCCGGGGGCTGCCCCTCCGGTTGTTGATCTTCAACTGTTGCAACCTGCCGACTGCTAGAAGTCGGCTGTGGGGCCTTGCGCTTGTTGTCGTTCTGTTGTTGTCGTCGACTGGCGTCTCCAACTGGGGTTCTGGGAGCCTGAGGGGCCACTTTGCCAGCCGTGTTGACTTGAATCTCTGTCTTCATAGAGGAGTCGGCTGTGGCGTATTTGTCTACTATGACCAACAGCTCGTCGAGGGTTTCCGGCTCGTCGCAGAGGAGCTTGTGCTTGAGGAGGGTGCCTTCTCTGCACCCATCGGTGAAGTACTTGATAGCCTGCACCTCGTGCACGCCCTCGCAAGAGTTCCGGAGCTCGCCCCAGCGTGTGAGGTAGTCGCAAGTCGATTCGTCAGGACCTTGTACGCACAAGGAGAGCTGATGCGGCTTGGGGGGTCGCTTGTATGTGCTGGTGAAGTTGCGGATGAAGGCCTCGGTGAAGTCGACCCAGCTGTTGATGCTGCGGGGCTTCAAACTGTTCAACCATGTCCGGGCTGTGCCCTGTAGCATGAGTGGAACATATTTCACGACAACTCGCTTGTCGCCGTTTGCTATATTGACGGTAGTGGAGTAGTCAACTAGCCAGTCTTCCGTCTTCACGGAGCCGGTATACTTGGGCGTGTCTCGGGGGAGCGTGAACCCTTTGGGAAAGGGCTCGTCTCGAATGCGGGGTCCGAGACAGGGAAGACCCAGCTCGTCTTCTTCTTCCAGCGCCAGGGACCGGTGGAGTCGGTCGATCCGGTGGCGAGCATCGTTCTCTCCGACTCCCTCTCGGCGGCCTAGGCGGTCGCCAAGATTCGGATGCTCAACAGGCGGCGGGGAGACTCGTCTTTCTCTTCGTGGTGGGGGAGGCAGATAGTCGCCCTACCGTTCCACTGCTCTTGGGCGGCCGTCTTGGTCGCGCTCGATGGTGATGCGAGTCCGACTGTGGTTGGCAGCCGGATCCTTCTCCTTTCTTTCACGGACACCGCCAGTCGGCGTCCGAGACGTCGCGCCTTGATCTCGGCAAGGAGGCAAGTCGTCGTTTTGTCGTTGCGGCGCCTCCGTGCGGCAGCCGGCTTCATTCTGCGCGGCAGCCGCTTTGAGGAGCCGCTGGACCCGCTCGGTCATCAGGCGGCGCTCTTCGCCTTCGAAGTTATCTAGCTCGTCCGCCGCCGCCTGGGCGGCACCGATTTTCTCCGCAGGCGTGGCATACACGGGGCGATCTGCCCCGAACAGGTTGGCGATGGCCACGTGAAGGAAATATGCCCTAGAGGCAATAATAAAGTTATTATTTATTTCCTTATTTCATGATAAATGTTTATTATTCATGCTAGAAGTGTATTAACCGGAAACATAATACATGTGTGAATATATAGACAAAACAGTATGTCACTAGTATGCCTCTACTTGACTAGCTTGTTAATCAAAGATGGTTATGTTTCCTAACCATGAACAAGGAGTTGTTATTTGATTAACAAGGTCACATCATTAGTTGAATGATCTGATTGACATGACCCATTCCGTTAGCTTAACACTTGATCGCTTAGTATGTTAATGCTTTCTTCATGACACAAACATGTTCCTGTAACTATGAGATTATGCAACTCCGTTTACGGAGGAACACTTTGGGTACTACCAAAGCGTCACAACGTAATCGGGTGATTATAAAGGAGTACTACAGGTGTCTCCAAAGGTACTTGTTGGGTTGGCGTATTTCGAGATTAGGTTTTGTCACTCCGATTGTCGGAGAGGTATCTCTAGGCCTTCTCGGTAATACACATCACTTAAGCCTTGCAAGCATTACAACTAATGAGTTGTGAGATGATGTATTACGGAACGAGTAAAGAGACTTACCGGTAACGAGATTAAACTAGGTATTGGATACCGACGATCGAATCTCGGGTAAGTAACATACCGATGACAAAGGGAACAACATATGTCGTTATGCGGTTTGACCGATAAAGATCTTCGTAGAATATGTAGGAACCAATATGGGCATCCAGGTTCCGCTATTGGTTATTGACCGAGAATGGTTCTAGGTCATGTCTACATAGTTCTCGAACCCGTAGGGTCCGCACGCTTAACGTTTCGATGACAGTTCATAATGAGTTTATAAGTATTGATGCACCGAAGTTTGTTCGGAGTCCCGGATGTGATCACGGACATGACGAGGAGTCTCGAAATGGTCGAGACATAAAGATTGATATATTGGAAAGCCTATGTTTGGACTTCGGAAGGGTTCCGAGTGAAATCAGGAATTTACCGGAGTACCGGGAGGTTACCGTAACATCCCGTGTACTACATGGGCCATAGTGGGCCTTAGTGGAAAGGAGAGAGTGCCAGCCCTAGGTGGTCATGCCCCCCTTCCCTAGTCCTATTAGGACTAGGAAAGGTGGGCCGCCCCTCTCTCTCTTTCCCCTCCGGAATCCTAATCCAACTAGGATTGGAGGGAGTCCTACTCCCGGAGGAGTAGGACTCCTTGCGCCTCCCCCTTGGGCGGCCACCTCCCCTTGGCTCCTTTATATACGAGGCAGGGGGCACCCCGAAGACACAAGTTGATCTACGGATCGTTCCTTAGCCGTGTGCGGTGCCCCTCCACCATATTCCACTTCGGTCATATCGTCAGAGAGCTTAGGCGAAGCCCTGCGCCGGAGAAGTCATATCGTCATGAGCTTAGGCGAAGCCCTGCGTCGGTGGAGCATCAACATCGTCACCACGTCGTCTTGTGGAACTCATCCCGACACTTTGCCGGATCGGAGTCCGGGATCGTCATCGAGCTGAACGTGTGCGAACTCGGAGGTGCCGTACGTTCGGTGCTTGGATCGGTCGGATCGTGAAGACGCACGACTACATCAACCGCGTTGTTATAACGCTTCCGCTTTCGGTCTCACGAGTGCGTGGACGGACACTCTCCCCTCTCGTTGCTATGCCATCACCATGGTCTTGCGTGATCGTAGGAAAATTTTGAAATTACTGCGTTCCCCAACAATGGTATCAGAGCCTGGTTTTATGCGTTGATGTCATATGCACGAGTAGAACACAAGTGAGTTGTGGACGATACAAGTCATACTGCCTACCAGCATGTCATACTTTGGTTCAGCGGTATTGTTGGACGAGACGATCCGGACCAACCTTACGCCAGACGCTTACGCGAGACCGGTTCCCTCGGCGTGCTTTGCACATAGATGGCTTGCGGAAGACTGTCTCTCCAACTTTAGTTGAACCGAGTAGCTACGCCGGTCCTTGAGAAGGTTAAAACGGAGTCTATTTGACAAACTATCGTTGTGGTTTTGATGCGTAGGTAAGAACGGTTCTTGCTCAGCCGTAGCAGCCACGTAAAACTTGCAACAACAAAGTAGAGGACGTCTAACTTGTTTTTGCAGGGCATGTTGTGATGTGATATGGTCAAGACGTGATGCTATATTTTATTGTATGAGATGATCATGTTTTGTAACCGAGTTATCGGCAACTGGCAGCAGCCATATGGTTGTCGCTTTATTGTATGCAATGCAATCGCGATGTAATGCTTTACTTTATTACTAAGCGGTAGTGATAGTCGTGAAAGCATAAGATTGGCGAGACGACAACGATGCTACGATGGAGATCAAGGTGTCGCGCGGTGACGATGGTGATCATGACGGTGCTTGGCGATGGAGATCACAAGCACAAGATGATGATGGCCATATCATATCACTTATATTGATTGCATGTGATGTTTATCCTTTATGCATATTATCTTGCTTTGATTGACGGTAGCATTATAAGATGATCTCTCACTCAAATTATCAAGTAGTGTTCTCCCTGAGTATGCACCGCTATGCGAAAGTTCTTCGTCTTTGAGACACCACGTGATGATCGGGTGTGATAGGCTCTACGTTCAAATACAACGGGTGCAAAACAGTTGCACACGCAGAATACTCAGTTAAACTTGACGAGCCTAGCATATAACAGATATGGCCTCGGAACACGAGACCGAAAGGTCGGCGTGAATCATATAGTAGATATGATCAACATAGTGATGTTCACCATTGAAACTACTCCATCTCACGTGATGATCGGACATGGTTTAGTTGATTTGGATCACGTGATCACTTAGATGACTAGAGAGATGTCTCGTCTAAGTGGGAGGTTTTTAATATGATTAATTGAACTTAAATTTATCATGAACTTAGTCCTAGTAGTATTTTGCAAATTATGTTGTAGATCAATAGCTCGCGTTGTTGCTTCCCTATGTTTTTATATGTGTTCCTAGAGAAATTTGTATTGAAAAATGTTAGTAGCAATGATGCGGATTGGATCCGTGATCCGAGGTTTATCCTCATTGCTGCCTGAAGAAATTATGTCCTTAATGCACCGCTAGGTGACAAAACTATTGCAGGAGCGTATGCGCACGTTATGAACGTTTGGCTAGCTCAATATGATGACTACTTGATAGTTTAGTGCACCATGCTTAAAGGCTTAGAATCGGGAATTCAAAGACGTTTTGAACGTCATGGACCATATGAGATGTTCCAGAATTGAAGTTAATATTTCAAGCAAATACCCGAGTTGAGAGATATAAAGTCTCCAACAAGTTCTATAGCTAAAAGATGGAGGAGAATCGCTCAACTAGTGAGCATGTGCTCAGATTGTGCAGGTACTTCAATCGCTTGAATCAAGTGGGAGTTAATCTTCCAGATAAGATAGTGATTGACAGAATTCTCTAGTCACCATCACTAAGTTACTAGAACTTCGTGATGAACTATAGTATGCAAGGGATGACGAAAACAATTCCCAAGCTCTTCGTGATGCTGAAATCGACGAAGGTAGAAATCAAGAAAAGAGCATCAAGTGTTGATGATTGACAAGACCACTAGTTTCAAGGAAAAGGGCAAAGGGAAGAAGGGGAACTTCAAGAAGAGCGGCAAGCAAGTTGTTGTTCGAGTGAAGAAGCCCAAGTCTAGACCTAAGCACGAGACTAAGTGCTTTTACGCAATGGAACTAGTCCTTTGAAGCGGAACTACCCCAATTATTTGGTGGATAAGAAGGATGGCAAAGTGAACATGAGTATATTTGATATACGAGTTATTGATGTGTGCTTTACTAGTGTTTATAGTAGCCCTGAGTATTTGATACTTGTTCGGTTGCTAAGATTAGTAACTCAAAGCAGGAGTTACGAATAAAATGTAAACTAGTTGGAGGAGAAGTAACGATGAGTGTTGGAAGTAGTTCCAAGATTGATATGATCATCATCGCACACTCCCTATACTTTCGAGATTAGTGTGGAACCTAAATAAGTGTTATTTGGTGTTGAGCATAAATATGATTTGATCATGTTTATTGCAATACGGTTATTCATTTAAGTAAGAGAATAAATTGTTGTTACATTTACATGAATAAAACCTTATATGGTTACACACCCAATGAAAATGGTTCATTGGATCTCGATCATAGTGATACACATATTCATAATATTGAAACCAAAAGATGCAAAGTTAATAATAATAGTGCAACTTATTTGTGGCACTGCCGTTTAGGTCATATTGGTGTAAAGCGCATGAAGAAAACTCCATGCTGGACTTTTGGAATCACTTGATTATGAATCATTTGATGCTTGCGTAACCGTGCCTTTTGGGCAAGATGACTAAAACTCCGTTCTCCGGAACAATGGAACAAGCTAATGACTTATTGGAAATAATACATACCGATGTATACAATTCAATGAGTGTTGATGCTCGTGGCAAGTATCATTATTTTCGACCTTCACAGATGATTTGAGCAGATATGCGTATATCTTCTTGATGAAACATAAGTCTGAAATAGTTGAAAAGTTCAAAGAATTTCAGAGTGAAGTAGAAAATCATCGTAACAAGAAAATAAAGTTTCTGCGATCCGATCGTGGAGATGAATATTTGAGATTCTGAGTTTGGTCTTCAATTAAAACAAAGTGGAATAGTTTCACAGCTCACGCCACTGGAACACCACAACGTTATGGTGTGTCCGAACGTCAGAACCGTACTTTATTTTGATATGGTACGATCAATGATGTCTCTTACCGATTTACCAATATCGTTTTGGGGTTATGCATTAGAGACAGTGCATTCACGTTTAATGGGGCACCATCTAAATCGATTGAGACGACACCATATGAACTATGGTTTAACAAAGAAACCTAAGCTGTCGTTTCTTAAAAGTTTGGAGTTTTGATACTTATGTGAAAAGTTTTCACCGATAAGCTCGAACCCAAATCGGAGAAGTGCGTCTTCATAGAATACCCAAAGGTAACTATTGGGTACACCTTCTATCACAGATCCGAAGGCAAGTTTTTCGTTGCTAAGATGGATCCTTTCTAGAGAAGAAGTTTCTCTCGAAAGAAGTGAGTGGGAGGAAAGTAGAACTTGATGAGGTAATTATACCTTCTCCCTTATTGGAAAGTAGTTCATCACGTAAATCAGTTCCGATGATTCCTACACCAATAAGTGAGGAAGTTAATGATGATGATCATGAAACTTCAGATCAAGTTGCTACCAAACCTCGTAGGTCTTCGAGCAAAATCCGCACTGAGTGGTATGGTTATCGTGTTCGGAAGTCATGTTACTAGACCATGATGAACCTACGGACTATGAGGAAGCGATGATGAGCCCAGATTCATGAAATGGCTTGAGGCCATGAAATCTGAGATAGGATCCATGTATGAGAAACAAAGTATGGACTTTGATTGACTTGCTCTATGATCAGCAAGCCATGTTAAATAAATGGATCTTCAAGAGGAAGACGGACAACGATAGTAGTGTTACTATCTACAAAGCTCGACTTGTTGCAAAAGGTTTTCGACAAGTTCAAGGGGTTGACTACGATGAGACTTTCTCACCCGTAGCGATGCTTAAGTCTGTCCGAATCATGTTAGCAATTGCCACATTTTATGAAATCTGGCAAATGGATGTCAAAAACAACATTCTTTAATGGATTTATTAAAGAAGAGTTGTATATGATGCAACGAGAAGGTTTTGTCAATCCTAAAGGAGCTAACAAAATGTGCAAGCTCCATCGATCCATCTATGGACTGGTGCAAGCATCTCGGAGTTGGAATATACGCTTTGATAAGATTGATCAAAGCATATGGTTTTATCTGAGACTTTTGGAGAAGCTTTGTATTTACAAGAAAGTGAGTGGGAGCACTATGACATTTCCGATAAGTATATGTGAATGACATATTGTTGATCGGAAATAATGTAGAATTATTACGCAAAGCATAAAGGAGTATTTGAAAGGAGTTTTTCAAAGAAGGACCTCGGTGAAGCTGCTTACATATTGAGCATCAAGATCTATTGAGATAGATCAAGACGCTTGATATGTTTTTCAATGAATACATACCTTGACAAGATTTTGAAGTAGTTCAAAATGGAACAGTCAAAGAAAGAGTTCTTGCCTGTGTTACAAGGTGTGAGATTGAGTAAGACTCAAAAAACCCGACCACGGCAGAAGATAGAAAGAGAATGAAAGTCATTCCCTATGCATCAGTCATAGGTTCTATAAAGTATGCTATGCTATGTACCAGACCTATTGTATACCTTGCTCTGAATTTGGCAAGGGAGTACAATAGTGATCTAGGAGTAGATCACTTTACATTGTTCAAAGAAAATCCTTAGTGAGGACTAAGGAAATATTTCTCGATTATGGAGGTGATAAAAGAGCCCGTCGTAAAGAGTTACATCGGTGCAAGCTTTTACACTGATCCAGATGACTCTAAATCTCAATCTGGATACATATTGAAAGTGGGAGCAATTAGCTAGAGTAGCTCCGTGCGAGCATTGTAGACATAGAATATTTGCAAAATACATACGGCTCTGAATGTGACAGACCCGTTGACTAAGCTATTCTCACGAGCAAAACATGATCATACCTTAGTACTCTTTGGGTGTTAATCACATAGCGATGTGAACTAGATTATTGACTCTAGTAAACCCTTTGGGTGTTGGTCACATGACGATGTGAACTATGGGTGTTAATCACATACGAGATGTGAAAATTAGTGTTGAATCACATGATGATGTGAACTAGATTATTGACTCTAGTGCAAGTGGGAGATGAAGGAAATATGCCCTAGAGGCAATAATAAAGTTATTATTTATTTCCTTATTTCATGATAAATGTTTATTATTCATGCTAGAATTGTATTAACCGGAAACATAATACATGTGTGAATATATAGACAAAACGGTATGTCACTAGTATGCCTCTACTTGACTAGCTTGTTAATCAAAGATGGTTATGTTTCCTAACCATGAACAAGGAGTTGTTATTTGATTAACAAGGTCACATCATTAGTTGAATGATCTGATTGACATGACCCATTCCGTTAGCTTAACACTTGATCGTTTAGTATGTTAATGCTTTCTTCATGACACAAACATGTTCCTGTAACTATGAGATTATGCAACTCCGTTTACGGAGGAACACTTTGGGTACTACCAAACGTCACAACGTAATCGGGTGATTATAAAGGAGTACTACAGGTGTCTCCAAAGGTACTTGTTGGGTTGGCGTATTTCGAGATTAGGTTTTGTCACTCGATTGTCGGAGAGGTATCTCTAGGCCTTCTCGGTAATACACATCACTTAAGCCTTGCAAGCATTACAACTAATGAGTTGTGAGATGATGTATTGAACGAGTAAAGAGACTTACCGTAACGAGATTAAACTAGGTATTGGATACCGACGATCGAATCTCGGGTAAGTAACATACCGATGACAAAGGGAACAACATATGTCGTTATGCGGTTTGACCGATAAAGATCTTCGTAGAATATGTAGGAACCAATATGGGCATCCAGGTTCCGCTATTGGTTATTGACCGAGAATGGTTCTAGGTCATGTCTACATAGTTCTCGAACCCGTAGGGTCCGCACGCTTAACGCTTCGATGACAGTTCATAATGAGTTTATAAGTATTGATGCAAGAAGTTTGTTCGAGTCCGGATGTGATCACGGACATGACGAGGAGTCTCGAAATGGTCGAGACATAAAGATTGATATATTGGAAAGCCTATGTTTGGACTTGGAAGGGTTCCGAGTGAAATCAGGAATTCTGCAGAGTGCAGGAGGTTCTGGAACCCCGGGAACTACATGGGCCATAGTGGGCCTTAGTGGAAAGGAGAGAGGGCCAGCCCTAGGTGGTCGCGCCCCCTTCCCTAGTCCTATTAGGACTAGGAAAGGTGGGCCGCCCCCTCTCTCTTTCCCCCCTCAGGAATCCTAATCCAACTAGGATTGGAGGGAGTCCTACTCGGGAGGAGTAGGACTCCTTGCGCCTCCCCTTGGGCGGCCACCTCCCCTTGGCTCCTTTATATCACGGGGGCGGGGGCACCCGAAGACACAAGTTGATCTACGGATCGTTCCTTAGCCGTGTGCGGTGCCCCCTCCACCATATTCCACTTGGTCATATCGTCAGAGAGCTTAGGCGAAGCCTGCGCCGGAGAAGTCATATCGTCATGAGCTTAGGCGAAGCCCTGCGTCGGTGGAGCATCAACATCGCCACCACGCCGTCGTCTTGTGGAACTCATCCCCGACACTTTGCTTTGGATCGGAGTCCGGGATCGCCATCGTGAGCGTGTGCAGAACTCGGAGGTGCCGTGACGTTCGGTGCTTGGATCGGTCGGATCGTGAAGACGACGACTACATCAACCGCGTTGTTATAACGCTTCGCTTTCGGTCACGAGTGCGTGGACGGACACTCTCCCCTCTCGTTGCTATGCCATCACCATGGTCTTGCGTGATCGTAGGAAAATTTTGAAATTACTGCGTTCCCCAACACCACGCCGCGTTGCCGGACCGCGCCTAAGTGGCTAGGCCCAGTCGGGGCCGGTGTGCCGCCCACAACACGATCCATCTCGCGCTGGTAGGCTTCTGACAAGCGCCTCATGCTTGCCAGCTTCTTCGCGCTTTCGACGAGCTGAAGGCGGCGCGCCTCCAGCGTCTCGGCGTCAGCGTCCTCCAGGATGGGCGAGGTCAGGTCTCGCAGAGCCGCATCGAGTGGGTCGTGAGCTCCTCACCGGAGTGCTCGCCATGACTGATAACGAGCACCTCTGACGGCGCTTCCGCCGCTCTCCTCGTGAGGGAGTGGCTCATCGTAGACCACCATGTTGGCGGGGAACGTGTTGAACGACACGCTGTCGGAGTCGACTAGCATTGGGTCGGTGGAGCCTACGGACTCCAAGTCCACGGCGGGCTTGCCGGCGACGTGGAGTCGATCGAGGAGGCCCGCGAGGAGGCTTTCGGGGCCGCCCGTGCCTGCGTCGGACGCAGGCTCATCGGAGATGCAAACCTCACCAAGAAGATCGGCGAGGCAGCTCACTGCGCAGGCGTCGTCGATGCCCTGCAGCGCGTCGGGGCAAGCGCCATCGGGCGTGCCGGGCTGGCTACGCTTGCTAGGGTGGAAAAGGGTTCCCGTCCAGAGCAGGTCTCCGTACGACGGTGCACCTCGCCCCACGATGGGCGCCAAATGTCGGGGGTTGGGTGCGACATATGCCAAAGGACGGCTTATCATGGTGGGGGCGAGTAGAACGTCGCCGGTGCCTGGAAACGGCATGAGGCGAAGACATGCACGCCGGCGGATCTTACCCAACCGGGCTCTCCGAGGAGATAACACCCTCTTGCTGCTCTGCGGGGTCTCCACATGGTCACTATGGCAAAGTGAATACAAGGTGGCTCCTTGAGCTGTTTCTGGAAGAAGGAGAAGGCAAGGCTCGCTCTCTCCTTCCTATATGGTCTGTCTAGTGCTAATGGATTCCAACCCTTTGCATGGGTGCCCCGGGGGGTTTATATAGGCCTACCCCCCGGGGGCACAATGGTAATCTGGCTGGGCGCGGGTCCCGTCACATCTCTCGTGCCGCTGTCTTCTCCTTGTTGGTGGGCCCCGATGAGTCATGTAGCCGTGCTTCTCATGACACGGGCTTGGTCACGGGGTCATGGCAATAGTGCCGCCGTCTATCGGGCAATCACTGTCGCCACACCCCGCCTTGTCTGGTTAATGGCATGTGGGGCTCGTGGGAGTGGCCGGCCGACTGTAGGGAGCCGACTCCCACAGGACCGCCTTTGGGGCGTATCCGCCGTCTTCCATGTTCTCACTGACGGGCGGGTCCACCGTCTCTGAGTCGTACAGGTAGGTCGTCGTGGCTACGGCGCCACCCATCGTGGTCGAGACAGATGCATGGCAACAGTGCCGTGCCACGCTGGAGATCTCCCGCGATACGGCACACTGTAGCCATGCCAGCCCCTCGCAAGTAGGGGGTGACGGCCATGCCACGACCGTACCGTGCCTCGCCTATCACGGCGAGGGTAGGTGACGGACGGAGTCGCATGCCGACTCTCCATAGCCGGCTTCTCTTAGAGTCGCCTCCGGGACTCGGCTTATCTTGGAGTCGCCTCTGGGACTCGGCTTATCTTGGAGTTGCCTCGATGTCTTGAAAGGTTCTGGGGCTCGGGTTAGCCTACCCGTGGCCCATTACTCCGACAAACACCATAGTGTGTCCTAACATCATAAATGCACCCTATTGGATATGGTGCATACTATGATGTCTCTTATCGAATTACCACTATCGTTTATGGGTTAGGCATTAAAGACAACCGCATTCACTTTAAATAGGGCACCACGTAATTCTGTTGAGATGACACCGTATGAACTATGGTTTAGAGAAACCTAAGCTGTCATTTCTTAAAAGTTTGGGACTATGACGCTTATGTAAAAAGTTTTGCCTGATAAGCTCGAACCCAAAGCGGATAAAATGCATCTTCATAGGACACCCAAAAACAGTTGGATATACCTCCTAATTCAGATCAGGAAGCAAAAGTGATTGTTTCCAGAAATGGGTCCTTTCTCGAGAAAAAGTTTCTCTTGAAAGAATTGAGTGGGAGGATGGTGGATACTTGATGAGGTTAATGAACCATCACTTCAACTAGTGTATAGCAGGGCATATGAAGTTGTTCCTATGGCGCCTACACCAATTGAAGTGGAAGCTAATGATAGTGATCATGAAACTTCGAATCAAGTCACTACCAAACCTTGTAGGTCGACAAGGATGCGTACTACTTCAGAGTGGTACATACTCCTGTCTTAGAGGTCATGTTGCTAGACAACAATGAACCTACGAGCTATGGAGAAGCGATGGTGGGCTCGGATTTCGACGAATAGCTCGAGGCCATGAAATTCGAGAGGATCCATGTATGAAAACAAATTATAGACTTTGGAAGAACTACTTGATGGTCGTAAGGCTGTTGGGTACAGATGGATTTTAAATGGAAGACGTACAATGATGGTAAATATCACCATTAAGAAAGCTCGACTTGTCGTTAAGATGTTTTCCGACAAGTTCAAGGAGTTGACTACGGTGAGACTTTATCACTCGTAGCGATGCTAAGAGTCTGTTGGAATTGTATTAGCGATTCTGCATTATTTATGAAATCTTGCAGATAGGATGTCAAAACATTGTTTCCTCGACAATTTTCTTTAGGAAAGGCTGTATGTGATACAACCAGAAGGTTTTTGTTAATCCTAAAAGATGCTAACAATTATGCAAAGCTCCAGCAATCCTTCTAAGGACTGGAGTAAGCATCTCGGAGTTGGAATATACGCTTTGATGAGATGATCAAAGATTTTGGGTTTATACAATGTTTATGAGAAACTTGTATTTCCAAAGAAGTGAGTGGGAGCACTATAGAATTTCTGATGAGTATATGTTGTTGACATAATGTTGATCAGAAATGATGTAGAATTTCTGGAAAGCATATAGGGTTATTTGAAAAGTGATTTTCAATGGAAAACCTGGATTAAGCTACTTGAACATTAAGCATCAAGATCTATAAGGATAGATCAAAACCGCTTGATAGTACTTTCAAATGAATACATACCATGACAAGATTTTGAAGGAGTTCAAATAGATCAGCAAAGAAGGAGTTCTTGGATGTGTTATAAGGTGTGAGCATTGAGTAAGACTCAAGATCTGACCACGACAGAAGAGAGAGAAAGGACGAAGGTCGTCCCCTATGCTTTAGACGTAGGCTCTACGGTATGCTATCGTGTAACGCACTTTGAAGTGTGCCTTGCCATGAAGTCAATCAAAGGGTACAAGAGTGATCCAGAATGGATCACATGACAATGATCAAACTTATCCTTAGTAACTAGTGGACTAAGGAATTTTCTCGATTATGGAGGTGGTAAAAGAGTTCGTCGTAAAGGGCTACGTCAATGCAAACTTTGACACTAATCCGGATGACTCTGAGTAGTAAACCGGATTGATATAGTAGAGCAGTTATTTGGAATAGCTCCAAGTAGCGCCTGGTAGGTGCATCTACAAGATGACATAGATATTTGTAAAGCACACACGGATCTGAAAGGTTCAGACCCGTTGACTAATAAACCTCTCTCACAAGCGAGATATGATCAAACACCATGGGTGTTGGATTCAATACAATCACATAATGATGTGAACTAGATTATTGACTCTAGTGCAAGTGGGAGACTGTTGGAAATATGCCCTAGAGGCAATAATAAAATGGTTATTATTATATTTCCTTGTTCTGATAATTGTCTATTGTGCATGCTATAATTGTATTAACTAGAAACCATAATACATGTGTGAATACATATACCACAACATGTCCCTAGTGAGCCTCTAGTTGACTAGCTCATTGATCAATAGATGGTTATGGTTTCCTGACCATGGACATAGGATGTCATTTATAACGGGATCACATCATTAGGAGAATGATGTGATGGACAAGACCCAATCCTAAGCATAGCACAAGATCATATAGTTCGTTTGCTAAGAGCTTTTCTAATGTCAAGTATCATTTCCTTAGACCATGAGATTGTGCAACTCCCGGATACCGTAGGAATGCTTTGGGTGTACCAAACGTCACAACGTAACTGGGTGTCTATAAAGGTGCACTACAGGTATCTCCGAAAGTGTCTGTTGGGTTGGCACGAATCGAGACTGGGATTTGTCACTCCGTATGACGGAGAGGTATCTCTGGGCCCACTCGGTAATGCATCATCATAATGAGCTCAATGTGACTAAGTAGTTAGTCATGGGATCATGCATTATGGAACGAGTAAAGTGACTTGCCAGTAACGAGATTGAACGAGGTATTGGGATACCGACGATCGAATCTCGGGCAAGTAACGTACCGATTGACAAAGGGAATTGCATACGGGACTGCTTGAATCCCCGACATCGTGGTTCATCCGATGAGATCATCGTGGAACATGTGGGAGCCAACATGGGTATCCAGATCCCGCTGTTGGTTATTGGCCGGAGAGATGTCTCGGTCATGTCTGCATGATTCCCGAACCCGTAGGTCTACACACTTAAGGTTCGGTGACGCTAGAGTTGTTATGGGAAATAGTATGTGGTTACCGAAGGTAGTTCGGAGTCCCGGATGTGCTCTCAGACGTCATGAGGAGTTCCAGAATGTTCTGGCAGTGAAGATCGATATATTGGACGAAGGGTATTGGAGTCCGGAAGTGTTCCGGGTACTGTGCTATGGCTGACATGACCGAAAGGTGTTTGGGAGCCACGGCAAGTGTTGGAGGGCCTCATGGGCCAAAGGGAAGGGCAAACCAGCCCACTAAGGGGTGGTGCGCCCCCTACACCCTTTCCCACGTTAGTTGGGGAGGTGGGGCGCCTCCACCTAGCTTGGGAGGCAATCCTCCACCTGCTTGGCTTGGGGGGCAAGTCTCCCTAGGATTTTCCCTAGGGAGATCCAATCTGCTTGGCCAGCGCCCCCTAGGGGAAACCCTAGGGTGCCTCCCCCTCTCCCCTTTCCCCTATATATAGTGGAGGGGTGGGAGGGCAGCCGTACCTCTCCCCTGGCGCAGCCCTCTCCCTCCTCCAACACCTCCTCCTCCACCGTAGTGCTTGGCGAAGCCTGTTTGGAGAACCACGAAGCTCCACCACCACGACGCCCGTCGTCTTGCCGGAGTTATCCCTCAACTTCTCCTCTCCCCTTGCTGGATCAAGAAGGAGGAGACGTCCCTGGGCTGTACGTGTGTTGAACACGGAGGCGCCATCCGTTCGGCGCTTAGATCGGAATCGACCGCGATCTGAATCGCTGCGTGTACGACTCCACCAACCGCGCACGCTTCCGCTTATCGATCTTCAAGGGTATGAAGATGCTCATCCTATCCCTCTCTTGTTGCTAGAATCTCCATAGATTGATCTTGGTGATGTGTAGAAAATTTTGAATTTATGCTACGTTCCCCAACAAAAATTAGATAACACAATTCACTAGAATTTGTTAAGGAAAGGCAGGACCAGCACACGCAACGGGTAAACCGAGCATGCTTAACTGGCGTAGCTAGCAAATGGCAAGGTGCTCCTCCAACATCTGGGGGTCAGCACGAATGGCAGCCATGGCGACCTCATCCGCGCGTGTTGTCGCGATTTGCTTCTCTACTGCCAAATGCTTCTTGAGCTCCTGGCTAAACTGCGTGCACCATGGCTTAGGGAGGCGCTTATTTGGTGGATGGGTCGGTGATTTGGGTGGAAGGTGTCGTGCCGACGGTCGGGGCATGTGGGATGTGGAAGGAGGATGATGATGGGGGTCAGGTGTGGATTACCTGCCTGGATAGACGAGGCCGAGCAGCGTGAAGGAGGGTCGCCGGTGAGGAGGCGGTGCTGCAAGCAAGGAGTGAAGGTTTCAATTTGGAAAGGAAGGCGAAAACAGGGGAAATGTGGCTTTTGGTAAGGGGAGAGGCAGGGAAGTAGATATTTCCATGGAAGCCGAAAATTTGGAATCGCTTCAGCGAAAAAACTAGCGTGCAAAGTGTCATCAGACACGGTCCCTTATTCAGAACTGTGTATGATATGTGAACATCACAAACGATTCAGATAGCTTAACCCGTGTGTGATGAGTTTGAACGTCAAAAATTTTGGTTCAAATTTCCCTGGTTATAGTGGCCATCCATGTCATTGCATAATTTGGGTACACAAACAAGACTACAGCACACCGACACTTCTTAATAGAGCAAGTTCAGCAATTAAACAGAGCTAGCTAACCTAAATGTTACATGGCCGTTTGGGCTGCCTTGGCCGCCTGGTCGCAGATTGCGGCCGCGCTCATGCACCTTGTTAGCACACGCATGGCGGCTGCGGCCGCACTCTCGCGGGAGTGGGCGCCGAAGTTGCCCTCACGACGCGGGTCCACGTCCCCATCTTTCACGGTGACGATTGAACAGTGAAAATGATATTTAGGGAGCGAGCTAGTGTGCTTGACACGCCGACTATGGACTGTAGCCGATGCACCTTCTCGCGTAAGCCATAGGCATATCATACACCGCCGGTGCTCCAGGATATTTTGTACCACATCTCACACGGTTGGTGATAATAAACTGTGTGGGATCTACTTGATTTTTCATCTTGATTTGAATTACATAATGGGGTCACAACGGCAATGGACGATGTTTGAATTGCTAGACCTTTTATCTGCAGTGAACATGCAACTATATGTGTGTCGTAAAAAATTTGAAATTATTCAGGGTTCGTTTGGAAATTTGATACATTAAATTGGTTTTCTAGCCATTTTAGGTGCACAATTAAAAAATTAAAGCACGTGCACATGCTCCGGTGCACCAACATGGGTTGTAAAATCATATATGTGTCCATGGGTTTATGCTTATGGCCCATGCAAGAAATGGGGATGAATTTCGAACACCACGACACCGTGGCTCTCTAGCAAATGTTGAGGACTTCCTTTTGTAATTCTAGTAAATCCAAAACTTATCTGAAATTCATGAAACTTGGCATGCTATCATGGAGCGGCATCAACATGCTGTGGTAAATTTTTTGTCCCATTTGGGGCAGGTTTGGGTATATGCTTCTCACAAACTAGAGCTTCTCACAACAAGCATGATGGTTTCGGTAGGGAACGTCCCACCTTTGTGGACGAAACGATATCCATTGCCTCTTAGTGCTTTCAAAAAATTTCTCGTGTCAACATAGAATAACAGGAGTGTTGTGTCAATTTTTGGGATTTTTCGGGGTTCGTTTGGACATTTTAATGCATTAATTGAGTTTTCAATGCATTTATGTGCATAATTCAAATTTGAACTACATGCACATA
Organism: Aegilops bicornis; assembly: GCA_021605145.1. Classification (NCBI taxonomy): domain Eukaryota; kingdom Viridiplantae; phylum Streptophyta; class Magnoliopsida; order Poales; family Poaceae; genus Aegilops; species Aegilops bicornis. The sequence goes on from CM038669.1 coordinate 277,043,507, forward strand.
CTCTAATGCATATAAATTGGTTGAAAATTCAAATATGTGTCCTTGGTTGCATGCTTAGGTCCCATGCAAGAAATGAGAATGAATGTCAAACACCCTGCCACCGTCACTCGGCCGCAAACATTGAGATACCTGGTTTTAAATTCTAGTAAATCCAAAGCTCATATGAAATTCATGAAACTTGGCATGCTATCATGGAGTGGCATCAACATGCCGTGGTAAATTTTTTGTCCCATTTCGGGCAGGTTTGGGTATATGCTTCTCACAAACCAGAGCTTCTCACAACAAGCTTGATGATTTCGGTAGGGAACATCCCACCTTTGGGGACGAAACGATATCCATTGCTTCTTACTGCTTTCAAAAAATTTCTCGTGTCAACATAGAACAATAGGAGTGTTGTGTCAATATTCGGAATTTTTCAGGGTTCGTTTGGACATTTTTATGCATTAATTGAGTTTTCAATGCATTTATGTGCATAATTCAAATTTGAACTACATGCACATGCTCTAATGCATATAAATTGGTTAAAAAATCAAATATGTGTCCTTGGTTGCATGCTTAGGTCCCATGTAAGAAATGGGAATGAATGTCAAACACCCTGCCACTGTCACTCGACCGCAAACATTGAGATACCTAGTTTTTAAATTCTAGTAAATCCAAATCTCGTCTGAAATTCATGAATCTTGGCATGCTATCATGGAGCGGCATCAACATACCCTGGTAATTTTTTTGTCCCATTTAGGGCAGGTTTGGGTATATGCTTCTCACAAACCAGAGTTCCTCACAACAAGCATGATGGTTTCGGTAGGGAACATCCCACCTTTGGGGACGAAACAATATCCATTGTCTCTTATTGCTTTCAAAAATTTTCTCGTGTCAACATAGCACAACAGGAGTGTTGTGTCAATTTTTGGATTTTGGGGGTTCGTTTGGACATTTTTATGCATTAATTGTGTTTACAATGCATTTATGTGCATAATTCAAGTTTTAACTACATGCACATGCTCTAATGCATATAAATTGGTTGAAAATTTAAATCTGAGTCCTTGGTTGCATGCTTAGGTCCCATGCAAGAAATGGGAATGAATGTCAAACACCTTGCCACCGTCACTCGGCCGCAAACATTGAGATACCTGAATTTTAAATTCTAGTAAATCCAAAACTCGTCTGAAATTCATGAAACTTGGTATGCTATCATGGAGAGGCATCAACATGCCGTGGTAATTTTTTTATCCCATTTGGGGCAGGTTTGAGTATATGTTTCTCACAAACCAGAGCTACTCACAACAAGCCTAATGGTTTCAGTAGGGAACGTGCCACCTTTGGGGACGAAACGATATCCGCTGCCTCTTGTTGTTTTCAAAATTTTTCTAGTGTCAACATGAAGGAAATATGCCCTAGAGGCAATAATAAAGTTATTATTTATATTTCCTTATATCATGATAAATGTTTATTATTCATGCTAGAATTGTATTAACGGGAAACTTGATACATGTGTGAATACATAGACAAAACACAGTGTCCCTAGTAAGCCTCTACTAGACTAGCTCGTTAATCAAAGATGGTTAAGTTTCCTAACCATAGACATGTGTTGTCATTTGATGAACAAGATCACATCATTAGGAGAATGATGTGATGGACAAGACCCATCCGTTAGCTTAGCATAATGATCGTTAAGTTTTATTGCTATTGTTTCTTCATGACTTATACATGTTCCTTTGACTATGAGATTATGCAACTCCCGAATACCGGAGGAATACCTTGTGTGCCATCAAACATCACAACGTAAATGGGTGATTATAAAGATGCTCTACAAGTATCTCCGAAGGTGTTTAGATTGGGTTGGCATAGATCAAGATTAGGATTTGTCACTCCGAGTATCGGAGAGGTATCTCTGGGCCCTCCCGATAATGCACATCATAATAAGCCTTGCAAGCAATGTGACTAATGAGTTAGTTATGGGATGATGCATTATGGAACGAGTATAGAGAATTGCCGGTAACGAGATTGAACTAGGTATGAGGATACCGACGATCGAATCTCCGGCAAGTAACATACAAATGACATAGGGAATAACGTATGTTGTCATTACGGTTCGACCGATAAAGATCTTCGTAGAATATGTGGGAGCCAATATGAGCATCCAGGTTCCGCTATTGGTTATTGGCCGGAGAGGTGTCTCGTTCATGTCTACATAGTTCTCGAACCCGTAGGGTCTGCACGCTTAACGTTTGATGATGATTTGTATTATGAGTTATGTGTTTTGGTGGCCGAAGATCGTTCGGAGTCCCGGATGAGATCACGAACATGACGAGGAGTCTCGAAATGGTTGAGAGGTAAATATTGATATATTGGACGATGGTATTCGGACATCGGAATGGTTCCGGAATGTTTCGGGTATTTTTTGGAGTACCGGGAGGTTACAGGAACCCCTCGGGAAAGTAATGGGCCTACATGGGCCATAGGAGAGAGAGAGGGAAGCCCGCAAGGGGTGGCCCCCCATGGGCTGTTCGAATTGGACAAGGGGAAGGGGGCGCGATCCCCCCTTTGCTCTCCCTCTCCTTTCCTTTCCCCCTCCGAAAGAAAGGAATTCACTACTAGGGAAAAGCCTATACACAGAATCTTAGTAGCAGCGCGGCTCAAAAAGGAGCGCTGCTGCTAACTAGTAGTAGCTCGTGTGCGGGAAACTCGCTGCTGATAAGGATTTAGCAGTAGCGCGCTCGGCGTAAAACGCGCTGCTACAAATATCGACCGGCGGTGTTCACCTAACTCTACTGCTAAGGATGTAGTAGTAGCGCGTTTTTCTGAGATTGCTGCTGCTAAATTTCAAATTGCCACACTTTTTTGTCCCAGTTAGCAGTAGCGCCGTATCCCAAAGCGCGTTGTTGCTAATTCCTTAGCAGCAGCGCATTTTAGATCCTGCGCTACTGCTAACCCGCACCAACCCACCACGTTTCCCCACCCGTCCCTCCCCTCCCCCTCCTCTCTTTCCCTTCCCCTACCTCCCCCTCCCCCTCCTCTCTTCCCTTCCCCCTACCTCCCCCACATGCTCCCACTCTCACTCTTCTTCTTCCTCAATACTTCTCCCCCATTACTCTCTCTCTTCTATCCACCTTTCTCTCTCTTCATTACTCCTACCTAACTACACCACCTCCATTAATGCATCTCCTTTCTCTTGTTCCTTCCCCCTCCACTAGTTGAAGTTGTCTCCTCCCAAATTAGGTAGCTAGGTAGATGTAGGATTTAGTTAAGTGACCTATTTGCCCCCTAACCAGATCTATCTTTGTCAAGAAGACCTTTGTGCACTTTTGATCTCCCTACAACATCATCTCCACCGTGTGCTCGATCTCGATCGAGATAGAGGTGATGAAAATTTCATGCTTTTGCAAAATGGAAATATGTTTATGTGTGTGTGATATGTTTTTGGAAATTGTGTGTGTGGCATGAGTTGACGCCAAATTGTGCTTTTGAGTTGCCTATGTTTTGCCGAAATGTCGATTTGTTTCCGTTTGGTAATTCGGGCAAACTCTAGATCCATATATGTCCTATTTTTAGGGAAGGTCATGCCAAATTTTTTATGACTTTGATGCATGCACGCATTTTTATAATAAATTTGTTTATTATTACCGTGCAGAGTTGACGATGGTCAGTGGAACGATGGTGGACAGGTGGTTGCGGTCGGGGGTGCAGGACATGAAAGAAAATAACCGGACAAAGGTTTTATGTCCTTGTCGAAAATGCAAAGGAATAGTTTGGCTCGACCCCCATGACGATGGTCGTGTCGAAGTGCACCTGCTCATGACTGGTTTCATGGATGGCTATACTCGGTGGATAATTGAAGATGAGGATGCCGATGTTGAGGATGCCGACAGGGCATGCAATGATGACACAGGCCAAGACAAAGAGATGATCGATAATGGCGGCGGGGAAGAGGCCGGACATGGCGGCGGAGAAGGGGCCGGACATGGCGGAGGAGAAGGGGCCGGACATGGCGGCGGAGAGAACGACATGGACTCCATGCAACAGAGTTCGTCGATACTAAGTTCAATTGTGCGGGACCCTCATGTTCAAGCATTGCTTTGCAAGGAGACGAGTACTGAGAGAGCTGCTTCTAGAGAGGAGGCTAAGCTGGAGCAACTGGTGGTAGACTCGAACACTCCATTGTATGATGGTTGCAATCCTGAGGTGACCCGCTTGAGTTTCACGCTCCAACTCCTGAAGACGAAGGCTAAAAACAAATGGACCGACATTAGCCTCGATGAGCATCTCAAGTACCTAAAGGATGTTCTTCCCGCGGGTAATCTATGTCCTACTAGTGTTGATGAGGCCAAGAAGATCGTGTGCCCTCTTGATCTGCCACACATTAGATACCATGCATGCATCAACGATTGCATAATTTATCGGATGGAGCACGCAGAAAAAACAAGCTGTCCAGTGTGCAATGCTTCTCGATACAAGAAGGCCGGGAAGAAATGTCCCCAGAAAGTTGTATGGTACTTACCGATCACTCCCCGTCTGCAGAGGTATTTTGTAGATCCCAAGGAAGCTAAGCTAATGCGCTGGCACGCGGAGAGGAAGAAGCCCGACGATGGAGATGATCCGAAGCTGAGACACGTGAAGGATGGAAGCCAGTGGAGAGCGTTGAATAGCTTCTATCGGTATTTTGAATGTGATGCAAGGAACATCGTGCTCGGCGCGTGTACCGATGGCATGAATCCATTTGGCAACCAGAACACCAACCATAGCACATGGCCCGTGTTTGTATGGATGTACAACCTCCCCCCTGGTTGTGCATGAAATCGAAGTACATTCACATGAGCATGCTTATTCAAGGGCCGAAACAACCAGGAAATAATATTAATTTGTATATGGGGCTACTTCAAGAGGAGTTAGACACGTTATGGAAAACACCGACCAAGACATGGGACGCCTTGACAAGGTGAGTATTTCAACATGAGAGCAGCTGATCACGACAAAGGCAGGACTATCTCGATTCTGAGATATGTGGCGGGCCAGGTGTGCCATGGATATTGCGGTTGCACGCGGTGCATGGATGATCTGAAATCTCAGCAGCTAACGTCAAGGAAAGATGGTGGGTGCAGGAAAATCGTGTACATGGGGCATCGAAGATGGCTTGAACAGACGACCCGTGGAGAAACCGTGGAGATCTATTCAATGGTCACGCTGAGCATCGAGGACCTCCACGTAAGCGGAGCGGTGCCGAAATCGATGAGCTGTTGAAAAAGCTGGAAGGAGTGCCCCTGCTACCGGAAAGACGATGAGAAAGGCGCCGAGCCGCTGCTGAAGGTATGGAAGACGAGGTCTGTGTTCGGGACTTGGAGTCTTGGCACAAACTCGATACACCTCATTGCCTTGATCAAATGCATATCTGTAAGAATGTCCTTGAGAGCTTGCTCACAACACTGATGAACATGCCGGATAAGACCAAGGATGGGCCGAAGGCAAGAAAAGACTCGCAAGATTTCAAAATCAGGGAAGATCTGCACATGCCGCCCCGTAAAATGTCAAACGAGACAGAGGCGGAGATGAGGCACGGGAGAAGAAGGGCAAGAAAATAAAGAAAGAGGATTATTGCCCCCTTCTTGCTTCACCTTAAGTCAGTGAGATCAATCAATTCTTTAAGTGCCTTACCGGAGTCAAAGTTAGTTCCATTCTTTGTGGCAAGATAAGCGGATATCTAGACACGGACAAGAAAAGGTTCGGGATGAAGTCTCATGACTGTCATGTGATGATGACGCATATACTACCTGTTGCCCTTAGAGGGATAATGGACAAGCACGTCCGTGACACGCTTATTGGTCCCTGCAACTTTTTCGACGTCATCTCTCAAAAGTCGATCAGTGTGAAGCAGCTCCAAAGGCTACAGGAAGAGATCATTGTGATACTGAATGAGCTTGAGATGTACTTCCCGCCCGCGTTCTTCGACGTGATGGTGCATCTGTGTGTCCATATTGTGGATGACATAATAGACCTGGGGCCATCATTCCTGCACAACATGATGCCGTTTGAGAGGATGAATGGGATCATCAAAGGATTCGTTTCAGAACATGTCCCGTCCGGATGGAAGCATCGTCAGGCTATTTGGCACAAGAGTGCATCTCTTTACGTGAGAATTTTCTATATGGCGCAGACCAGCCACACGGTGTTAGTGTTGGTTTGCCCGCTAACAAGCACGATGGGAGGCTCGAAGGAGATGGTCATCGCACCAGCGATCGCGAGGAACCGCACGTGGCATACTCAGATCGACGCAATGACTTTTGACAGAGCAAACTTGGTAGTGCTACAACACCTAGACGAGGTAGATCCTTTCGTGGCACCGCACAAAGAAATTATCGCAAAGAAGTATTGTGACCGGGGGTATACAGGACGGACAAGAAGTTACTAGAGAGCACAACTCCACTTTCCTGCATTGGTTCAAAGAGCATATTATTGCTAATCCCCCGGAGGAGGGCTCTAAGGACGGATTGCTCATATACGCCTTAGCACATGGCCCCTCGCCCAACCTCGTAACCTATCAGGCATATGATATGAACGGATACACGTTCTACACAGAGGCCAAAGATATGGACAATGATGATCAGAACTCAGGAGTGACGATGGAATGCATGACCGGCAGCGACAACGGTGCAACTGAACGATTTTATGGAAGGGTCGAGGAGATCTGGGAGCTTGACTACTCTGGACTGCACAACACGATGATGTTCCGTGTCAGATGGGCTAAGAATGTCGAAAGAGAAAGCCGGATGTTCACTACCATGACTATACCCGACGCCAAGAGCGCTACCGTGAACGCTATCGCAAAAAACGAGCCATGGGTACACGCTAAGCACGTGACACAATGCTTCTTCATAACTGACCCGCGCAATCCCAGCCGTGTTGTCCTGAGGAGAGGCAAAAGGAACATCATTGGAATGGATGGAGTCGCCAACGAGGAAGACTACGATCAGTACGGGAATCCAATGAGGGAAGATGACGATGATGATGAAGTATACGTCAAAAGAAGAATCAATACTACATTACCTAAGAAAAATCGTACTCCATGGAAAAGGCAAAGTCACAATGAGGAGCTCAATTATTCTACGATTTAACAAGAAGGGAAAGAAGCTGACTCAAAAACGAAAACGCCAAAGACCGAGGAAACGTATGTTATCGGTCCAATGATGTGTAATATATATATATATATATATATATATATATATATATATATATATATGTTCCTATTTTGTATACACACTTAGCCATTATTATGCATGGGTCCAATGATGTGTAATATATATGTTCCTATTTTGCATACATATTTAACCGTCAAATGATGCAATATATATCGCCTCCCTTCGCTTCATCGCCCTCGGGAAATAAAAGTGGGATAAAATAAAGGAAAAGAAAAGGAAAACTGGCGATGGCAGCGGTAGTAGCAGCGTTTTGCATAAACCGCTATGACTACTGAATTTAGTAGTGGCAATTTTGCCTAAACCGCTTCTGACATCTGAAGTTAGTAGCAGCGTGTTTTGACATAATGCGCTACTGCTACGTCCACTTAACCCAAAATTCTCACTCGCCCTGCTTCATCCCGCCTTTTCCCCCAAAATCCCCACTCTCTCTTCCCCCGTCGCACCCCCGCGCCCGACCCTAACCCGGCGCTCGCCCCCGACTCCGGCGCTTAGCCTCGACCTCGGCGCTCGCCCTGGCCTCGACCCGACCAGGCGCGGCGCTAGACCCGACCCAGCTCGCCCCGACCTGCCCTCGCCCACGACTCGGCGCCCGGCGCCGCCTCGACCCGGCCTTCGCCCCGACCCGTCGGCCCTCGCCTCCCTCCTCTCCCCTCCCGGCCATCGTCGGGCCTGCCTCCTCGCCCCTGCACCCTCTGTAAACCCCCCCTCTCTCTCTGCTAGGGTTCTTCGGTTATGTTAATTAGGTTATCTATTTAGTTATGAATTTAGCTAGGTTTCAAAATTAGCTAAATTTATATGAAAATTTGAACTGGACATGTGATATGTGCATATGTCATGTTTTGGACATGTCATGTTTGGAAAATGATCCGAGTTGCCTATGTTACGCCGGAATGTTGATTCATTTCCGTTCGGTGAATTTCAGGCGCTCGATATGTCCATTTTTTAGCAAAGGTCATGCCGAAATTTCCCGTGAATAAAGGCATGATTTGTGCTACATAGTTGGCATATCGAGTCCGGCACATAGATTTCTTTTTATTTCATTTCTCATTTATTCATACTTTTAGAAATAAATGAGGACACTTAATCATAGGAAACATGTCGAACAACGAAGAAACTGGGCCTTGACCAAGATGCGCATTTAGATGGATTATGAGGGTGAACAAGAGTACCTCGACTATTTGACTGCTAAGCAAGGTTTGCGAGTTGGCCTTGATGATGGTAATCGACGCCGACGACATCGACGGGCGCGGCACCGATAAGCGGCACCGAGACCGGTGGGGAAGGTACCTGGCGGGAAGGTACCGGCCCCGATGCCGCTACCAAAAAGAGGAAGCATAAGAAGCAGAGGATACGAAAACCTAACAAACTAGGGATTGGACGACTTGTGATCACAAAGATGGCACGGCAAGTTTGAGCCGTTAGAGCGGAAGAACCTCGCAAGTGCTATGGGAACCAAGTAGGATGCATCCTACGGAATGCTTGTGAGCATCAACGACGATGACTTAAGGAGTAAAGAACATTTGACGCAGCTTGATTGCTCCTAACGAAGTTGCACAAGAGATTCAAGTTCCCGACCGGGATGATAACATAGAACAACCGTGGGATGATCCGAAGATGAAAAAGATTAACAATCACGCCATGGGCATGTTCAAGAATGATTTGGCCTGGAAAGGGAGGGTGAAACGAGCTATTGAGGCTGATGAACCCCTGTCCAAGATTCTGGAGGAAAATCCGACACTTACGAAAGAGGAGTTCGAAAAGTTCAAGGACACTTGCGCTACCGAGGCAGCCAAGGCTAAGGCTGCGAAATTCAAAAGCCTTCAGCAAAGGAACACGGGGAAGCATCGCCTCGGAAGTCGTGGCTACCTCGGTAAAAGGCCCATATGGGATAAGGAGGACGCGGAACGTGAAGCCGCGGGTCTCCCAGACCTTTTCGCGAAGTTCACCAACCCCTTGGAGCATGACTTCATCAGGGCCCGCTACAAGTGGGACAAGGAGAAAAAGGTTTTTTACACAGACAAGATCACGAGGAAATTGATTAGACTACTAGAGAAGCAACACCGGCTTGCAGCCGAAAGCCCTACTTCTCCGATGAGGCCCAAGTGGGACACCCCTCTCAACCGGGCCTTGAACGAACTTAAGGGACTCCCTTTGGACCAGCGGCCGCAATATGGTCGTGTGCACGGCGCTGGAGACGGCGCCACGTGGAAGGTGTTTTACAACGACGGCCCGGAGGCCAAGAAGCAGAAAAAGAAGTTTAGTCAGGCGGACATCGACGCAAAGGTGAAGCTTGCGGTCAAGAAAAAAGCAGTTGAGGACGCGAAAAAAGCAGCCGAGGACAAATATGAGTTGCTACAAAGAAAATCAATGCACCAGAATCGTCAGTAAAATGATTTCGCTACTAACTTGGTTCGATTATCATCAATCGGGCGAAGGAAAATCCAGACAAGACGGTACATGATTTCCGATGCCGTTCGTCATGAAAGCAACTCCATGAACAACAACACCATCGCACCATCACTTGCTCAAGCAACCGGGCCTCCTCTCGCAGCCGCTCCGCTCATAGCAGCCCGTCCTCGATCTCGGTAGCTTAGGTTGGCCTTAAATCTTTGGCTGAGCTCGACGTCCACGGTAATTACTTGTCACACCAACATATATATATATATATATATATATATATATATATATATATATATATATATATAATATTCCATTTTGTTGCCTTTAGGTTGTTTTACGCCACAGTACATATGTGTTTGCAAAGCGAAAGAAACCCCGTGCACCATACTCTACTTGGTCAAAGGCGGAAGGTGGACGTGGGAAAGGGGATGATAATGGACCCCTCTCAACGCATGTTCCACAACCAGCCGATCCCAGCTGGGCACTTCAGGTTAGCTTGACCAGGTGTGAAATCAGGAACGAGGATTTGCCTCCTCCAAGACAAAGATGTGGGAGCGGACGGCGAGACCCTCCACGGATTGAAGCTGCAAGAATTGGGTGCTGCTATGGCGAAGAATCTTATTAAATGCGAGCCGGCCGAGAGCACACCAATAACTACCCCACATCAACAAGCATGTGCGGAGACCACCACCCGCCCACGCAATTACCAGCTCACAGTAGTGTCGGGTGAGAGCGGCGACGACATGATGAAGGGGTGCAATAGTCTTGGCTGATGTAATTTCTCTGTAGAGAATGTAGAATGGATGATGAGACGGAGGTCGACCCTATGGATTACCTCAATACAAATGCGTATGACTGTGACATAGATATGATGAGTCAACCATATGACAAATCGGGCTATCAGCTTGCTAATGAGGATGTGGATGATATGACCGGGCAGGGTCGTACCATGGATTGCAAAAAGTCTCTCTTCATGAAATCCTCACAGGACACGCCTGAAGATGCCGCCTCAACACAGGCTCAACTAGCCGGGCGCGAAGGTCATACAATACTTAGCCCGGGAACACTGGGGCAGGGATTAAGGAAGGGTCTGGAAGGTGTGCCCAAGAAAAAGGAGAGGAAGAGATCGGGGAAGGTAATCGCCTCCAAACAAGCGGAGCACATAGCAGCCAGACGATGCATTGAAGAGCGTGTACCCGTGAAAGGTGCGGTCATGTTCCATCTCACGGGCGAGCCGATGCTACCGCCAAAACCGGCTGGAGGCACTATCGAGGGGATCTCGTGGAGACTGCACGACCATGTGCTGTCTACTGAGAAAAGCCTACTAGCCTCAAAGGATCCAGGATATCCGACATACGTGGCTCGTGTGCCTGAGGGGAAGTGCTACGTCGACACACGGCCCGCGGAGGTGTTCTTCCTGCGATTGGACCATATCTTTGAGATGTTTCTAACAAGGCGTCTTGATTTTACTATCGTCCGCCTTTTTGCGCTACATATGAGCTCCGTCATGAAGAGTGAAGAAGTCTCGAAAATCTGTGTGGCGGATCCGTACTACATGCACGAGTCTTTCTTGAGTCTCGGTGACTTTGAGCGTGAAACTGCTAGGGAGTACCTCCAAAACTTCATGGTACAGAATAAGGACCGGGAAATTGTCCTCGTGCCTTATCATCCAAAGTAAGTCAGTTCTGGACAACCCTTTCGTACATTTCAATCATTCCTTCTCTCTCATATGGGGAATAATTTGAGGTGTCTTTTCCCCGCAGCAACGGGCGCGCCGTCCTTATCGTTCTTTACCCTCAAGTCTCCCACGTCGTGTATTTTGACCCTTCCAGAGACTACGAGAAAAAGGACTACACCCACATAATGAATATTCTAGATGATGCTCTCCAAGGCTTCAGCTTTAGAGGTGGCCACGTGCAGATCAGGAAACAAAGGAACAAGAAGATGGGCTTCGCGCATAAAACTAACTTCTCCTGCATCCATGTCCCAAAACCAAGCAAGAAGGATGGATTCTACATCGTCCATCTCATGATTCAGTTCAACACGGATCACCAAAAGCTTCGCATTAACAACAGAAATGATGATCATATCCACAAGTGGCTAGAATCTCATGGAGAAGTGAATTATAAACTTAGAGATGACTTCTTTCGCATCCAAAGCGACATTGCGACGATCATCATGAAAGAAGTCATCGATGAGAAGGGGATGTTCCACCACGGCCCTATATCGCGAGCTGACGTCCGAACTCGCATAGGCATGCAACGTCTAGACCTCACGCCGTTCAAGAAGCTAGGGTTCGTCCTCGATGATATGGAAGGATGGAACTTCTAGTGATTTATGATGCCGATGATGATGATATGTGTCGGGTGAACTTGTATACTTTTGTAGCGATGAAACTTTGTGATGTCCACGGTCCCTGCCGAACTTGCGTAACGCTACTTTGTTAGTTTGCGTACGATGACCTGCTTACCTCTAGTTAATTAATTTGCGTACTGTATGTTGCATCTAGTTGCTAACCCTTTCTTTTTCGGTGTTGCTCTAGTATATTTTGTTGCATATATATGATTGTACAATCTCTTCATGAACATGCATCTCTAACAGGTACCTAGTTTCTTGATGGCGAGATGGAATTGCTATGTCGTGTACAAAGGGAAGGTTCCGGGGGTGTACAACGAGTGGCATGAGTGTCGCGCAAGTGAATGGGTTCACGGGCGCCAGCCATAAAGGCTTCAAAAGCAGACAAGAAGGATAAGCTAGTTACTTGAGGTTCACGCTAGCGCGAGAGAGGACTCATAACCGCCACCTCATGTATTGCATAGTTCCGTTCTCACTCATAGTGATAGCACTTCTTGAGTATACCTTTGTTTAGATGGATGACGTTGTTGTAGTTGCAAGTATTCGAGACTTGCATGTATCGCTATTTCGAGATGATGACAAGATATCACTTTGTGTTGGATGATGATTATGATGAGACTATTTGTATGTACATGCTATGATTACATTTGTGGTCTCATGAGCATTTGTATGTGTATCATGATGACATTTCTATGTGCTAAAGATTCTTCTACAATGCCTGTTCAAATACAAAACAAATATGCCAAAAAACTACTTAAATTAGCGATGGCGAGTGTATTAAAGTTAGCAGAAGCCTCGATAGCGATGGCGCATCCAGTAAAGCGCTTAGCGCTACTAGCGATGTGAGCTTCCCCAAACTGCGTTCTTTGCTACACTTGTGTAGCAAGAGCGCTTGTGCACGCTGCCATCGCTATGTGTTAGCTGTAGCGCCTTATTAGTAGCGCCTATACCCGCGCTACTGATACATCTAAAACCCGCGCTGCTGCTAGCCTTTTCCCTAGTAGTGAGGGGGGCAACTAGGACTAGGAGTCCTAGTCGGTCCCCCCCCCCACTTGGCACGCCCCCTAGGGCCGGCCTCCTCCCCTCTCCTCCTTTACATACGGAGACAGGCGGCACCCCAAAGAACATCAATTGTTCTCTTAGCCGTGTGCGGTGCCCCCCTCCACAGTTTACTCCTCCGGTCATAGCGTCGAAGTGCTTAGGCGAAACCCTGCGCGGATCACATCACCACGCCGTTGTGCTAACGGAACTCTCCATCGACCCTCTGCTGGATCAAGAGTTCGAGGGACGTCATCGAGCTGAACATGTGCTTAACTTGGAGGTGCCGTATGTTTTGTAATTGATCGCTTGGATTGCGAAGACGTTCGACTACATCAACCGCGTTAAACTAACGCTTCCGCTTTCGGTCTATGAGGGTACGTGGACACACTCTCTCCCTCTCATTGATATGCATATCCTAGATAGATCTTGCGTGATCGTAGGATTTTTTTTTTGAAATTGCATGCTATGTTCCCCAATAGTGGCATCCGAGCTAGGTCCATGTGTAGATGATATGCACGGGTAGAACACAAAGAGTTGTGGGTGATGATAGTCATACTGCTTACCACCAACGTGTTATTTTGATTCAGCGGTATTGTTGGATGAAGCGTCCCGGACCAACCTTACATGACCACATTCATGTGACCAGTTCCACCGACAGACATGCAACTAGTTTTGCATAAAGGTGGCTGGCGGGTGTCTGTTTCTCCAACTTTAGTTAAATCGAATTTGACTACGACCGGTCCTTGTTGAAGGTTAAAACAACAAACTTGACAAAACATCTTTGTGGTTTTGATGCATGGGTAAGAACGGTTCTTACTAGAAGACCATAGCAGCCACGTAAACTTGCAACAACAAAGTAGAGGACGTCTAAATCATTTTTGCAGGGCATGCTGTGATGTGATATGGTCAAGACGTGATATGATATACGTTGTTGTATGAGATGATCATGTTTTGTAAAAGTTATCGGCAACTGGCAGGAGTCTTATGGTTGTCGCTTTATTGTATGAGATGCACATGCCATGTAATTGCTTTACTTTATCACTATGCGTTAGCGATAGTTGTAGAAGCAATAGTTGGCGAGACGTCCATGACGCTACGATGGAGATCAAGGTGTCAAGCCGGTGAAGATGGAGATCGTGATGGTGCTCTGGAGATGGAGATCAAAGCACAAGATGATGATGTCCATATCATGTCACATATTTTGATTGCATGTGATGTTTATCTATTATGCATCTTATTTTGCTTAGTATGGCGGTAGCATTATAAGATGACCCCTTAATAAAATTTCAAGGTATAAGTGTTCTCCCTGAGTATGCACCATTGCAATAGTTTATCATGCTGAGACACCACGTGATTATCGGGTGAGATAAGCTCTACGTTCACATATAACGGGTGCAAGATAGCTTTGCACATGCGGAATACTCGTGTTAAACTTGACGAGCCTAGCATGTACAGACATAGCCTCGAAACACTGGAGACCGAAAGGTCGAGCGTGAATCATATAGAAGATATGATCAACATAGAGATGTTCACCATTGAAAACTACTTCATCTCACGTGATGATCGGACATGGTTTAGTTGATTTGGATCACATGATCATTTAGATGACTCGAGGGATGTTTATCTAAGTGGGAGTTCTTAAGTAATATGATTAATTGAACTTTAATTTATCATGAACTTATTCCTGATAGTATTTGCAAATTATGTTGTAGATCAATAGCTCGCGATGTAGCTCCCCGTTTATTTTTTCATGTTCCTAGAGAAAAATAAGTTGAAAGATGTTAGTAGCTATGATGCGGACTGGGTTCGTGATCTAAGGATTATCCTCATTGCTGCAGAGAAGAATTATGTCCTTGATGCTCTACAAGGAGACTGAAGGAAATATGCCCTAGAGGCAAAAATAAAGTTGTTATTTATATTTCCTTATATATGATAAATGTTTATTATTCATGCTAGAATTGTATTAACTGGAAATTTGATACATGTGTGAATACATAGACAAAACACAGTGTCCCTAGTAAGCCTCTACTAGACTAGCTCGTTAATCAAAGGTGGTTAAGTTTCCTAACCATAGACATGTGTTGTCATTTGATGAACGAGATCACATCATTAGGAGAATGATGCGATGGACAAGACCCATCCGTTAGCTTAGCATAATGATCGTTAAGTTTTATTGCTATTGTTTCTTCATGACTTATACATGTTCCTTTGACTATGAGATTATGCAACTCCCGAATACCGGAGGAATACCTTGTGTGCCATCAAACGTCACAACGTAAATGGGTGATTATAAAGATGCTCTACAAGTATCTCCGAAGGTGTTTCGTTGGGTTGGCATAGATCAAGATTAGGATTTGTCACTCCGAGTATCGGAGAGGTATCTCTGGGCCCTCCCGATAATGCACATCATAATAAGCCTTGCAAGCAATGTGACTAATGAGTTAGTTACGGGATGATGCATTACGGAATGAGTATCGAGAATTGCTAGTAACGAGATTGAACTAGGTATGAGGATGCCGACGATCGAATCTCCGGCAAGTAACATATAGATGACATAGGGAATAACGTATGTTGTCATTACAGTTCGACCGATAAAGATCTTCGTAGAATATGTGGGAGCCAATATGAGCATCCAGGTTCCGCTATTGGTTATTGACCGGAGAGGTGTCTCGTTCATGTCTACATAGTTCTCGAACCCGTAGGGTCTGCACGCTTAATGTTCGATGATGATTTGTATTATGAGTTATGTGTTTTGGTGACCAAAGATTGTTCGGAGTCCCGGATGAGATCACGGACATGATGAGGAGTCTCGAAATGGTCGGAAGGTAAAGATTGATATATTGGACGATGGTATTTGGACATCGAAATGGTTCCGGAATGTTTCGGGTATTTTTCGGAGTACCGGGAGGTTACCGGAATCGGGCCTACATGGGCCATAGGGGGGGAGAGAGAGGGAAGCCAGTGGGGTGGTGTGCCCTCCCATGGGCTGTCCGAATTGGACAAGGGGAAGGGGCGCCCTCTTCCCCCCTGTAGGTGTCAAAACCGGCGGATCTCGGGTAGGGGGTCCCGAACTGTGCGTCTAGGCGGATGGTAACAGGACACAAGGGACACGATGTTTTTACCCAGGTTCGGGCCCTCTCGATGGAGGTAAAACCCTACTCCTGCTTGATTATTATGGATGATATGGGTAGTACAAGAGTAGATCTACCATGAGATCAGAGAGGCTAAACCCTAGAAGCTAGCCTATGTATGATTGTTGTTAGTCCTACGGACTAAAAACCCTCCGGTTTATATAGGCACCGAAGAGGGTTAGGGTTACACAGAGTCGGTTACAATGGTAGGAGATCTACATATCTGTATCGCCAAGCTTGCCTTCCACGCCAAGGAAAGTCCCATCCGGACACGGGACGAAGTCTTCAATCTTGTATATTCATAGTCCAGGAGTCCGGCCAACGGTGATAGTTCTTCTATCAGGACAACCAAAATTCCAGGACTCCCTCAGTAGCCCCTGAACCAGGCTTCAATGACGACGAGTCCGGCGCGCATATTGTCTTCGGCATTGCAAGGCGGGTTCCTCCTCCGAATACTTCATAAAAGATTTTGAACACAATGATTGTGTCCGGCTCTGCAACATAAGTTCCACATACCACCGTAGAGAGAATAATATTTACACAAATTCAATCTGCTGACGTATTTCGTGGCGTGACATCACACCACGGCCAAGCCTTTATTCGAATCGCTTTTACTGTCCCACCTCAGCGCGTTTAGTGAGGCGGTTTCCTTGGCATGTCTTATCAAAGCAGAGATCGTGTCCCCTTATTCCGGGATTCTCATTAATACGGGCGCGGGTAACCCAGTCGTGCCTGTTGGCGCGTCTCCTCTATCGAAGGCGAGTCCCGAACGGTCACGGGGAAGACTCTTGGTATTCAACCTCTTTATAAAGAGACCAAGGCTCCACTCCTTTCTTTCAATCTTAATCGAATCTGCCCCTCGCCTCGAGTTCCAACACCCAAAGCTCTAGATTCAGGCGCTTCGGACCGTCGATGATGTCCGGCTCCGACCTGCAAGGCGGTGGATGCCTTCCTCCGTTGCGGAAGAAGACGTGCTAAAGCTAAGAGATGCCAGGTATCTAACCGGCGAAATTTCGCATAGGCTGCCTGCCCAAGGGCAGGTTATTCCCACTCCCAAGCCTGGCGAAAGCGTAGTGTTCATGTCTCACTTTCTTCGGGGGCTAGGCTTCTCGACGGACCCCTTCGTGAGGGGGCTCATGTTTTACTATGGGTTGGAATTTCATGACCTGGATCCGGAGTCCATCCTCCACATCTCATCGTTCATTGTCAGATCTGAAGCCTTCCTCCGCATTACCCCTCACTTCGGATTGTGGCTCAAGACCTTCAAAGTGGAGCCGAAGATGATCAAGGGGCAGCAGGCAGAGTGCGGAGGGGCTGTTATAAGAAAGAATGCTGATGCTCCATGGCCCGAGGGCTCTTTTCAAGAGGAGCTCAGCCTATGGCAACAAGAGTGGTTTTATATCACAGTTCCCAGGGGCACCAAATGGGTGGCGCCACCTGCCTTTCGCTCGGGTCCTCCACCGCGGCTGGCGTCATGGGTCAATAAAGGACTTGACTGGGGGCCGTCCAAGGACGTGCCCTTGTTGCAGGGCCGCATTCAAGACCTCTTAGAGAGAGAGAGAGAGATCACTCTGGTCGCAGTAGCGCAGGTCATGCTGATTCGTCGCATCCTGCCCTGCAAACGTCGCCCCCTCCGCCTGTGGGAATTTAACCCGGAGGGACCACGAGATCTCCAACATGTTATGGGCGCGACGCCCGTGGAGATGTACAAGCTTTTCTTTGGATCACAAGCGATGTGTCCGGACTTGACCGAGGACACAGGTCTGAGATGCAATCGCCCGGATAATCAAGTAAGTAGCCCTATACCCGTACACGCTATCCCACATTTATCAAAAACTTGCCCTTTAAAAGAGTTGTTCCTTGAATAGGAGTGGATAGCGAAAGCAAAGTTAATCAGGTGTCCGGCCCCCCTCCCTGAGACCACGCCGGATCCCGTGTTAACCAGGATGCTGGAGGTTGCGCCTTCGGAAGAAGGTGAAGGGGGGAACAAGGAAGCTACCGCCTCCACGAAGGAGGCTGTCAGGAAAGGAGGGATCGAGAATCCCTCCGTCCAAGGAAGAAGAGGACCACCTCAAGACCCGGAGACCATGGTCTCAAAGCGGGGGAAGAAATCTTCGTCAGAGGGTCCTGCGCCGAGAGATGCCTCGGCCGCATTGTGCCCCCAAGGGGATCAGCCCTCCACCGAGCCGTAAGTAAAAAGGGGAGTTCTTTTTAAAATAAAGGATATCCCTGCCCTGTTTCTGATGAAGATGACCGAAGTTCTACCTTGTAGTTCGGATCTCAGCCCTTCTTAGTAGAGCTCATCTTCGGGGATCTTCGTCCAAAGATGATGGAGAGTGAAACGCCTCCCCCTGCCGTACCGTCTTGCGAGGCGGGCGACCCTGAGGTGTCGTCACGGAGGGTTCCTCCGATTCTGGCGGGGCCGGAAGGCAGTCGTATGTCCCCTCAAAGCCCTCCGCGTCCGTCCTTCGAAAAAGGCCATCGGACGAGACCGGCACCACCTGGTGTATGGTCGGAGGAGCTGAAGGATCTGCTCGGGCGAGCGTCTATCTTAGAAGATCACCGTGCGTTAATGGGTACGGTGATTGAAAGGATTTCATCCGCTGAGAGCGGATTGCACGAAGCCGTCAGAAGTTTACTAACAGGTTTTGAGGTACGCAAAATGATGTACCTTCTGATAGTTCCGCATATAAAATGTGCCCTGTGTAGATAGTAGCCCCTGAGGCTCGGTGTGTTGTCAAAAAATGACAGCGCGCCGAGGATCATAATCCCAGGTATAATATGTCGCCCTTCCTATGTAGGTGGCGAAGGGTCCGGTGGCTAGCCAGACTAATGATTTTGCCGAACTAAAGCGGCAACTTGACGTGGCGGATGCCGACATCACGCTTGTCAATAAGCGACTTGACGAGTCACAAGGTATGCAATTTCTCCTCGGACACCTGGTAAGGGAGCTTGATGACCGTGCCTTACAACATGTATGCTTGATGCAGATGGTGCCGCTGCCATGGAGAACCTTCGGGTGGAGCTCGCCCAAGCTAAGGAGCAGGCCAGAAAGAGTCATGCGGCTGCCTTAAAGGCGGCCGAAGAGCTAAAAGCCGAACAGGCTGCTCACTACCGAAGCAAGAAGGAAATGGCCAAGATGGCCGTGAAGTTGAAGAATGCTGCCGACCGCCGCAAGCTTCTTGAAAAGGAAGATCGAGCGGTACAAGAGGGCCTGGAGAAGGCCACTACCGAGGCCAAGGATGCTCGCTCTGCGATGAGAGCTATGAAGGAGAAGCTGCGTCAGGCCAGAGATATCGCGGTTGGAAAGCCCTTTCTGCCGTGGAGGAAATTCGTGGATCCTAAATATGCTCAGTTGGACTGGCTGTGGAGTGCGGAGGATGCTTATATGGACTTGGCGGCAAGTGCCGTGGACGCGGCCGAACACTTCCGAGATCAAAAGGATCATGAAATGGAAAAGGTTTTTTGGTCGCAGTTCCATAATCCAGAGCGCCCACTTTCATTAACCGATCGCTTGGCCGAATGGGCGGAGCTGAATAGGTTGTCCGGACTTGCCATGAAGGATGTCGTGAGTCTTTTGTGGCCGAAAAGGCCCGAGCCGAAGAGTTATTTTGGCTTGGTGCAGCAGTTCCTTGGTGCGGTGCCGCATATCAATGCAATGAGGAGGTCGGCATGCATAGAGGGTGCGCGGATGGCTCTTGCCCGTGTCAAGACATACTGGGAGGAGATGAAGGCCACCGATGTTGCATCCCAAGATTCGGACGGAAGCCTAGTACCTGTCGAGCGCTATTTTCAGGAAGTTCTGCAGGGCGCTCGTTTAATAGAGACGCAGTGCTCAAAGGATATTATGTTCGAATAACATGTATTATTGTGAAACAATGTATCGATGGAATATAAAAGCTTTTTATACTTGTGCCTTTCAAGAATTAAAATACCTCATGTGCGGCCGCTAATGTATATGTATATATATCCTGAAAGATAGCAGTCTTCGGCTTCAGCCCCCACGCATATAATGCGGGGGTGTTTGCAAAAGGCGCATTTTCACACTTGATCCAATGTCTTGGTCCTATAAAGGAGGTGGTAGCGCGACAAACTAGGCAACCGGACTATAATGCTTTATCACTTTCACTTAGCCATAGGAGTTTGACAGTGGGGCTACTATATAGCCCCTAGGGGCACCGCGCTCACCCGAATTCGGGGCGCGTATGTGCCTGACCGGGAAACGGCCCTTCGTCAATGCGGAGGAATCCTAAAGATTCCGGCGGGTCATCGAGTGGTTGACCAGTCTCACGCTATATCATGACAGTCAGTTTTCGGCTTTCTCTCGAGGTGCTCGCCTTTGGCGAACCGGGCACAATCGCAGAGTTCTCCGGTGCCGCCTTAGCCGATAGAGCGGAACGTAAGGCAGCAAAACACAGGAGCCGGGCAAACCCAACATTTGACCAAAGACATGATTCGGAGCTGATGCATATAAGGCCTAACTCGAGACGCCGAACACTCCCTAAGGTACTCGGTCTTTATGAAAACGGGCCGACAACGCCCTTGGTAATAAGCCCCTGGTGTCCAGGTACGCGCAAAATTCTGACGTGGCCCATGCCAAAATGCCAGCCTCCTCCTCGGTTATAGCAAGAAACCAGGGGATGTGTATCAACAAGAGATAGTAAAAAAGGTTTACACAGGGTCTTAATCTGAAAAGAATCCTTGTCACGGGTCCCTACTGCACGTCTGCACCTGTGTCTCCGTTGTGCCGTATCCTGGACGGGTGTAGCACGGTGTTCATCTTTAAAAGAGAGGAACTTAGTTGAAAAAGATCATGCGAAAATGTATGTTATATTAAATAAACAAAGTACGATTCAAAAAATGAATAAAATTGAGCTTTATTGTCTCTTGTTGTACATGCGCAGAGCCCCTTGTGCGGGGGTATGCGGATAGTAAGCCCTTGTATGTTTACACTGGACTCGTCTAACCGTGTTCGGGGTCTGAATGACCTGTTTAGGTGCTTGGATTGGTGAAGCCGGTTTAGTGTGTAGCTGTCAAGGCAGTCACACAATCTTCCGCGCTCGAGGAACACTCGATATTTCCCTTTAAGGAGATGTTGCCTCGCTGGCCGGGCATTTTAAGTGTAAGGGATGCATAATGCGGTATTGCGTTAAAGAGGGCGAAAGCTTTGAGTCCCAGTAGTGCTTGGTAGCTACTTGTAAATGGGGCGAGGTGGAAGGTTAACTTTTCGCGGCGGAAGTTGTCGGGTGAGCCGAACACAACTTCTAGCAGTAGAGAGCCCGTACAATAGGCATATGGGCCTGGCATTACCCCTTGAAAGGAAGTGTTGCTATGGCGAATTTTGGTTGGGTCTATCCCCATTTTACGGATTGTGTCCTGGTATAGCAGGTTTAGATCACTGCCGCCGTCCATTAGGACTTGTGTAAATTGGAGTTCGTCAATTATCGGATCTAATATCAAGGCAGTCCATCCTGCATTCCGGATACTTCTAGAGTAATCCTGATGGTCGAAGGTGATTGGTTTTAACAACCAGTGGCGGGACTCCTCTGGGATAGGCCGTATGGCGCGTACCTCTATGGGCACCGCACTATTTTTCCCTTTTGTCACGTGAAGTGAGTTTACTGTTTTGACTTCTTGTGGGAAATTCTTTTGTTTTCCGGTGCTCTGCTTGTGGGGTTCGTCATCGTCCTCTCTTGGTGTGTCGAGCCCCTTGTGTTCGGCGTTGAGTTTGCCGGACTGCTTGAGATTGTTGAAGACCCAACAATCTCTGTGGGTATGGTTTGCAGGCTTCCCGGGAGTACTGTGGATTTGGCATATCTTGTCCAAGATTTTGTTTAAGTTAGATAGCTCGTCCCTGTTATCCTTAAGGGGCAATTTTTTATGATTCGGAAGGGTTGCCTGCTCCGCTCTCCCTCCCCTCCCCTCCCCCGACCCCGCGCCCGCGCCGCCTCCCCGGGGGGCGGCCGGGGCGGCTCCCCCCGCTCGCCTCTCATTCCTCCTCCCCCGTGCCCCTTCCCCCCCGCCGCCGCCGGCGGCGCCCACGGATCTGGCCGGGCGGGCTGGCGGCGACGGGCTCTCCCTTACCCCGTGTGCGCACCTCCCGACCCGGGGCAGGGGTGGCTGCGGTGCCCTCGGTGGCGGCGGCCCGGCGGCCTGGAGGTGGCTGACGGCGGCCCGTCACGGTGGTGGCGCCGTCCTTTGGCGGCGGGGCGGACTGGTTGCGCAGGGTGGCCGGCAGCGCGTCCTCGGCCCAGATCTGGGCTCTTAGGGCCCCATCTGGGTCCTAGCGGGCCGGTCCCTGGGCGTAGCCTCGTTGTCTGCGGCGCGGTGAGGAGGAAGAGCGGCTCGGATTGGGGCGGCGGCACCGCCGGCGTGCCGGCAGCAGCCCGAAGGCGGGAGCTTTGCGAGCCCACGAGGGCTCGACCGGGCCGGTGGGCCCACGGGCCTGGTGTGCTCCTGCTATTGCGTCCTGACGGCTACCGTCGCGGACGGTGGAGGTGGGGCCCTCCCGCGTGCCGATGGTGCTGATGCCCTAGTCCCGGCTCTGATTCTTCGCCGTGCTATCCTCACTTCGCGGTGCCGTGGTGAGACGGCGTGGGGGCCTCAAGACCGCGTTGGCGCACGATGGTGGTTGGTTTGGTGGCAGGCTCCGGGGCGCCCGAGGTGCGGGTTGGGATCGGGGGAAACCCCTGTCGGCATGGCCAACGCCGGCGCGGTGGCGCCTGTGGGTGCCACCTAACCTTCCGGGAGGGCGTCGGAGCTACCCTTCCTCTCGCCTCGTCGTGTACCGGGGAAACCCTTAGCAGCAGCGTCGTCATCGTCGCGATCCTTCTTGGAGGTGTTGATAGGTGCCGGCGCTTCGGAGTCTTGGAGTCTAGTGGAAGATCCTGGTGGGCGCTGCGATCGCGAGGCTTCTTCGTTTTGTTGATGCGCCGTTTTCGACATTTGTTTCTTTTGCTTTTCTCTGTCGTTTCTTTTGGGCGTGACTGTGCTGCTTCCGCCCTAGCACCTATCCATGTATGGTTCGGTTGGTTGCTTTGTATACAAAGCGGGGGGAAACCCTTTTTCGGTAGTTTTTTATGATTCTGCCGTGAGCTTTTGAATCCGGCGTTGACTGTCGTGCTCTTCAGGCTGTTTCCCTTTGTCCGGCGCTGGTCCTTGCTGTGTCGCGGTTTCCGTTCCATCCTCGACTTGGATGTGCTTGGGTCATTGATCGCATCTTGCCGACCAGCTATCCTCTCCTCGCGCAAAAGCGGGTCATGAGGCTTGTTAATGTGGCCATTGTTCTTGGCTTTTCTTGGCGAGGTGTCTGGCGAGCCATTCGTCTCGGATGTTGTGTTTGAAAGCTGCTAAGGCTTGGCGTCCTGGACAATCGACTATTTGGTTCTTTTTAGTGAGGAATCTGTTCTAGAATTTTCGGGCTGACTCTCCGGGTTGTTGAGTTATGTGACTTAAATCATCTGCATCCGGAGGTCGGACATAGGTCCCTTGAAAGTTTGCCCGAAAAGCATCCTCGAGCTCTTCCCAGCTTCCAATGGTGTTTTCGGGGAGGCTTTTGAGCCAATGCCGGGCTGGTCCTTTGAGCTTGAGGGGTAAGTATTTTATGGCGTGGAGGTCATCTCCTCTAGCCATGTGTATGTGGAGGATGTAATCCTCAATCTAGACTCCAGGGTCTGTTGTTCTGTCGTATGCCTCTATGTTTACGGGTTTGAATCCCGCTGGAAATTCATAATCCAGAACCTCATCGGTGAAGCATAGGGGGTGTGCGGCACCCCTATATTTAGGTGTACTGTAATATTCGGATACTTGATGTGTTGCATTGCTTACTAGAGCTTGCTTTCTTGGCCCGTAGATAGATCTAACTGGGCCATCTTTTTGATGCGAATCCGTGTGTGGATCACGTACCGGCTTGTGTGCGGCACCGTTTGCCGCTCTATGTTTGCCATGGGGTCGTCTATCCGACTGGGTGGTCTCTTTATTCTTTGATTGCGGGGGCTCTACGGCCTCCTCATCAAATTCGGGCAGTAGTTTTCGCTTCGGGTAGCTCGTTGGTCGGCGACTATCGCCGTATTTGTCTGCGGTGTTGAGTACTTTGCTCCATATGATCCTGAGCGCATCTTCCGCTGTTTGGAGCTTCCGCTTATGCTTTTTTAGGCTACGCGCAGTGGCGATGAGCCTTTTGTGGAGGTTCTTCTGCTCCAGCAACTTGTCCGGCGTGAGATCGTCCGGACTGTTATCTTCGCCGGGGATGGATTGTTTATCCAGGTTGTCCTATTCGGACGGTTGCTCTATGGCATGTTCGTCGTCCACCGGTTCGCCCTGCTCTATGGCTGGGTCTGTATGGCTGCTGTCTTTGTCGAGGCGGGATTTTGAGCGGCGCTTACGTCGCCATTTTGACTGCTTTTCGAGGGAATGATCCCTCGTGGCGTCCCGTTGTTCCTTGTCGTCGCTTCCTTTAGGTGTGTCCACCATGTATACATCGTGAGATGAGGTGGTTGTCCAGTGCCTTATAGGTGCTGGTTCGTGCTTATCTCCTACATCGTCGTCCATACCGTCGATGTCTTCGGAGTCGAAATCGAGCACGTCGTTTAAACTTCCGACAGTGGCTACGATGTGGGTGGTGGGTGGACTTTGAATTACTTCGTAGCCCGCATCCCAGCCTTGCTGACCATAATCCGGCCAGGGCTCTCCTGATAAAGAGAGAGACTTAAGTGAATTCAGGATGTCGCCAAAGGGCGAGTGCTGAAAGATGTCCGCGGTGGTGAACTCCATGATCGGCGCCCAATCGGATTCGATTGGCAGGGGCGCGGAAGGTTTGGAGTCCGGAGAGGAGTCCGGCACCTTGGAGTCACGAGCTTCACAAAGGATAGGGTTGGTGTTCGGCTCAATCGCCATAGAGATCGCAGCCCCCGAGGCGGAGTCCAGCCACCCGTCCTCGATCGGCGCAATCGGCTCCGAACTAAGGCTTGGAGCGGGCACTGGTGCGGCCCCCAGGGCACTGTCCGACAACAGAGCTAGATCATGCCCATCGTGACAGTGCGGCGCGCTTGGCTGTGGCTCGAACCCGTCGAAGATCAAGTCTCCGCGAACCTCAGCCGTATAGTTCGACCTGATGGCCAGGGGCGTAGCTTTCGATCTGCTCCAGATGGCTGCTTAATTGGCCCGCGGTGCAAAGCCGCCGAATCTGAAGATCTGTCCGGGAGAAAAGTCTCACCTGGACCGCATCGTTGTTGATGATCGGAGGAGCCATCGGGCCTAAAGATGACGACAGAGGAACTCTCAATGAAAGCACCAATGTCGGTGTCAAAACCGGCGGATCTCGGGTAGGGGGTCCCGAATCTGCGTCTAGGCGGATGGTAACAGGAGACAAGGGACACGATGTTTTACCCAGGTCCGGGCCCTCTCGATGGAGGTAAAACCCTACTCCTGCTTGATTAATATTGATGATATGGGTAGTACAAGAGTAGATCTACCACGAGATCAGAGAGGCTAAACCCTAGAAGCTAGCCTATGGTATGATTGTTGTTCGTCCTACGGACTAAAAACCCTCTGGTTTATATAGGCACCGAAGAGGGTTAGGGTTACACAGAGTTGGTTACAATGGTAGGAGATCTACATATCCGTCTCGCCAAGCTTGCCTTCCACACCAAGGAAAGTCCCATCCGGACACGGGACGAAGTCTTCAATCTTGTATATTCATAGTCCAGGAGTCCGGCCAAAGGTGATAGTTCGGCTATCCGGACACCCCCTAATCCAGGACTCCCTCACCCCCCTCTCCCTCTCCTTCCCTTTCCCCCTCCGAAAGAAAGGAAGGGGAGCCGACTAGGACTAGGAGTCCTAGTCGGGTTCCCCCCCACTTGGCACGCCCCCTTGGGCCGGCTTCCTCCCCTCTCCTCCTTTATATATGGGGGCAGGGGGCACCCCAAAGCACATCAATTGTTCTCTTAGCCGTGTGCGGTGCCCCCCTCCATAGTTTACTCCTTCGGTCATAGCGTCGTAGTGCTTAGGCGAAGCCCTACGTGTATCACATCACCATCACCATCACCACGCCGTCGTGCTTACGAAACTCTCCCTCGACCCTCTGCTGGATCAAGAGTTCTAGGGACATCATCGAGCTGAACATGTGCTGACCTCGGAGGTGCCGTATGTTTAGTACTTGACCGGTTGGGTTGCGAAGACGTTCGACTACATCAACCGCGTTAAACTAACGCTTCCGCTTTCGGTCTACGAGGGTACATGGACACACTCTTCCCCATCTCGTTGATATGCATCTCCTAGATAGATCTTGCATGATCGTAGGATTTTTTTTGAAGTTGCATGCTACGTTCCCCAACACAACATAGAACAACAAGAGTATTGTGTCAAATTTTGGAATTTTTCGGGGTTTATTTGGACATTTTTATACATTAACTGGGTTTTCTAGGCATTTTATGTGCATAATTCAAATTTTAACTACATGCACATGCTCCAGTGCATATAAATTGGTTGAAAAATCAAATCTTTGTCCTTGGGTACATGCTTAGGTCCCATGCAAGAAATGAGAAAGAATTTCAAACACTAGGGCACCGTTGATTGCCGGCAAAACATTGAGATACTTTGTTTTTAAATTC
The DNA here is from genome assembly GCA_021605145.1 of Aegilops bicornis. Classification (NCBI taxonomy): domain Eukaryota; kingdom Viridiplantae; phylum Streptophyta; class Magnoliopsida; order Poales; family Poaceae; genus Aegilops; species Aegilops bicornis. Next base: position 277,070,234 of record CM038669.1, read on the forward strand.
TAGCAAATCCAAACCTTGTCTGAAATTCATGAAACTTGGCATGCTAACATGGAATGGCACCCGATATGCTGTTGTATTTTTTGTGTCCATTTTGAGAGAAGGCGCACTCGAATAACAGCCAACAAAGGCATTTTGAAACAAATAGCTGCCACTCTAACATCGCAAACATTTGTATAATTCAAATCGTGTGTGTTATGTTAACCATTCACGTGACGCCACGTGTCTTCGTTTTAATGGCTATAGGAGGTGTCGTGCGGATAGCTGCTTGACTGAACGGAAGGCGTGAGAGCGCAGTCCGGTGCGCAGGCTGACCGAGAGGCGTTCAAGCTGTCCTCCAATGCGCAGGCTCACCGGGAAGCATGCGAGTTGTACGTTGCACAGGCTCACTGGGAAGCAAGCCCTTTGACTTCCATGGCCGCCCGCCTTCCTCTCCATTAATGGCGCCCGAGCTGCTGCTTAGTATGGCGGCCTTACTGTTCGCCTCCTTACTGTTCGCCTCCCATTCCCTTCCCTCCCGCAGACCTCCACCAACGCCATGGCGCAGAAGGATCATCTGCCACTAGTCTTCAAGTTTGGTGAAGTCGACTCCAAGCCGGGGGAGATAGAAAATAAGGAGGAATGGGGCCTCATGGACATGGCCCAGAACAAGCTGGCCACGGCGGTTGCCGGCCCCGCTCCTGTCCCAGCTCCAATCCCCGCGTCTGTGCCAGCGACCATCCCCGTAGCATTGACGGGCTGGTCACCGAGCACTATCGCGGAGCTAGAAGCCGCGAGCATTAGCGAGGTCTCCACGGACCTGCGCGAGCTTGTGTACATGCCAGCGCCAGCGCCCATGCCCGTGCGCGCCCCTCCACCCACCGTGGCGACGGTCCCCGCGCGTTTGGCTACACCTGCCGCGCCGTCGACCGCTACCTCTCAGCGCCGCCAGCTGCCGTCCTCCCGCGCCCCGCCTGTCGATCTTGCGACGACATGATGTTTGATTCACAAGTGAAGAACATTCTGTGCTACATTGAAGACTTCAACAACGGCGTCCCGGAGGACGACAATGACGGTGCGGCACGCCGCCTCCGCCGCCGCCAAAAATAGTTTTTTTGTTGGGTTTAATATTGTATCTTGATCATATGAATATAAATTCGCAGTATGACTGAATGAAAGATATGGTTTGAGTGAACTTGCGTTTTTCTCTCTTAATGTACAGACTTATCAAACGATTTTCTTTTGAAAAAACGTCAATGGTTTTTAAATATAAAACACTCATCGTGAACGTTTTAGCTAGAACACCCGTATGCAAACCAACAACTTCCCCAGGAAGCCAAGGGAAAATGTGCTGAGCAGGATTTGTCCAGCTCTTGATCACAAACGTTTTAGATAGAACACCTGTATGCAAAGTGAGAGCAGGATTTGTGCATCTCTTCAACGCAAACGGTTCTTTTGGATGACCCATGTGCAACCACTTACAAACAATTTGGTAGGATTTGCATCTGTCATATTGGGTATGTTGCCATTTGTCAAACTGGAAAGACTAACATTTGTTGATCTAGTAATATTGCCACTTGCCAACCTTGTAACACTGCGATTTGTCAAAATATGAAGCTAAAAATCACTAGCAGTATCTAATTTTTGCAACTAAAATTCAGTAATTAGGCATAGATTTCATTCATAGATTAAGCAGTCATTCTTTATACAAATAGTTTAACTCGACAGCTGAACTGACCAAACTTTTCACCAATTGTTGCCAACCACGTACTGAAATAGCTAGTTCTACTTTATATACTAGCTAATTTAAGTACGTTGTACAGTTCCACCACATCTATAACCAGATGAACTAAACAAAATAGCCCCAAAAGACTACTACTACTCTACTATGGAGGGGCTTTTTACTACTTCCGGCAGCCTCACTCTGCCGAGCGCGCTCAGTAAGAGGCAGAGGAGGAGGAGCCTACCGACGAGCTGGACAACTGCAATACGGTGCCTGCCGCTGCTGCACCTTCAGTGACGCTCACCTCGAATGCCCTCTGCCGCTCCATACGACCCCTCTCGAAGCGGTGGTTCTCCTTGTAGATTTCCTGATTCCTCGCCTCTCAGGTGGTGTGTGCCGCGGCCACGGAGGCGGTAAGGCTCTTTGCATGCTCGACGAGGCGCTCCTCCTCCTCCCGCAGGAACTCGGTGTAGCGCGCAAGGTCGCTGACGCACGTGCGGGCATCCACCTCCGCCTCCCGCCTTCGGGCGGCGATGGCGGAGCGGGTGATGACCCCGGCGGTCGACGGTGGGCTGGCGGCCGTGACGGCCAACGATGGGGTGGCGGCCGCGGCCACCACCTGCCGCCTTCGGGCCATGGTGGCGGAGCGGGTGATGGCCACGGTGGCCGGCAGTGGGGTGGCAGCCACAACGGCCACCTCCCGCCTTTGGGCCGTGGCGGTGGAGCGGGCAATGGCCCTGGCTTTCAACGGTGGTGTGGCGGCAATGGCAGACGACAACAGTTGCTGACGGGCAGCGGCGGTAGAGCATGTGGTGGGTGTTCCGCGCACACCCAACAGGGACGCCACGCGCACTACACGACGCCAGGGACTGCATCGCCACCGAGGTGTAGCCTCCTAGCTGGAGCTGTCCTCTGATGATGGCGGAGTGGCTGAGCGACGACGACGGTCCGGTGCCATTTGCAATTGTGGGAGAAGCAGACAAGATAAGCTACAGGGAGGGGGGAATGCGACGCAGGACTCAGCGGCCGTGAGGGTTTATATAGTAGGCCGGTAAGCATTGGGATTTTTGGGGATTTAACCGAGTCGGGCGGGAAGCTTGCACGAGAACTTACGAGGTTGCGCGGGAACGGGCCGACCGATGATTCATTGGCGCCACCGTTTGGCCAAAAGAACGCCCCTGTGCGCTGCGCAAGCTTGCGCTTTATGCCGTCTGCAACAGCGGGGTTACAAGACGTGTGAGAGGAGGACGAAAGGCCACATACACATACGGTTAATAAAAAATGTTTGTGATTTTATTACCTACTATACCCCCGTCCTGGTTTATAAGTAGCATTTAACTAATAAAATACAAATGCATGTCACCAAAGATTATATAGTTGGATTCATACCTGAGCATAGTTTAGAATTATATAATTTTTATAACATGCATTAATGTTTCATTGGTTAAATTTGAGGGAAAAGTATGGCACAGGATATAAAGGGGACTATAGACCAAGACGGAGGTAGTAGCACATGGCCGCTCTCTACGCAGCGACGCAACTGTCGACCGGCTTGTAGGCGACAATTTCCTGCGTGTTCAACTGCTCTATGCATGTGGTTGCTTGCGGTTGAGGCGGCCGCGGCGCGCTCTGCTCGCGTCCCGCCGCGTGCGCTCTGCTCTCACGTCCCTCCGGGTGCTCTGCCCTCGTCCCTCCACGCGCGCTGCCAGTGTTTGGGGCCAGCGCACGATCACGCACGTTCATGTGCATATGTGGTTGCGCTGGGCACGACGCGACAATGTAGCCCGCTGCAAAAACTGCCATGCGGGCGCGCAGAGAATCCATGCCGCTCGGCCCCCATTTATTCCTGCAGCCATTTACCTTCATCTTTCTGTCACATGACACAATAAGTACACCCACGATGACACATACAGAGAGGACATCCAGCGGTTCCAATAGTGATCCCCGTGGCTCCAATGGCGCTCCCAACGGCCGACGACGACAACGGCGGGGAGTTCACCATGCATCATGTAGTGGGCACCCATGTGAGAAGGAAGGCCCTCTCGGTGGTGTAGACGAGCGATCCGGTGTCGATGGAGAGCTCCATCCAAACTATGGAGCAGTTCCTTGCCGAGGACAAGTACCAAGTGGTCGGCTTCCACCTCCAGTACACCATCGGTCATGCCGAGCATGATCAGAAGGTTGTCGTCGCCCAGTTGTGCATGCAACCTGACGTCCTCGTCTACCACTACCACATGGCCACAAGGCCTTGCGAGCGTTTCTCCAGGTTTATCAACAACTCCGACTACGGTTTCACTAAGGTGGACACCACCAACGATCTAAAAGCGCTCAAGGTTTCGGGCTTGAAATGCCCGAATCTTCTCAACATCTAGCACCACTACAAGGTCTGGGGCATAGACAAAAACAAACTTAACTCCTTCGTTGACCTAGCCTTGGCCATCATCAACCCCTACTACAAGGTGGTGAAGAATGAGAGCAAGAAGGACAAGAACGCCTGGCACAATGTGTGGCATGAGAGACTGGATGAACAACATGTCAAGTACGCGGCCAAGGACGCGTACACAAGCTACGAGATGTACATGCGGATTGTTGACATGAGGAAGTGTCTTCTTCCTGCCCCGGACGAGGGATCGAGCCACAGAGCAGTGGCGGGAACGTCACAAGAAGTAGATGACTAGACGATCGTTTCTCCTACTTTAGAATGCATGCAATTGTTTATTGAGGTGTGTGCGATTGATTTGTATAGTCACTTATGTAATTGGATGTTTATTTCAGTTATATACATACATACATACATACATACATACATGTTATTCTTCTGTAGACAGAGCAAATCACACGGCTTATTGGCAGCAATCGTCTGTGTTATTATTGGTCTTCGCACACATTTTTGATTACGGACATGTTTACCGCGTATCACACACATCTTGTTTAGTTGAACCGTTTCCAATGTGTTGCCTAATCACACACAGTTCATTCTAGTGAACCCTATGCTGTATATCGCACAAACCTTCATCTGGTTCCCTGTTTCTTTTGTTCCCCCTCATCGCAAACAGTTAATTGTACTGAACCGTATGGCCTGCATCACACACGCAACTAAAATCTGAATCGTGTTTGATGCATCCATCATCGCAAACGTTTGCACCTTTTTTGATGGTTCTTTTACACCACCGTTTGCGATTATGGCATTGCACACAGTTTTGTCAAAGGGTCTCTGATTCAACTGTTGCGTTTGCACCATCCTGTAGTAGTGCTCGCCCTCCTCAGACCTCATTTACTCTGCTCGATCTCACTTCCCTCGCTCGACCTCTCTGACCTAGCGCCGCCGCTACCTTTCATTGTCACCGGTGAGGAAGAGCTTCACTGCCTCGACCTCGTCGCCGTCATACTCGCGCCGGCCGTGGAAATATTCACTCCACCGCCGCCGTAGTTGTCTTCCGCTGCCAAGTTAGGGCGTGGAAGATCTGAACGGACGAGCTTCTCAACTTCTACTCTTAGTTGGTCGTGTTCTTCATCAAGGGTAAATAAAATCTATTTTTACTGCCCTTGTTGATTCTAATGATTTCCACAAAATCCTCAAAAGGTGTTTATTGTTCAAATTTCATGTCCTTAAACACCAACTTGCATCTGTTCTTGATTTATTTCTCTAAGCAACATTTTTCCTCAAGATTCCTCAACTGTGTGGATTTTCAATCTATACAACTCTGGAACCTAAGTCAAGAATGCTTAGTGAAATTCCTCAAGACACCCCTGGTCAAATTCCTCAAACTTGATTCTTTTGAAAAACTTCTGAGAACGCATATGGCCTCTCCAAATTCTTCACACCTATACTCTGTTCACAGGTACACATGTCCGCTGCTGAATCTCTAGGTTCTCATAAACTTAACTCATTTGCAGTGTTCCTTGAAGACAAATTGCATACCTCATCAGAAAATTCAATTGTTCAAAATCCTCAAGTGATGAGAATGGCTGACGGTAAAAGACCTCTGAAGTTAGGAAAGAAACCAGAAGTGAATATTGCTTTTGAAATCCCCGAAGATATCTATGTAGGTGTCACGCCCAATATGCGACCCTATCCAAAAGTAACTCAAAGGTCCCACCAAGGATAGACCCGCATATTGGAACGCTTTTGCAAGGTGGATATCATTACATCAACATTACATAATAGATGGGGATACATACAAGGGGCATACAATGCCACACGAATACAACATCACAATACATCAGAGCACCATCCGACTACGGATGAAACACAAACAGAAACTCAGACAACATCCACCCTGCTAGCCCAGGCTGCCGACCTGGAACCTATCCCCTGATCGAAGAAGAAGCAGAAGAAGAACTCCAAAACAAGCAAAAATCGCTCTCGCGTCATGATCATCGGATAAACCTGTACCTGCAACTGTTGTTGTAGTAATCTGTGAGCCACGAGGACTCAGCAATCCCATTACCATGGGTATCAAGACTAGCAAAGCTTAATGGGCAAGGAAGGGGTAAAGTGGTGAGGTTGCAGCAGCGACTAAGCACAATATGGTGGCTAACATACACAAATAAGAGCGAGAAGAGAAGCAAAGGAATGGTCGTGAAGCTAGCAATGATCAAGAGGTGATCCTGAACACCTACTTACGTCAATCATAACCCAAAGACCGTGTTCACTTCCCGGACTCCGCCGAAAAGAGACCATCACGGCTACACACACTGTTGATGCGTTTTAATTCGGATCTGGTGTCAAGTTGTCTACAACCAGACATTAACAAATTTCCATCTGCCCATAACCGCGGGCACGACTTTCGAAAGATAATACCCTGCAGGGGTGTCCCAACTTAGCCCATGATAAGCTCTCGCGATCAACGAAGGATATACCTTCTCCCAGGAAGACCCGACCAGACTCGGAATCCCGGTTTACAAGACATTTCGACAATGGTAAAACAAGACCAGCAAAGCCGCCCGATGCGCCGACAATCCCGATAGGAGCTGCACATATCTCGTTCTCAGGGCAACACCGGATAAGCGAAGTGTACAGGTACCGACGTAACCCAAGTTGCCAAGGGATGGTCCCGCACGGTTCTCTAGTTTGGACCAACACTTCGACAAGCACTGGCCCGGGGGGTCTATAATAAAGATGACCCTCGGGTTAATTACTCCCAAGGGAAATGTAGGTGGTGGTGAGGCAAATGGTAAAACCAAGGTTGGGCCTTGCTGGAGGAGTTTTATTCAAAGCGAACTGTCAAGGGGTCCCATAAATCACCCGACCGCGTAAGGAGCATAAAATCCGGGAACATAACACCGGTATGACGGAAACTAGGGCGGCAAGAGTGGAACAAAACACCAGGCATAAGGCCGAGCCTTCCACCCTTTACCAAATATATAGATGCATTAATTAAATAAGAGATATTGTGATATCCCAACAAAATCTTGTTCACCATGGAGCAATCTTCAACTTCACCTGCAACTAACAACGCTATGAGAGGGGCTGAGCAAAGCGGTAACATAGACAAGCAACGGTTCGCTAGGAAGGGTGTCAAAGGTTAGATGTTCATGGCAATTTGGGAGGCTTGATGAGTAAAGATAGGTAACGCAGCATAGCGATAGAACGAAGCAACTAGCATAGCAATGATAGTAGTGAGATCCAGGGTAGCGGTCATCTTGCCTGAAATCCATAAGGAAGAAGAACGAGTCCATGAAGAAGACGAACGGATGAAGCCACGAAGACGAACCAAGCGTAGATGAACGAATCCTCACGATCGCAACGAAAATGGGAACTATCGAGAAGAAGCACACAATATGGTAAACACACCACACATGAACAAGACATGATGCACAACAAGCATGATGCATGACAAAGGCTACATGAAGCTACTCATGGCAAGAGATGATGCAAACAAGAGCAACACATCAAGGCAAGTTTAAATGAGGCCGGGAACAACATATAACGCTTCCGGTAAGTCCTCATATGCAAATTTCCAAATTGGTCCAGATATGAATAAACCTTATGTTCAAGTTGTTAAACAGAAATTTAAGATGCACCAAGATGATCTACACGAGATTCTAGTCAAGTTACATATAAAGTTCATTTAGTTCGGAGCTACAGTCTAGAAGATATGAGCAAAACAAGTTAAACATGGCATTGATGCAAAATGCATACAAACATCAAGCAAACACACCAAAACAAGGATGCAACATGATAATACAAAACTACATGCAAAATCAAGCAAGTTTCATATAGAGCACACTCAAAACGGAACAACGGTGCAACAGATACACACTATACAAGTTATAGCAACAATCTGTCCAAAACAGCAACTAGGAATATTGCAAACATCAAAACAACATGCTACAGCACCTCAACGTGAAAACAAAAGGCATGGACATGATGTACAGGTAAGGCATAACAAAACATGAACACTGAGCTATCTCCAGAAATCACTAGAACATGCTCAAACACACATGGCAAGATTGCAAATAATAACAGTTTCAGACTTATCAGGAAATAACAGCAGGTTGCACTGTTTAGAGCTATCAAGCAACAGGCTACAGGAACTTATCATGAGAAACAAAGACATGGCACGAATCTACTAATTGCATAGAACAAAAGTCATTTACTGACCATGAGCCGAAAAGGCACAGAAAATATGATGGCACCCATGTAAACATGGCAAGTTATATGACAGATTCATACACGGCAGGAACAACAATAAGTAGGCATGTTGGTGAGCTTATACCACTCACCACAGAGCATTAAATGGCATGGCAAGGCAACCAACAGTAATAAGACATGTTTATTAAGCTAAGCATGGCAAGAGCATGATCATAGGGTGCATGTATCACTAGGAAAATCACATGGCAAAACTGAACTTCATGTTAACAGGCTGACAGCAACATCATTTAGCAACTTTGGAGCAAGATATGAACAATCTACAGCAAGCTATAAATGCAACCAGGGGCATGGATGGATAGCTCATAACCATATGTACAAAACATCCTTACTGAAGTGTCTCAAAATAAGCATGGATCTCTCTGTAGCATCAAGTTTACATGGCATAAAAATAACAACAGAACAGGGACTGAAATCAGCAACATCAAGAGGCCTAGTTTACATGCTTGTGCTAGTCACCACATTGATCACAAAAATACATGGTAAGCACCTCTGTAGCTGCGCTCACTGTGAGTATTTTATAACATTTTTAGTCAGTTTACACGATTACATACAAACATCTGATACGTCTCCAACGTATCTACTTTTCCAAACACTTTTGCCCTTGTTTTGGACTCAACTTGCATGATTTGAATAAAACTAACCCGGACTGACGCTGTTTTCAGCAGAACTGCCATGATGTTGTTTATTGTGTAGAAAACAAAAGTTCCTAGAATGACCTGAAAATCCACGGAGATCGGTTTTGGAAATATAAAAAATATTGGTGAAAGAATAAAGACCAGGGGGCCCACACCCTGTCCACGAGGGTGGGGGCGCGCCCCCCTATCTCGTGCCCCCCCTGGAGCTCCACTGACCTCAACTCCAACACCATATATTTCGTTTCATGGAGAAAAAATTCAGAGAGAAAGTTTCATCGCATTTTACGATATGGAGCCACCGCCAAGCCCTAATCTCTCTCGGGAGGGCTGATCTGGAGTCCGTTCGGGGCTCCGGAGAGGGGGATTCATTGTTGTCGTCATCATCAACCATCCTCCATCACCAATTTCATGATGCTCACCGCCATGCGTGAGTAATTCCATCGTAGGCTTGCTGGACGGTGATGGGTTGGATGAGATTTATCATGTAATCAAGCTAGTTTTGTGAGGGTTTGATCCCTAGTATCCACTATGTTCTAAGATTGATGTTGCTATGACTTTGCTATGCTTAATGCTTGTCACTAGGGCCCGAGTGCCATTATTTCAGATCTGAACCTATTATGTTTTCATGAATATATGTGTGTTCTTGATCCTATCTTGCAAGTCTATAGTTACCTATAATGTGTTATGATCCGACAACCCCGAAGTGACAATAATTGGGATACTTCTCGATGATGACCATTGTTTGAGGAGTTCATGTATTCACTATGTGCTAATGCTTTGTTTCGGTTCTCTATTAAAAGGAGGCCTTAATATCCCTTAGTATCCGTTAGGACCCCGCTGCCACGGGAGGGTAGGACAAAAGATGTCATGCAAGTTCTTTTCCATAAGCACGTATGACTATATTCGGAATACATGCCTACATTACATTGATATGAACTAGAGCTAGTTCTGTGTCACCCTATGTTATAGCTATTACATGAGGAATCACATCCAATGTAATTATCCATCACTGATCCAATGCCTACGAGCTTTTCACATATTGTGTTTCGCTTATTTACTTTTCCGTTGCTACTGTTACAACTACTATAAAACTATTATCTTTACTTTTGCTACTGCTACCTTTACTATCATACTACTTTGCTACTAAATACTTTGCTGCAGATACTAAGTTATCCAGGTGTGGTTGAATTGACAACTCAACTGCTAATACTCAAGAATATTCTTTGGCTCCCCTTGTGTCGAATCAATAAATTTGGGTTGCATACTTTACCCTCGAAAGTTGTTGCGATCGCCTACACTTGTGGGTTATCAAGACTAATTTCTGGCACCGTTGCCGGGAAGCATAGCTCTATTCTCTTAGTCACTTGGGATTTATATCTGTTGATCACTATGAAGAACTTGAAAGACGCGGAAACTACGATTTATCCCTCAACTACGAGGGGAGGTAAGGAACTGCCATCTAGCTCTGCACTAGATTCTCCTTCTGTTTTGAGTAAGCTTGCGACACCTAAACCTGCTACTCCTATGAATTCTGATATGTCGCATGTTATTGATGATGCCACTTACGCTATGCATGATACTTATGATGAAACTACTTCTGTGCATGATACTACTTTGCCATTAGGTGAATTTCTTGATGAACAACTTGCTAGGGCTAGAGAGAATGAAATTATTGAAGATGCTACTATTGATGATAGTGATGATGAAAGTTCTCCCCCTGATTATGAATTACCTATTGTTCCTGAGGGTTATGTAATGGATGAGGAAGCTGCTAGAGCTATTTTTGCTTGCAAAGATAGATATGATCTTAAGAAGTTATTAGCTAAATGGAAGCACCAGTCTCTTAATGCTAGAATGAAACCTTACCCTGCTTTTGCTACTTCACCTATCTGTGTTACTGATAAGGGTTATGAATTCTCTGTTGATCCTGAGATTATTACTTTGGTTGAATCTGATCCTTTTTATGCCCTTGAATCTGAAACTGTTGTGGCACATCTTACCAAGTTGAATGATATAGCCACCCTGTTTACTAATGATGAGAAGTCTCGCTATTCTTATATCCTTAAGATATTTCCGTTCTCATTAAAGGGTGATGCTAAGACTTGGTTTAATTCTCTTGATCCTGGTTGTGTGCGTAGTCCCTAGGATATGATTTATTACTTCTCTGCTAAATATTTCCCTGCTCATAAGAAACAAGCTGCCTTGCGGGAAATATATAATTTTGTGCAAATCAAAGAAGAGATTCTCCCACAAGCTTGAGAGAGGCTTCTCTGATTACTTAATGCTTTGCCTGATCATCCTCTTAAGAAAAATGAAATACTTGATATCTTTTATAATGGACTAACCGATGCTTCCAAGGACTACTTGGATAGTTGTGCTGGTTGTGTTTTCAGGGAAAGAACAATTGATGAAGCTGAATTACTATTGAACAATATGTTGACTAATGAAAATAATTGGACTCTTCCTGAGCCAATTCCTGAGGCAATTCCTGAACCAATTGAGCCAACTCCTGAGCCTATTCCTAAACCCACTCCGAAGAAGAGAGGTGTTCTATTTCTCAGTCCTAGAGATATGCAAGAGGCAAAGAAATCAATGAAAGAAAAAGGTATTAAAGCTGAAGATGTTAAGAATTTACCTCCTATTGAAGAAATACATGGTCTTAATATACACTCGTCGAAGAACCCCATTGTCTTGATAACCCGACACAGGTAGTAAAGGTAAGTTCTCTCTATAGATATGATAAAGTTGAAATTCCCTCTACTAAATTTCATAGCCCATGCTTAGATGAATTTGATTACTTTATGGCTAGACAAGAAAGTTTTAATGCTTATGTTGGTAGAGAATTAAAGAATAATGCTTTCGAGATAGGACGCTTGAGTGATTATATGGCTAGAGTTAAAGGTGAAATTAAACTCATTAGCAAATATGCTTCTATGATTGCCACTCAAGCTGAGCAAGTACTTAAAGCTCAAAATGATTTGCTTGATGAATTAAATAATAAACCTGATTTTGCTGTTAGAGTGGCTACTAGAACTGGTAGAATGACTCAGGAACCTTTGTATCATGAAGGCCACCCTAAGAGAATCGAGCAAGATTCTCAGAGAAATAATTTAGAGGCACCTAGTTCTTCCAAAAAGAAGAAAAAGAAAAATGATAGGACTTTGCATGCTTCTAGTGAACCTGTTGTAGACACACCTGAGAATCCCAATAATATTTCTATTTCTGATGCTGAAACACAATCAGTTGATGAACATGAACCTAGTGATAATGTTAATGATAATGTTCATGTTGATGCTCAACCTAGCAAAAATAATGATGTAGAGATTGAACCTGCTGTTAATCTTGATAACCCACAACCAAAGAATCAACGTTATGATAAGAGACACTTTGTTGCTAGGTAGCACGGTAGAGAGAGAGAACCATGGGTTCAAAAACCCATGCCCTTTCCTCCTACACCATCCAAGACAAAGGATGATGAGGATTTTGAGCGCTTTGCTGAAATGATTAGACCTATTTTCTTATGTATGTGCTTAACTGATATGCTCAAAGTAAATCCTTATGCTAAGTATATGAAGGATATCATTACAAATAAAAGAAAGATACCGGAAGCTAAAATTTCCACCATGCTTGCTAATTACACTTTTAAGGGTGGAATACCAAAGAAACTTGTAGATCCACGGGTAGCAACCATACCATGCTCCATTAAAAAAAACTATGTTAAAATTGCTTTATGTGATCTTGGAGCCGGTGTTAGTGTTATGCCTCTCTCTTTATATTGTAGACTTGAATTGAATAAGTTGACACCTACTGAAATATCTTTGCAAATGGCTGACAAATCAACGGCCATACTTGTCGGTATTTGTGAGGATGTGCCTGTTGTGGTTGCAAATGTCACTATCTTAACGGACTTTGTTATTCTTGATATTCCCGAGGACGATAGTATGTCGATTATCCTTGGTAGACCCTTTTTGAATACTGCAGGGGCTGTTATTGATTTCAACAAAGGCAATGTCACTTTTCATGTTAATGGTAATGAGCATACGGTACACTTTCCGAGGAAACAATCTCAAGTTCGTAGAATCAATTCTATTGGAAACGTTTCAACTATTATTATTGGAGGTTTTGTATTTCCTCTTCCTACTGTCAAGAAAAAGTATGATATTCTTATTGTTGGGGATGTTCATATCCCCGTTGAGGTAACTTAGTGTTATTCAAAATTTCTCCTGTTCCGTGTTATTCGGAATGAGTTTGTTAACAAGACTTGATCAACCTTGTTAGTGGATTCATTTTGATGATCATGAGATGGATGAAACTAGAAGGCACAACCTTCTGTACCCTCTTTTTACTTTCTATTATTTAGAATAAATAAAGAAAAAATAGTATTATCCGTCTGTTTTCTGAACTATCCGTGCAATAAAAAAATATCCCGAAAATAAAAGTGTTCCAAATGCCCTGCAAATTTAGTATGATTTTTTATGGAATATTTGAGGATTTAGGCACGGAAAACACTGCAGGAGGGGCAAGCACCAGGCCACGAGGGTGGAGGGCGCGCCCACACCCCCTGGGCGCGCCCCCCTGTCTCGTGGGCCCACGGTGGCCCCCCTCCACTTATTCCTGCACCCACACACTCCATCTTCTTCCCAAAAAAATCCCCATCCAGCTCAAGCACGAGTTCTAGCTCATTTTGTTGCGATTTTCGATCTCCTTGATCAAAGCTCCATCCACAAAACTGCTTTGGGAGATTGTTGCTTGGTATGTGACTCCTCCATTCGTCCAATTAGTTTTTGTTCTAGTGCTTTATTCATTGCAAATTTTTGCTGCATAGGTGACCCTATTCTTGAGCTTGCATGTTAAATTTATGAGGTCCCAAGTAATTCTAATGCATGATATAGGCTCTAGGCACTTGTAGGAGTAGTTGCTACCAATCTTGTTTAGTTTTATTCACTTCTATTTTGAAGTTACTAAAATTTCAGAATTTTTTCAGAAAAAGAAATGTGTCTAGGAGAATGTATCAAGGAGGCTCCTCAATAAAGAAAGGACCCAGGCTTGCTATGCGTGAGCAAGACGACGAACTACAGAGGGACTTAGAAGTGCGAGATTGTGAGTGGCCATCAGACGATTTTATGGTCAATGCAGGCTTTAAGGATGAATTTGACGCATATGTGCGTAATGCCAATCTTGAGGACTTCTTACAAGATAAGTGTCCTCAATACTATCAATTGACTGATTCATTTGTGAGAAGGTTTAAATATAAATGTTCATGTAATTCTCAGAGTGTACTGTTTGATATTTATGATAAATCTTATACCATGGACTTAGAGGATTTTACAACTGCTTGCAAACTTCATGATGGGGCAATGTTAATGATCTCCACAAATCTGAATTTAGAGACTTTCTTGCTAGTATTACTGTGGGAGAATCTAGGGATATAGCACAAGCTACTATAGGGAGCATTCATTTTCCGGCTATACATTATTTTGCTCTCTTCATTGGTAGATGCATTAAAGGTAAAGATGAAGCATGTCATATGTGTGTCCCTGATCTTTGTGTCCTCAAAAGCGCTGTGTTAGGTTATAAAGATTACAACTTGGGGGCAATAGTTGCACGTAGGTTGCTTAATAATGGTAGGGCTAGAGATTCATTTGGAGGAATTTATGCGACCCGTGTGGCTAATTATCTTGGTATAGCCCCACGAGAGGGGGATATGGTGTTGCCTCCTGCTTATTTAGATTATGACGCTATGGTCAAACATCGTTTTCTTTTGAGGAATGAACAATTCCTCTGATGTCGACTAATCTTTGACAGACATAGCTCTGTCCATGTTACTCTCCCTGCTCCTTTCCTTTTTGATTACCAGGCAAAAGGAAGATATGTTGTTACCAGAGAGGAGGCAGCTGAACACGACGGGAGAGCGGAGGTGGCTCGCCAACATGCCGCAGCTTAGGAGGCATTTGCTGCTGCATCTCAGTACGACCCCAGTTACAACTACGGATATCAGCCAGGCTACCCTTGGCATTAGACCAACTTAGGCCAAAAGCCTAATCTTGGGGGAGTACGTATTTCTCACCGACTTTACATTCATGTTCACACACTATTCTAGTCGTCGGTGCTCATACTATTTCATTGTATTATCCATGCTAGTTTAATTTTCTTTTTCTAGCCTTCTTCTTGTGTGTTTGATAAACCTTAAGAAAAAACCAAACAAATTAGTTAGTTTAATTTCCATGCTTGTAGTATAATTAAAATGAAAACCCAAAAAGATTTCTCGTTCTTTTTCTTACTTGTTGGGAGCTCTCCCGTGTAAATAGTTTTATTTTATTTTCTTTCCTTTGGGGGTCGAGAGTAGAAGACCTTATTGAAAATGTTTAGTGGCTCTCATATGCATGATTGTTTATTTAACTCAGAGTCCATATTACTTTGTCTTCTCTCTTGAGTCGAATGCTTGCAGATTCCAGCTTAGTCCAATGCACGTGCACTATTATTATTATACACATCATTCGGTCGTGCAAGTGAAAGGCAAGAATGACGATATATGATGGATAGATTGAGATGAGAAAAGCTGGTATGAACTCGACCTCTCTTGTTTTTGTAAATATGATGATTTCATCGTTCCTGATTCAGCTTATTATGAAGTAAACATATTTGCAATGACATTGAGAGATTATAGTTTCTTGTGCCATGCTTGATTAGCTATGAGTTATAATGGTTTACCTTGCGTGCCAACATGCTATTAAAACGATTATGATGTGGTATGATGGGATGGTATCCTCCTTTGAATGAATTGAGTGACCCGACTTGGCACATGTTCACGCATGTAGTTGAAAACAAATCAACATAGCCTTCACAATATTTATGTTCATGGTGGATTATATCCTACTCATGCTTGTACTTGGTGTGAATTAATTTTAGTGCATGTTCATGACTGTTGTCGCTCTCTCAGTTGGTCGCTTCCCAGTCTTTTGCTAGCCTTCACCTGTACTAAGCGGGAATACTGCTTGTGCATCCAAACTCCTTAAACCCCAAAGTTGTTCCATATGAGTCCACCATACCTTCCTATATACGGTATCTACCTGCCATTCCAAATAAATTTGTATGTGCCAAACTCCAAACCTTCAAATGAAATTTTGTTTTGTATGCTCGAGCAGCTCATGTTTCAACTAGGGCTGCCTATATCTTCCATGATAGGTGGGTTATTCTCAAGAGGAGTGGACTCCGCTCCTCATTCATAAGAAAGGGCCGGTAATCGGGATGCCCAGTCCCATGATCCAAAAAGATCAAAGCAAATCAATATCATTAAACAAAACTCCCCCAGGGCTGTTGTTAGTTGGAGGCACTCGTTGTTTCGAGCAAGCCATGGATTGATGCTTGTTGGTGGTGGGGGAGTATAAACTTTTACCATTCTGTTTGGGAACTGCCTATAATGCATGTAGTATGGAAGATATAGCCATCTCATAGTTGTTGTGTTGACAGTGAAAGTATGCCGCTCAAAATGTTAATCATCTCTATTTTAAAATCGAGCTCTGGCACCTCTACAAATCCCTGCTTCCCTCTGCGAAGGGCCTATCTATTTACTTTTATGTTGAGTCATCATCCCTCTTATTAAAAGCACCCGCTGGAGAGCGCACTGTCATTTGCATTCATTACTATTGGTTTATATTGGGTATGACTTGACTGGATTTCTTTTACCATGAATTACAATCTTTAGTCAGTCCTTGATCTTTAAAGGTGCTCTGCATTTATGTTTTGCGGTCTCAGAAAGGGCTAGCGAGATACCATTTTCTTATATCATATTGTGATTGTTTTGAGAAAGTGTTGTCATCCGAGTTTTATTATTATTGCTCGCTAGCTAATTATGCCATTGATATGAGTAGTTGTGAGACCTAAGTGTTACTGTGAGTATGGTTAGTTCATAATACTTGTTGAAACTTGAATGTTGGCTTTACATGTTAACAACAACAAGAGCAAATAGAGTTTGTAAAAGTTTTTCTTTATCACTTTCAGTTTATCAACTGAATTGCTTGAGGACAAGCAAAGGTTTAAGCTTGGGGGAGTTGATACGTCTCCAATGTATCTACTTTTCCAAAAACTTTTGCCCTTGTTTTGGACTCTAACTTGCATGATTTGAATGAAACTAACTCGGACTGACGCTGTTTTCAGCAGAACTGCCATGATGTTGTTTATTGTGTAGAAAACAAAAGTTCTCGGAAAGACCTGAAAATCCACAGAGATCAGTTTTGGAAAATATAAAAATATTGGCGAAAGAATCAAGACCAGGGGGCCCACACCCTGTCCACGAGACAGGGGGGCGCGCCCCCCTATCTCGTGGGCCCCCTGGACCTCCACCGACCTCAACTCCAACTCCATATATTCTGTTTCACAGAGAAAAAAATCAGAGAGAAAGTTTCATCGCGTTTTACGATACGAAGCCGCCGCCAAGCGCTAATCTCCCTCGGGAGGACTGATCTGGAGTCCGTTCGGGGCTCTGGAGAGGGGGATTCGTCGCCGTCGTCATCATCAACCATCCTCCATCACCAATTTCATGATGCTCACCGCCGTGCGTGAGTAATTCCATCGTAGGCTTGCTGGACGATGATGGGTTGGATGAGATTTATCATGTAATCAAGTTAGTTTTGTTAGGGTTTGATCCCTAGTATCCACTATGTTACGAGATTGATGTTGCTATGACTTTGCTATGCTTAATGCTTGTTACTAGGGCCCGAGTGCCATGATTTCAGATCTGAACCTATTATGTTTTCATGAATATATGTGTGTTCTTGATCCTATCTTGCAAGTATATAGTCACCTATTATGTGTTATGATCCAACAACCCCGAAGTGACAATAATCGGGATACTTCTCGGTGATGACCATAGTTTGAGGAGTTCATGTACTCACTATGTGCTAATGCTTTGTTTCGGTTCTCTATTAAAAGGAGGCCTTAATATCCCTTAGTTTCCGTTAGGACCCCGCTGCCACGGGAGGGTAGGACAAAAGATGTCATGCAAGTTCTTTTCCATAAGCACGTATGACTATATTCGGAATACATGCCTACATTACATTGATGAACTGGAGCTAGTTCTGTGTCACCCTATGTTATAGCTATTACAAGAGGAATCTCATCCGACATAATTATCCATCACTGATCCAATGCCTACGAGCTTTTCACGTATTGTGTTTCACTTATTTACTTTTCCGTTGCTACTGTTACAACTACTACAAAACTATTATCTTTACTTTTGCTACTGTTGCCGTTACTATCATACTACTTTGCTACTAAATACTTTTCTGCAGATACTAAGTTATCTAGGTGTGGTTGAATTGACAACTCAACTGCTAATACTCAATAATATTCTTTGGCCCCCCTTGTGTCGAATCAATAAATTTGGGTTGAATACTTTACCCTCGAAAACTGTTGCGATCCCCTACACTTGTGGGTTATCAACATCACTTTCGGGTATGAAATACTTTCACATACCTTGGGTTTCATTAAACCGCTTGTTGATGCGGTCGAGTTCCTCGTCGGATAGCCGAAGCTTCTGATTGAGCTTGGCTATCTCTACGGCCTGGGCAGTAGCCGCCAACATTGAAGCCTGTCCAACAATATATACGACACGTTATTAACCTATTTTGATCCACTGTCCGGATTGTCCTAATCCGAACATAGTCTCAGGGGCTACTGTCTACACATGGGTTTCACCTAACACATATATGTGTACAAAAAATAAAAGCTAGTACAGAATAGTACATCGCTTACCTCAAAGCGTGTCAATAGGCTGTTGAAGGCTTCAGTTAGTCTGCTCTTCGCGGACCGAATCTTTTCCATGACCGCACCCATCAGGGTGCGGTGTTCCTCCATGATGGAGGCACGTTGCAGTGCCTCCTGCATAGTGTCAGCGGCCTCTGGATTGACGGACGCCGCCGACGGAGCTCCTGCTCCTCCCCACTCTTTCGAAGGGGGATGTTGGTCCGAACCCGGAGCCGTACTGGACTTCGGGAGGGTGTTTGGTGGAGGTCCGGACTGTTGAAGCCCCCCACCCTCGGTAGTCATGGGGGTCGCCGTGCCCCGCTCTATGGCGTCCTAGGTGTTGTCCTCGGGCGCCTTTTGGACGGCCTCGTCCACCCCTCCCCGGCCAGGAGATGGCCTTTGGGATGACACCTCAGTGTCCTCCATGGCATGAGGGGAGGCGCAAGATGGTCCATCACTCTCCGCCTCGCCAGGGGCTAGAGAGTTCCCTTCCAAAGTGGAAGGAACCGGGATCTCGCACAGAGGGCTGAAGAGCATAAAAGGGTTGGGCATGACAAAGGCGGATTAAAGCGATAATTGAACGAGTGAGTTTATGATACTTACATTTCGGCCGGGGGGCTTCTCCCTTCGGACCTGCTCCAGGCTGTGTTCGGACTCCGAGTCCGAACTGTCCGAGAGGACCACTCGCCCCTTCTTCGGCGTCGCCCCCTCTAAGTTCTCGGAGGATGTCCTTTTTCCCCTCCTCGTCTTGAGGGGGGAGTCGCTCTCCGCTTCGTCGTCATCCTCCTCCTCCTCCTCCTCTTCTTTGTCCTCCTCTTCCTCATGGGAGGAG
Organism: Aegilops bicornis; assembly: GCA_021605145.1. Lineage (NCBI taxonomy): Eukaryota > Viridiplantae > Streptophyta > Magnoliopsida > Poales > Poaceae > Aegilops > Aegilops bicornis. The sequence goes on from CM038669.1 coordinate 277,089,802, forward strand.
ACGGGCTCGGTCTCTCTGGACACAGGAGGTCCTTTACGGAGGGGCCCGTCCTTGGGCCCCTTGCTCTTCTTCTTGGCCTTCTTATCTGGCGCCTTGTCAGGCGCCAAGACCAGCATCTCCGCTAGCGCAGGAGTGACTGGGTCTTTAGGCAACGGAGCCGGACTCTTGATCCAGTCTGACTTCTTGGTCCAGCTCTGTAACAAAGAGATGGGCTGATGAGTTCGGTATAGATCGAATATATGAATATGAAGTAAGTATGTCTTAGGAAATATCGAATACTTACAGGAGAGGCCGGATTCGTGGCGTTGAGACCGACATCTTCGGTCTCCATGGGCAAGCTCCTTTGCACCTTGAAGAGCAGCTTCCACATTACCCCGTGTGTGGTGCCGAGGAAATGTTGTAGAGTCCGCGGCTCCTCCGTCTTGAATTCCCACATGAGGGAATCCCGGCGCTAGCAGGGGAGATTGCGGCGGAAGAGCATAATTTGACTCACATTGGTTAGACCAACATTCTTCCCCAGCATGTTGGTGATGCGCATTTGCAGCGCTTGCACCTCCGTCTGGGACCCCCCAGGCATGGCCCTTCGCGTTCCAGGAGGTGAGCCTCATGGGGGGTCCGGATCTGAACTCCGGAATCGCCGCCCACTTAGTGTGGCACGGCTCGGTGATGTAGAACCACTCCAATTGCCAGATCTTCACGGTCTCCACAAAGGCCCCCTTGGGCCAGGTGGTGTTCGGCAGCTTGCTGATCATGGCTCCACCGCGGTCCGCGTGCTCCCCGTCGACCACCTTCGGCTTCACATTGAATACCTTGAGCCATAGGCCGAAGTGTGGGTGGACGCGGAGGAGAGCCTCGCACACGACGATGAACGCTGAGATGTGAAGGAAGGAGTTCGGGGCTAGATCATGGAAATCTAGACCATAGTAATACATGAGTCCACGAACGAACGGGTGGAGTGGAAAGCCTAACCCTCTAAGGAAGTGGGGAAGGAAGACGACCCGTTCGCCGGGCTTCGGAGTAGGGATAACTTGATCTTTAGGGGGAAGCCTATGCTTGATGTTGGCCACAAGGTACCCTGCACTCCGGAGATTCTTGATCATCTCGTTTGTCATGGAGGAGGCCTCCCACTTGCCTTTGGAACCGGATCCGGCCATCGTCGAGGATGTGTGGTGGTGGTGAGAAAGACGGAAACTTTGTGGGCACAGAGAGCTTGGGAGATTGGAAGGCTAAGGAGATGTGAAGGCGTGGGGTAGAAAGTAAAGGTCCATTGCCCTCTTATAGGCAGTAAAAATGCCAACCGCCCGCCACTCGTGCCTTGAATCTCGCCTATTCCCAATGAAGGCATGCGCCGCAAACGGTTGGATTACCCAAATATCATTGATGTGCAATCCCTTATTAGGTGGGCACGATCTCTGGTTTGACAGGACGTGCCAATGAGGCGTGGCCTCGAAACACGGAATGCGGGATGGGAAAACGGTTCAAAATAACGAAGGGTCAAGTCTGACGCCTCGCCGAAAAAGTTGTTAGTAAAAGACACTGTTCTCGTTCTTTATATATCCTGCCTTCGCAGCTAAAGGTTGTGTTTATTATGAAAAGCCGGATACAATTATTTTACAGAGGAAAGCCGATGTGTATTCTTCAAGGAACCCGCCTTGCAATGCTGAAGACAATCTGAATGCCGAATATATCATCATTGAAGACTGGTTCAGGGGCTACTGTGGGAGTCCTGGACTAGGGGGTCCTCGGGCGTCCGGTCTATTGACGTGGGCCGGACTGATGGGCCGTCAAGATACAAGACAGAAGATTATCTCTCATGTCCGGTGGGGACTCCTGTATGCGTGGATGGCAAGTATAGGTGTCCAGATATCTTATTCCTTTTTGTAAAACCGACTTTGTACAACCCTAAGCCCCTCCGGTGTCTATATAAACTGGAGGGTAGATCGGAAGCAGGATCACAACATTGCTAGGCTAGCTAATCTAGGGTTAGCTGAATCGATCTCGAGGTAGATCAACTCTTGTAACCCCTATACCCTCGAATATAATCAAGCAGGAGTAGGGTTTTACCTCCATTAAGAGGGCCCAAACCTGGGTAAACACTCTGTCCTTTGTCCATAGTTACCATTGTTCCTCAGGCGTACAACTTGGGCCTCCCTACTCAAGATCTGCCGGTTTTGACACCGACAGCGACGGCGGGAAAGATCTCAGGGCGGCGGCAGGGACCGTGCGCCACGCTCGCTACGGCCTGATGGGGCGATGCAGCGACAGTGCGAGGTTCGGTGTAGCCACGGGACGACCTAGAGTAGACGGTCTCGGGGAGGCGGTGGACCGCGACATTACGGCCCGAAGGGGCGACGCTGCGGCAGCGCACGGGTCGATGCAGCCGCGGAAAGAACAACGAAGCAACGGCGGGGACCGCACGCCATGCTCACTATGACCTGGTGGGATGATGCAGCGGCAACGTGAAGATCTGTGAGTCACGGGGATGGCCTGGAGCGGACATCCTCGAGACGACGGTGGACGGTGGGCTGCAGCACTACGGTACAAAGGGGCAACCCAGCAACAAGGCGCGAGAAGAACCATGAGTCGGCGGTGCTAAGGCTCGAAGGGACGACACAATGGTAACCCGATGCTCAATCAGTGGAGGCACACATATGCTTGATGATGATGTTCACTGGATCCAGCAGTCGGCGGTGGAGATGACCACAGGCGGTGGCGCGGACGGCGATGTGGCCGCTATCCCGTTATGTGAAGGTGAAGCATGCAGCACTTGAGGACAGCCTGTAAGGGTCCCATGAGAGGGAGGCGCATGATGTAGATCGGTGTAGCTTGCGGGGTTCGAACGTCCACATCCAGCATCGAGGACGATGCATGTGCTCGTGCAGCAAGCGGCTGCACATGCCATGCACGTGAGCATGTTGCACAAAGGCAGTCGGGCGCGCGTCGGGCCACGCCGTATCGGAGTGCACTACATGCCCGGCCACCACACCAGCACTCCTGATGCGGTGCATGGGTCATGTCAGAGACAACAAAGCTGTCGATGGAGATCAGTGCCGACGGTGGAGCGGATGCATATTATAGACTATAGAAGACGGCGGGCAACTCAAACCAATCATAGATCTGAAAACAAAAAAGGAACACTGATCAATCAATCGACGAGAGAGAAAAAAACCGAATCAATGGATCGAGTAAAAGACTCTCTAGGGAAGTCGGTCAACACGATGGCAGACGAAACCTAGGTACGGGTGGCGCGGCCCCAGCGGCGATCATGGAGATCGACTGCCCCAGGGGCGGCACTGGGCGGTGCTAGGGTTTTGGATTAGTTAGGCTGATACCATGTTAGAAGGGATAGAAAGAGATTGGTGGAATCGTCGGTGTATTCTTGAGCCTCGTGGCCATGTATATAGAAGTACATGATCATTTTGAAGTACTCCCTCTGTCCGGAAATACTTGTTGGGAGAATGAATGTATCTAGACGTATCTTAGTTTTAGATACATCCATTTTTATGCATTTTCCGACAAGTATTTCCAGACGGAGGAAATACAAGACAAGGTGGAATAGTTTGGACACTATCCTATGTTTTCTAAATAAACATTATACTCATGAAAAACGCTTGAAGACTTGTTGTGACAGTAAAGTGCCGGTGATTGTATATTTATTTTGGAAGTACTCGTACTATCTTCACGCCGAAATATAAAACGTTTGTATAACTAGTCTATAAAAACATCGTATACTTTGATACAGAGGTAATATAAAATTGTTGGATGGAATACTGTCTCTCTTTAAAACTCAAAATATAATTCACACCGACAAGGGCATCTTCAATGGCAACGCACAAAAATCCTTCCGCATCCATCCGCGGATAGGGGGATCAGTCTGTGGACATGGATGCGGGAGGCAGCCATCCAACGCTAGCCACATACATCCGGCCAACAATTCAAGACAACCTCATGAAATACAATCAAAGCAGATGGTTCAAGTTCGGATATAACATATATAAAAAGATCAATATTTCGGCTGTTTAACTAAAAACAAAAAAACTAAACCCTATACCGGACGACCAGCTCGCATGCGTGGCCGCCTTGCCCTGCCGCACCGCCGTCTCCATCAGTGTCGCCGTTGTCCTCGTGGTCCCTCCAGTGGTGGAACGACGTCGGAGGGCCGTGACAGCCTTGCCAGACGGCTACATGCCACTCGCACAGGAGCCACTCTGCCTCCTGTTATGCCGTGCGTAGGGTCGCCGCGGCCACTGCCATTATGAAGCCTGGGCGGCGGCCTTGCCGTGACCGGCGTTCACGGAGTAGTCGCTAAGCGACCACTCCTCATGATCTTGGTGAGCTCGCCGTCAAGGTAGCGGCGGTGCCTGGCAGCCGTCTCCGCGGTGGTGATGGAGCGGTCGAGTGCCCACGCGGCGGTGAGACCGGGGTCATTGCGGACCCACTCCGGCGCCACGTCCGTCTTGGCAAACTCGGAGTAGCGTCCGGCATTGCGCCGGTCGTACCTCGCCTGCTGCCACGCCACATGCTCGACCTTAGATACCACGGCTCAAGAGCCGGAGGCACCGCCGTAACCGCCGCCTCCGAGATAGTGGAAGATGCGGCCACGCGCCTTGGAGATCGTGGGAGGCAGCTCCTCCTTCGTCGGGCAGCGACGTTGGTGCCGTGGTGGCGAAGAGGGCCCGTCAATCCACACGTAGTGGATGTGCGGCTCCTTCTTCACGTGACGGAGGCGCTGGGGGGACGCCGGGTCTTGCTTCACGTGGCCGCCGATGTGGAGGCTGAGGTTGCATGGTGGGGAAGCTGACTCGTCCTTCACCTGCCGATGTGGGGATGTTGGCTCCCGCTTAACGCGGACCCTTGGCGGGGAGGGTGACTCCTCCTTCACGCGCACCGTCGATGATGGTGCTAGACCCATCTGACTGAGCGAGCGCTCTGTCATGATCTCCATTTGATGGACGAATTCTTCGTCCGTCAGAGCCCCCTCCGAGAGTAGACATGGTCGCCACTATGGCTGGCCCTCCTTGTCGCGGAGGAGCCTGCCGCCGTGGATGCGGATGGTCCAGGTGAGCGAGGGTGGCGACGTCAAGATCTGCCCGATGACAAACTTCCATCGATGCCGCCTGCCGGGGCGGAGAACCAGGACTTCGGCATCGTTGCTGCGCGCGAAGAGGAGGAAGGGCTTGGAGAGGGGGAGGAGGACAGGGCGGTGCTCGGGAGGGTGCGGATCTGAACAACGCCGGAGTGTGGCTTAAATAGCCACGGACAAGGCAGACGGAGGGGCGGTCAGCCCCTTCAATGTGGCGTAGCGGCCGGAATTGGTTTCACAGGACACGGCGTCTGCACAGAAGCGGCGGCTATGCCCGAAAGGTCGCTTCCAATTGTGCCGCCTTCCTGTTCGTTCAAATCTCTACATCAATGCAGGCCGATGCGTGCTCTGGGGCGGCATGAATGCGCCGCATGATGCGGAGCATCCCTCAACTACCCGCACCGACACTCCATCACCACCGCTAGCACCAAGAGGACCAATTACAAGAGCACGCGCACGCAAGAGAACGAGGTCAATTCTATCCTCTTCGAGTTTCTTTCGGTTTCACATGAGAATTGGGTTCTACCTCAAAGAGACGTGCTATGCATTCTTAGGCACCAAGAAGATGATTGTGAGAAGGAGAGATGGAGACATGAGCATCCACGGAGCAAGGGAGAGGAGAGGAGAACAAGAAGAATGAAGGGGAGAATCTCCTGGACACTCCGGGTGCCCGGACCCAAAGACATGGGGAGGCCGAACCCCCTGGACACCCCGGGTGCCCGGCCTTAGCACAGGTTGCTTGATCGGCCCGGCTGCCCGACCTTCAGTGGGCCTCGCCACCCGCCCGAGTGCTGGTGCACGCTTGCCCTTGACTGGGAGCCACCCCATGTGCCTGGGCTTGGGATCCCCGGGTGCCCGGCCACTCGCCCACCAGCCCCTGACCTGGCCGGGTGCCCGGCCCCTTCGCCACCGGGTGCCCGGTCCCGCCTGGGCGCTGGCCTCTGACCGGTCCGGGTGCCCAGCCGGTTCCTCCCCGGGTGCCCAGACCCTTCTTCGGTGGACACACGTTTTGGGGACTTTTTGGTCCTTTGTACCCCTCTTTCTCCAAGTTTCGGCCCTAGCCTTTATATACTCATCTCCTAGCTCATTTGGAAGGTTAGCAAAGTATTTTAGATCACCAAAGAGAGCTTTGCTCCTTGTATCCCCTCCTCTTTGGAGATCAAACCCCCACCTAGGGAAGAATCCTTTGGATTGTCAAGGCCTCCTCTTGGAGAATATCATCATCAAGACCTCACCTAGTGGGAAGAACTTACCTAGTGCTATTTTCCTTCAATTGTTCATGTAATCTTGTGGATCTCATGTATGCTACTCTAGTGGATGTGATATTTGGGTTTGTTTGAGTGTTTTGTTCCTTGTGTTCTTGAGTGTTCCTCCTCCTTTTCCCCCTCCAAGTGTGAAAAGATCCCCTCTAGGGTTTCACCCTACAACATCTTGGTATCATGAGCAGGGTTTATTCACATCTTGGAGTCCCATCCCCCCATTTGCTAGCTTGATTTTGTTGTTTTTCGTCCAAATTCGAAAATCCCCACAAAAATAGCCCCAAAATTGTTTCTTACAATTTGTTGGATCTTGTGAGATTTGATTGTTTTGGTCCATGGATTTGATGTTTGGCAAGTGGATCTAGCCCCTCCCCAAACTATCCCCACCCTTCCCACCACGAAATCCTCGAAATCTTGCATTTCCCCCAAATTTTCCGCCCAAATCGGAGGCCACCGGGTGCCCGCACCTCGAACCACCGGACACCCGCACCCCCTGGCCATTTCGCCCAGCCCACCTCGGGCACCCACACCTCCCACCCCCGGGTGCCCGCACCCCCCCCCCCGAATCAGCCCAACCGCACCACTAATTTGGCCATAACTTCCAACTCCCAAGTCCATTTTTTGTGTTCTTTAGCTTGTTTGGAAGCTCTTGACATCTCCCATCCACTCGTATCACTACCACCACCATTAGCACTCATCCAAAAAAAATCATCACAAAAAACCCACCTTCCGCATTTGACCGATTTTGAGTTGCAATTTCCATTTCCTAAGGTGTTTCGGCTACTTAGGAGCGTGTGACATCGTCATCACCATTATCATCTAGGAGTCATCTTCACCGCTAACCGTAATAAAGGACGATCGATGACACGGACTTCTTACCTTGCTTTTGCATTGATAGCCCGAGCCATTTTGCATTGCTTAGCCATCGAGACTAGCAAGTTGAGAATTGTCGGGCCACGCTATTGTGCACCGTAGTGATCGTGTTATCATCTTTGTGCCATAAGTCTGTATGGTGCTTATCTTATATACTTATCTCATATCATACTCGGCTCGAGCATCAAGCATAGAAAAAGAAGAGAGAAAAAGAAGAAAAGCTTTTAAGCAAAAGATGAGCAACAAAGAGCTTGTAAGCAATAGCATTGAGCCATTTGCATAGTTATATCATCTTGGTCATCGCATACATAGCATAGCTGGGATTGAAGACGACACGTTTCTCTCATAGGTTGGTGCACAAGCGTATCTTGCCCATTTGAGCAATCGAGCTAGCGTCTCTCTAGCATTCGCACAACACGAGCATTTTCCGTGGTTGCACATTTTGAGCTCACTCCTTGGTTGTGTGGATCCCATCTATCTTCTGTGCGTGTGTTCCTAGTGATATCTTTGGGTTTGATCTATTTGCTTTACTTGCATTTTTGTGAACCTTCTCAACCTTATCGATATCTTGACTAACATTTGCTTGAAATTTTTGCCACCATCCTAACCGAGCTCCTCCATAAGCCTCTTATTTGTAGGTGTGAGAAACAAACCCGGTTCCAATTCTCCTATTGTGGCATTCCATTGAGTGACACTTGTTACATCCTCAATCCTCGGAGAAGGTAACTTTGGTATTGTTCTCTCATTTTCCTACTCACCCCACTTGGTTATGATGGATAGGCCAAACTCGTCGTCGAACTCACTTTTCGAGGAGCAAGGTGATGATTCCGGCTTCGTCTCCAAGAACCACTTCTTCATCGCGCAACGAGCGCTTCATCAAGAAAGCGAAGCATTGGGTGAACGCTTGGAGCAACTCGCCTCTGACCTTCGTCAATCGGAAACAAGGAACTGCGACTACATTGACACAAAGTTCACCACACAAATGGAAGAGCTCCGCAACATGATCGTGCGATGCTCGTCTTCCTCAACCGCTTCTTCAAGACGGTGCCACTCAAGTCACCGTACAAGTCGGCCATCTTCGGACTACTCCTTTTATGATGCAAGTCCTCCACGAGCTCGCTTTCCTCGACATGATCATCCTCAAGATCACCAAGCTCAAGAAAATCCATTCCATGGCAATCTCTTATAAGACCGAGTTCGAGCACGTGAACGGATGCGACACCAAGCGCAAGGAGCAATGGAACAAGAGCAAATACCTCCACAAGCGCCACACCAAGTACCTCAAGAAGATGACGCCATCCGTCAAGCACAAGCACTCCAAGCACAACAAGCTCTACGCGAGGCCACTAGAGCCGTTGAAGACCGCAACCGCCAAGTGCGATAACAAGAGGAAGCTCTTCATCGCGAGATACAAGAAGAAGAAGCCCGACGCGAAGAGAAACAAGAAAGGCGCAACCAAGCGCACATTCCTCGCCCTCCTCCAAGACAAGAGCGACACCAAGCAGAACAGGTGCTACAAGACCCTCCTCCACGCCAAGAGCGACATCGCGAGGAACGAGCATTTGAGGACCTTCCTCCATGGCAAGAGTGATATCAAAACCACTATCATGATGAAGAACTCCTCTATGGAAATCTCAAGTTCACCATGCCCAAGTTCTCCGGAAGCAATGATCCTGAAGAATATCTCTCATGGGCATTGAAGGTGGACAAGATTTTCTGCCTTCACAACTACGATGAAGAAAAGAAGATCACCATGGCCTCCCTCGAGTTCCAAGACTACGTCCTCATTTGGTGGGAACAAGTAATCGAGCGACGACATACAAGAGGCGAACCACCAATCACAACTTGGGAAGAAAGGAAGGAAGTCATGAGAGCCCGCTTCGTGCCTACTCACTACACTCGAGATCTCTTCAAGAAGTTGCAACTCGTCAAGCAAGGCACGAAGACGGTGGAAGAATACTACCAAGAAATGGAGATTGCCATGATACGAGCCAATGTCAAGGAAGACGACGAGCAAACAATGGCACGCTTCTTGAACGGCCTCAACCACCCAATCAAGCGGATCGCCGACTTCCAACCATACTCAAACCTTCTCGAGCTAGTTCATCAAGCGACCAAGGCCGAGCGACAAGTGCAAGATGACTACAAATACGCCAAGTACTCGTCCAAGACCTATGGATCCTACTCTCAAGTCCCCGCGACTTCGGCACCTCCTACCTCAACTAGAGCATCACCAAGTACCAGCGACAAGTCAAGTTCCAAGCAAGTTGCGCCTTCCTCGACTCGTCCTCCGGCAAGCACCTACAAATCCAAGACTCCTTAATCTTGGGCACCTACCGATGATTGAGGGAGTCCTGGATTAGGGGGGGTCCTCGGTCAGCCGGACTATATACTTATGCCGGACTGTTGGACTATGAAGATACAAGATTGAAGACTTCGTCCCGTGTCCGGGCGGGACTCTCCTTTGCGTGGGAGGCAAGCTTGGCAATTCGGATATGTAGATTTCCTTCTCTGTAACCAACTCTGTGTAACCCTAGCCCCCTCCGGTGTCTATATAAACCGGAGGGTTTGGTCTGTAGGACAAGAACAATCATAATCATAGGCTAGCTTCCACTACAAAAAAATACACATCCGTGATGATACGTGTTTGTCACAGTAGGTCGCGTTTTTTGTCATGCATGTACATCCATGACGATTTTATTACAGAATAAAGATAGTCATACCTGTGCTGTCGTAGAAGTGTTCCATGACATTACCAAAATTATCATCACTGAAGTGTCCACTTCCATGTCGATAAATCGCACGTCATAGAAGTGTTTTCGTCAAGGGTGACCGACACGTGGCATCCACCGTAACGGAACGCTGTTAAGCTATCGGGTCGGATTTCGGATCCGATAACCCGTTAACAGCCACGACCAATGCCGATTTTCTACGTGTAAAATTCTCATTGGCTGACGGATCCACGTGTCAGCTCCGCGTTGGCACAGGTGTCACTCATCCAACGGTCAAGATGGGCCTATGATATGTTGACACGTGGACCGGCCCAAAAGTGGCCCACAAAGTTTAAATGGGCCGGCCCAACCGAAGGCCCATAAGATTTAGCGGACCATAATGGGCCGACCCAGCTAAGGTCCCACAAAATTTAGCGGAGCATAGTGGGCCGGCCCAGCTAAAGGCTCACACGATTTTGCAGACCATAATGGGCCGGCCCAGCTAAAGGCCCACAAGATTTTGCGGACCACAATGGGCCGGCCCAGCTAAAGGCCCACAAGATTACATGAGACCATAATGGGCCAGCCCAGCTAAAGGCCCAACATTCTCTGTCAAATCGGCCCGTCAACGGCCTAGTCTAAACTTGTCATCAATGCGGCCCATGGTCACTTCTGGCCCGTTAACAGTCCGCTAAGTAATTGGGCCGAATTACGGCCCGATGTATTTCCAGCTTTTTAAAGGTCTGGCTTCATTTGGGCCCATTTACAGGCCATCAAAACTTTCGGCCCATAAATGACCGTGAAGGATTTGGGTCATATTCCGTCATGTTTGTCATTCGGCCTGTTAGACGCCCACTATAGATTTGGGCCACTTTCGGCCTGTTAACACCGGACGTAAACCATGGGCCATATGTGGCCCAACGTCATATCGGGCCCATTAACGGCCCATATAAAAATGACAATAATCTAGCCCGATCGAAGTTCCAGCCTGTTAAAGGCCTGTGTATTAGGTCAGAGCATTTACGGCCCGTCCGAATTTCGGCCTGTCAAATATCCGCATCGTAAATGGGCCACCATTCCGGCCTGCTAAGTCCAGTGGGTTATTTGGCACAATTAGGGCCCAATCTCACCTTCGGTCTATTAAAGGCCCATGTTTTTTATGGGCTCGAGATATTTACACCTGTAAACGGCCTATTTTTACTGAGGGCCCAAATTATGTTTAGGCATGTTAAAGGCCCACTATGGGCACAGGCCTACCAGAAAAATATGAAAGCTTATGCTGATTTAAGCCCAGATATTTTTTGTGAGCTACATGTCAATTTCGGCCCGTAATCATTTTTAGCCCAATTAGAATGGGCCCGACGAATGTTGGCATGTTGGGCTCCTACGAAGCTTTCGGCCGAATACATTACTAAGATAAACCTACACTATACAAAAATAGCGTCCTAATTACTGCGGCTTGTGGCAGCATCATAAATGTTGTATCACAACAAAATAAATTCCAACCATACAACAAAAGGCCTATTGGCATAAAGTTTCTGATCCTTCGAGATAAAAAGCACCATCGGATGTATAGAAGCACGGATCATTTGACCTGAGTGCTAATGTTTGTTGTAGAATCGATGGAGCAAAGACGATCTCCACCTTTTTTCCGCCATTGCTCTTGAACAACAAAGCGAATGTCTGATAGTCTGCTTTCAAAACCATTCATATCTTGACGAAATTTCTCAACCACTATTCTTGTTTCCGAAACAACGTCCATTAGGGATTGGACTTGTGTCTGGAGCACTGATATATCACTCTGTCTAGCCGGAAGATTCTGTTCAGTAGGCGATTTGGACGAGGTTACCTTGACAACCAACCCAGAATTACGTAGGAAGGTGCTTTTTGCACTGTTAGTGGAGAGATACTGACGCACTGCATCAAGAGGTGACATTGTGCCTGTAGTAGCCTCGTCACCTTCAGGTGGTTGTGGCTGTTCAATCATTTGCTCCATAGCTTCCTGAAAGTTTGAACTTGTAGATTAGTGTACCAGATAAGTTACTAATGAGACAAAAACAAACAAAGTAGGTGAAAGGTTTGTAAATAACTTATTTTGGTGAACTACTGTAATACATTAGCATGTATTGTAGTGCCAACTACATAGTAAAATCACTTTCGGAACATATGTCCATGTAGCATGCCTACTGTATTGTCTATTTCCTCACATTCGTTGACATCTAAGGATAAAGAGACATGGTTTAAAGTAGGATGAACATAGTTTGACATCATTCATATCATGGGCAAACAGATATAAAACAAACAGGCTATTTTATCATTAAAAGCGCACGTGAACATAACAACTAGATTATAGATCAAGACCAAAAGAGTATCATTCATCTCTTTTAAACCATGTAAGGTGAAATGATACGTTAAGACAACTGTGTATAGAAGTGAACAGAGTAACTGACATTGGCTGCAAACCAAGTAGTTAAATGAACACATCACAGTACCAATCAGTTCAAGGCAAGAGGAGTAAGGACTTACAACAACGGCTTGAACTGGTGTGCTCATGCCCTTCATCTTGCTGGTGTGACAATCCTTGAAGATTTGCACTACATTCGGTTCAGGTTCTTTTTTGTCCGCACGGGCTTTCCTCTGTATTTGGAACAAGTCAATATAGATACGATAATATGGCACACAAAAAAGAAGGAAGTAGCAGCTATTTACAAGAGCCTCGCAGTGTGCAATATAGCTACGAGATCCTGTTGTCTGTTGGAATTTCACTTTAGAATGGTTGGTTTTGTTCTTCAAACAGTTAGCCTAGAAGAAGATATTGTCGGATTTTGGGTTCCGGCAGACCCTTGAGGTTTGAACACTGGGGTGTGCGCGGAGATTCAACCCTCTACCGGCTCGTTCCTCGCCGAATCGCTGAGACCTAAACTACCAAACAGAACAGCACAAGAGACACAAGATTTATCTTTGGTTCAGGCCACCATTGTGGTGTAATACCCTACTCCGGTGTGTGTGGTGTGGTGGATTGCCTCTTGGGCTTGATGATGAACAGTACAAGGCAGAACAGCCTCGCGAGGGTCTGCTCTTGGTTGGAGCGACGAACTGCTGGGAGGAGTTCAATCGATCTATCTACTGGTTTCTTGATCAGATTGAGATCATGATGCCTCTACCTTGGGGGTGGCTAGTCCTATTTATAGGCAAAGGCCCTGGGCCTCTTCCCAAATATCGAGCGGGAAGGGCGCCAACAATTGGCCATTTTGAAGCGGAACAGCGGGTACACTTATCCTGACTAAAGTTGGTCCTCGCCTGTCAAAGGCTCTGGTGGTGACGCCGGCTTGGGCTCCACAATGACCTCCTTCCGGCCGTTGGGCTGGTCTTGGTCTTGTTGCACCGAAATGGATGCCTTTGCCTGATGCTCTCGCCTGCGCTTGCCCCCTTTGCACCAAAGAGGAAAGGAGGACAACTGCTGGTGGCGCTGGCCCGGGCGCCCGACAGGCGCCCTTGGTTGTCATGGCTTGCGTCATGGGCACCTCGCGAGGTACCCCGCCTTGAACTCTCCCCCTCCTCATGAGCCAGCCTGACGAGGCCGTGCCTGAGGAAGCTCCTTGTCGTCCGCCCCGCGAGGCTTGGCCCCTCGCGAGGGTCTTGAGCTTGTGTTGATGAAGATGGGCTGTGTTGGGCCTCCCTTGAGCCACGCCGCAGGCCGCAAGCAGGCAAGTCTGGGGACCCCCGTTCCCAGAACGCCGACAGTAGCCCCCGGCCCCTCGGCGTGCCCGAACTTTGCCGAATAGAGAGGCGAAAGGGCAAGTGCGAAGCATCGCGGGCCCTATCAGCCTGCGGCCTTGGGCGCCGCGTGGCGGTCGATTGGTCGGGGGCGGCCCCGCTTCCCCACGACGCCTTGGTAACCACGCGGATTCAACAAGTCCCTGCGTGCAAAGCGGGTCATGATTACCTGCGATCGTGGAGGTCGACGGTTGGCCTTCGCCGGCTATAAGTACGGAACGGCATGTGCCCTTCCAGCCTATCCCCCCTTGCTTCTCCTCCTTCTCCATGGCTCCACCAAGGAAGTTTTCGGCCGCAGAGAAAGGAAAAGCCCGCCAGGTCGAGTCTTCCTCTCCCCCGCCCAAGCGCGGTCGTGGTCGCCCTCGCAAGCACCCTGTGGCCTCCACGGCGGCCCCCCGCGGTCGTGGAGGTGACTCTCTGCGCGGCGATGGGCGGCTGGCCATGGTCGGCGGGCGTGCTCCGGCCACGCGACCCCTGAGGCCGTGCCTCCATTCTGCGAAGGTGCTGCCGGAGTTCATTGTGTGGGTGGTGGAGCCGACCGGCACCCCGCTTCAGCTCCCTCGCTTCTTCCTGGGTGAGCTCCCAGCCGGCGCCTTGGGTGGCCTCTGGCTCCAGGCGGATGGCTGCTGCAGCCGGGCCTCGTGGGCCTCGCTGGAGGTCTATGCTGCAGGGAACCTGGCCCTGACCCGCGACTGGCAGACGTTTGCCCGCGCGCGGGGTCTCCGCCGCTGGTGCTCTCTGCACTTCAAGTTCGACGGCGATGCCACCCTCTACGTGAGGGTGTTTGGGGAAGATGGTCGTCGCGTGGGGTGCTGCCTTGAAGACGACGACCGCGGCCGGGGACTTAGCCCCGGCGAGGATGGAGAGGACAGCGCGCGGGCGGTTGGCGACGCCCGCGACTCCTCAAGTTTCACCAGCTCTTCTTCGGGTAGCGAGCCTTCTAGCAGCGGCCGTGGCCAGCCTCCACACCGCCGCGCCTGCTTGGAGGGTGGCAGCGGGTCCGCTCGCCATCGCGCCCCGGTGAAGCGCGAGAGGGAGTCTGCCTGAGCTCTGGACGTGGCTCGGGTCTTCCAAGAGGGCCGGCGCGGGACGCGCTTCGCCAGCTTTTGTGTTTTTATTTCCTTTCTTTTCTCCTGCGCAAAAAGACAGTAATGTGCGGCCCCGTGGGGGCGCGTTTGGGTTAGCGTCGTCGATCATCGTACTATTTTCTTGTTATCCCAATATTGTTCCTTTATGTTGTGAGCCCATTCGCAAGTAACCCCTAGCTTCTACCGCAGGGCGACCGACCCAGGCCCTGTATTTGCGTCGTGGTGCCCGTGAGGCATGGTCCGGAGGGTGCTCCAGCAGTGGACCCGGACCGTGAAAACTTGAGCGGTAGGGGCAGGAACGCTCGCGAGGGCTCCCGGGGCTTCCGCCTTGCGAGCCCCTGTGCCAGAGAAATCGAGGCAGGAGAGCGAAAAAGGTCGAAGAACCACAGGTCAAAAGGCGGCGACAGTTGCAATAAAAAACTCCAAATGGGAATGAACTAGCCAACTGCAGAAAGCAAATGAAAAAGCCGCGTCCGGCACCTAGTCTAGTCTTTGACGTCTTCGCACCAGCGCGGAGCTAAGTGCTGCCACTGGGCGTGGGAGGGAGCCCCAGGGCCTGAGGCCGGGACCCCTGAGACTGCGGGGCGTGTACAACCCCAACTCATTATTACGTGAGAGTGTCACGGGCGGCAAGCTTCACAGGCGTTGGGCTTCTTCACAGGCTCCGGGCCTTTCTTCGGGGAAGCGAGCTTCACGGGCGTTGGCCCTCTTCACAGGCTCCAGGCCTTTCTTCGGGGAAGCGAGCTTCACAGGCGTTGGCCCTCTTCACAGGCTCCGGGCCTTTCTTCTGGCAAGCGAGCTTCATGGGCGTTGGCCCTCTTCACAGGCTCCGGGCCTTTCTTCGGGGAAGAGAGCTTCACGGGCGTTGGCCCTCTTCACAGGCTCCGGGCCTTTTCCAAAAAGATGAGCTTCACAGGCATTCGCCTTCTTCACAGGCTCTGGGCCTTTTCCAAAAAGATGAGCTTCACAGGCATTCGCCTTCTTCACAGGCTCTGGGCCTTTTCCAAAAAGATGAGCTTCACAGGCATTCGCCTTCTTCACAGGCTCCGGGCCTTTTCCAAAAAGATGAGCTTCACAGGCATTCGCCTTCTTCCATGTGCTCTGGGCCTTTTCCAAAAGATGAGCTTCACAGCATTCGCCTTCTTCATGTGCTCTGGGCCTTTTCAGGGGTAAAACCTCCTGAGGTGCCGGATATTCCACGCTGCTCGCATGGTACTCCTCCTCAGTCTCCAAGTGCACGGAGCCGGGCCTGGAAACATGAACAACCTTGAACGGGCCCTCCCACATAGGAGAGAGCTTATGCAGTCCCTCCCTAGAGAGGACCCGCCGGAGCACGAGGTCCCCTACCTCGAGAGTTCTGGGGCGGATGTTGCGGCAGTGGTATTGCCGGAGTGCCTGCTGGTACCTTGCCGCTCGCAGCGCAGCTTCTCGACGACGCTCCTCCCCCAGCACGAGGTCCGTCCCTGCATGGCATCCTACAGCGTCTCATCGAACGCCAGGACCCGCGCGGATCGACGCTTGACCTCGTGAGGGAGGACAGCTTCGGCACCGTAGACCAAGAAGAAGGGGGTCTCCCCAGTCGACTTGGTCGTGGTTGTGCGGATGGACCACAGCACGGACTGAGGCTCGTCATACCAGCCTCTGTCGCAGGCCTCCAGTTTCTTCTTGAATGTCCTGGTCTTGAGGCCCCTCAGGACTTCTGCGTTGGCCCGTTCAGCCTGGCCGTTGCTTCGAGGGTGCGCCACCGAAGCGTAGCATATCTGCGTTTCGAGGTTAGCACAATAGTTCTGAAAAGGTTACTGGTGAACTGCGAACCTTTGTCAGTGATGATGCGGTTCGGCACTCCGAACCGGCTCACGATGCCCTTGATGAACTTGACCGCAGAACCAGCAGGGATGGTGCGGACGGCCTCTACTTCGGCCCACTTGGTGAACTTGTCCACGGCGACGTAGAGGTAGCGATAGCCCCCTGGCGCCCGAGGAAAAGGGCCCAGGATGTCCAGCCCCCAGACCGTGAATGGCCATGTGAGGGGTATGGTTTGCAGACCTCCTGCCGGCTGATGGATCTGCTTGGCATGGAATTGGCAGGCCTCGCAAGCCTTCACAAGTTCGACAACGTCATTGAGCGCAGTGGGCCAATAGAAACCTCTGCGGAACACCTTGCCGACGAGGGTTTGTGACAACGAATGATGCCCACAGTCTCCACCGTGTATATCTGCCAGCAGTTCCTTCCCTTGTTCCCTGGTGATGCAACGCAGGGCAACATCGTTCGGTCGTTTCCGGTAGAGCTCTCCATCCATGATGCAGTACGCTGTGGCTTGCCGCGCCACACGCTCTGCCTCCTCCTCCTTCTCCGGCAAGGTCCCTTGCGTTAAGTAGCTCCTGAGCTCTGTGATCCAGCACCCCTCCTGAGGCTCCATCGTCAGGAGCAGGCGTGCTCCTGAGGCCGGGCCACAGGCTGGGGCTCCCGAGGCAGGTGGCTGAGGAAGCTCCACCCGAGGTTGTGCTGTGCTCGACAATGGTGGCAGGGCTGAAGGCTTGAAGAGCCGTTCCTCAAAGACGCCCGGCTCCTGGGGCAACCGCCTGGATGCTCGTTTGGCGATGTCGTCGGCCTCTTGATTAGTGCCGCGAGGGACATGCTGCAGCTCCAACCCCCAGAACTGCTTCTCCATCCTGCGGACCTCCGCCAGGTAGGCCTCCATGTGCTCATCTCTTGGCTCGTATACCTTGTTGGAGAAATTGACAAGGAGCTGCGAATCGCCCTTGATAGTAAGACGCTTCACTCCCAGGGCAGCAGCGGCCTTCAGGCCCGCTATCAATCCCTCGTGCTCTGCTATATTGTTGGAGACCTTCTCGCCTTGCTGGAAACAGAGCTGCACGGCGTAGTAGAGCTTGTCCTGAGTGGGAGATATGAGCACCGCCCCAGCCCCAGCGCCCTGCTTGGAGAACGCTCCGTCAAAGTACATGACCCAGCCTTCTGGCGCCTCGCTTCCTAGGGAAAGAGATCGATCCTCGGCCATGAAATCTGCCAGCGCGGCTCCCTTGATGACTCTGGTCGTGCTGAATTCGAGCTGAAATGCTTGCAGTTCAATGTTCCACTCGGCGAACCTTCCGGCCGAGTTAGGGCTCCTAAGCACCCTTTCCAAAGGGTACACCGAGACAACCTTGACTGGATGACCATGGAAGTAGTGCCGCAGCTTGCGCGAAGCCACCAGCAGCGCGAGGAGGAGTTTCTGCGGCATGGGGTACCGTGCCCTCGCATCCCGTAATACCGTGCTGACGAAGTACACCGGGTGCTCGACGAGGCTTGGGGCGTCGGTGCTGGTGGCGTCCTCCGGAGGCTGTGGTGCCTCCTGAGGTGGTGGAGCCTCCCGAAGCTGGTTGCCTGTGGGAAGGGCCTCTCCCGCCCCTGGTGCGCTCCCTTGCGGCAGCCGATCCTCCTCAGTCATGGTGGTGCCTTCCGCGAGTCCCTCTTGATCCAGCTTTGCCTTGGCACGGGTGGCTGCCGTGGTCTTGGCCCGACGCTCCTCTCTAACTGCCACCAGGGCTGCGCTAGCAGAGTAGGGAGTGGCGGCGAGGTAGAGTACCAAGGGCTCTTGAGGGCGCGGAGCCACCATCACCGGAGGGCTGGTTAGGTATCTCTTGAGATCTTGGAACGCCTTGTCGGCCTCTTCAGTCCATTCAAAGGGCCCCTTTTTCTTCATCAGCTGGAAGAAAGGCAGCGCCCGCTCCCCCAATCGGGAGATGAAGCGCCCCAGCACCGTCACGCGCCCCGTGAGCTTCTGCATTTCCCTGAGGGTCTTTGGTGGGCTCATATCCTCAACTGCCTTGACTTTTTCTGGGTTGGCCTCGATTCCTCGGTGGGACACGAGGAAACCCAAGAGCTTGCCCGAGGGGACTCCAAACACACACTTCTCCGGGTTGAGTCGCAGGCTTACTGCGTTGAGGCTCGCGAAGGTTTCCTCCAGGTCTTGTATCAGGGTCTTGGCCTCGCGAGACTTCACCACGATGTTGTCGACGTAAGCCTCCACATTCTTCCCGAGCTGCGGGCCCAAGGTGATGTGCATGAGCCGCTGAAAGGTTGCCCCCGCGTTGCGTAGTCCGAATGGCATGCATGTATAGCAGTACACCCCACACGGGGTTAGGAAGGCTGTCTTCTCCACATCTTCCACCGCCATCTTGATCTGGTGATACCCGGAGAAGGCATCCAAGAAGCATAACAGATCACACTCAGCGGTGGAATCGATGATCTAGTCGATGCGAGGGAGCGGGAACGGATCTTGCGGGCATGCCTTGTTAAGGTTGGTGAAGTCGACACACATGCGTTCCTTTCCTCCCTTTTTCGGCACAACCACGGGGTTGGCCAACCAATCCGGGTATTGGACCTCGCGAATAACCCCCGCGGCTTCCAGCTTGCGGGTCTCTTGGACGATGAAGGCCTGCTTTTCAGTAGACTGCCTCCTCGCCTTCTGCTTCATGGGACTCACGTTGGGACACACATTGAGGTGATGCTCGATTACGCCCCGTGGGATCCCTGCCAGCTGATCGGGCTCCCAGGCAAACACCTTCTTGTTTGCGCGTAGGAACTTGATCAGGGCTTCCTCCTGCTCAGGCTCGAGGTTGGTGCCTATGGTGAAAGTGGCGCTAGTGGACCCGTCCTCGTCGACAGGTACCTGCTTGGTTTCCGCCTTGTCTTGGGTGAATAACTGCTTCTTCTTGGTCGGCGCAGCCCCCTTGGGCTTGGGGGTTTCTGCGTCGGCGGGTCACGCCGCTGCCGCCGTCTTGAGGGCGAGCTTGAGTACTCAGAGCGCCGGTGTCCCAGACGCAGTGAGGACGCCGCTGCTCCCGGGCATCTTCATGAGGTTGTACCCCGGGTGAGTCGCGGCCATGAATTTGGCCAATGCTGGATAGCCGAGGATGGCATTGTAGGGGAGGCCGATGGGGGCGATGTCGAAATCGACCAGCTCCGTGCGGAAGTTGTCGTAAGTGCCGAAAGTCACCGGAAGTCGGATCTGCCCCAAGGAGCTGGCCAACCCGCCTCCGACGCCCAAGAAAGGCCGGCTGGGTTGCAGCCGCTCCCGGGGTATGCAGAGGAGGTCGGAGGCCTCACTTAAGAGCACGTTGAGGCCCGCGCCACCGTCGATGAGGGTCCTGGTGACGGCCACCTGGCAGATGGTGGGTGTGCAGAGCATGGGGAGCGTGCCCGAGCAGGCCGAGTTGGTGGGGTGGTCCTCAGAGTCGAAGGTCAGCCCGGCCGGCGGCTCCGCCCGGGCCGAGGGAGCCCCCTGCCTCGTGGAGGCGGCGCCGGCCCGGCGGTATGGCTTGACGTGGCGGCTGGAGGACGGCGCCTGCGAGCCGCCCAGGAGGGCCGCGACGACCGAAGGAGCCGGCGCGACGGGGTGGGTGAGGGAGAAGCTGCGCGGCTCCTCCCTAGAGGTCACTGGGGAATGCAGGGACGATGATTGCTGCCCGTTCCCCGCCGGGCGGGTGGCGGTGTTGATGGAAGGCGACGGGGAACGATGAGGGTGTCCGCCGATGGGAGCCGTCTGGGCGACTCGAGCGGCGAGAGCAGCCCGACGAGCGTCAGACATGGATGCGACGGTCGGAGAAAAGCAGGGCGACGGAAGGCGAATTCCGGTGCACCCCTACCTGGCGCGCCAAATGTCGGATTTCGGGTTCCGGCAGACCCTTGAGGTTCGAACACTGGGGTGCGCGCGGAGATTCAACCTTCTACCGGCTCGTTCCTCGCCGAATCGCTGAGACCTAAACTACCAAACAGAACAGCACAAGAGACACAAGATTTATACTGGTTCAGGCCACCATTGTGGTGTAATACCCTACTCCAGTGTGTGGTGTGGTGGATTGCCTCTTGGGCTTGATGATGAACAGTACAAGGCAGAACAGCCTCGCGAGGGTCCGTTCTTGGCTGGTGCGACGAACTGCTGGGAGGAGTTCAATCGCTCTATCTACTGGTTTCTTGATCAGATTGAGATCATGATCCCTCTACCTTGGGGGTGGCTAGTCCTATTTATAGGCAAAGGCCCTGGGCCTCTTCCCAAATATCAAGCGGGAAGGGCGCCAACAATTGGCCATTTCGAAGGGGAACAGCGGGTACACTTATCCTGACTAAAGTTTGTCCTCGCCTGTCAAAGGCTCTGGTGGTGACGCCGGCTTGGGCACCACAATGACTTCCTTCCGGCCGTTGGGCTGGTCTTGGTCTTGTTGCACCGAAATGGACGCCTTTGCCTGATGCTCTCGCCTGCGCTTGCCCCCTTTGCACCAAAGAGGAAAGGAGGACACTGTGCGGGCTGGCGCCCGACTGGCGCCCTTGGTCGTCATGGCTTGCGTCATGGGCACCTCGCGAGGTACCCCGCCTTGAATTCTCCGCCTCCTCATGAGCCAGCCTTACGAGGCTGTGCCTGAGGAAGCTCCTTGTCGTCCGCCCTGCGAGGCTTGGCCCCTCGCGAGGGTCTTGAGCTTGTGTTGATGAAGATGGGTTGTGCTGGACCTCCCTTGAGCCACGCCGCAGGCCGCAGGCAGGCAAGTCTGGGGACCTCCATTCCTAGAACACCGACAGATACACTTGTAAGGCACATACATAAATACAAGTTCAATATGTGGTCTGCTCAAATACATATAGCCTACCTGATACTTTGGATCAGACCAGTGTTTAACGAGGGTTGTCCAGTCTTCATCTGTAATATATTCCACTGGAGATGTTTGGGCGATTTCATTGTTAGCCTTGCCTTCAAAGTGAGATTTTATTAGGTGCTACCGACATTGTCAGAGAGCGTATCGAAAAACATGAGTGCATGCTTGTTTAGTTGCATCATCTTTTGGATCCAACTTGAACCTCATTCGTTGAAAAAAGAATGTGAGTCTTATTAGGAGGAAGCTAGAAAGTATGGGACAGAGCAAGACAATATTACTAATTGCGATGAATAACATTACTTACGGATAAATGGTCAAGGAAGGTGTTAAACTGGGTATTGTCTTTCTCATTCCTGTACTGGATCCACGCTGGGAGGATACGCGCAGGACACCTAACAGCAACGGCTGCCTCTGATACTAACTTGGCTGACTATGTAGCATCACATGGCCTTTTTAAACCTGCCTCAAAATGGATCTCCATTCTTCCTCCTTTAGATTTTGTTCATCGATCAAGCATTATCCGTGATGTCTGTTTCCGCTTGCGCCGTGGTGCTAGTTCAACAACGAATATGGAAAGTGTTAGTGTACATCAAACTGTGAGAGTACATATAAACGAGCATGCAACTACAACTTGACTCGGTCAGGTACCGTATTGGTGTTGATGCTCATGAGGTTCATCTAATCTTGCCAAGTCCTGTTGTGTCAGCAGTGCTTCGGAAGTAGTGTTAGGTGTGAAGGCAGCTTGGGAACCGCCGCCCGAGCAAACGAACGAGTAACTGGTTGAGATGCTTTGAAATGCAGTTGAAGCGGATGCTGCAATGGTGGAGCAGGTGATCTTGTGTTTGTAGATTTAGCGGTGGACTTGGACCTTCTCTTCGCACTATAAGTACCAAAGAGAATCTCGATGGCGTAACCTTTTCCGTTTCACCCGACAGTAACAAAGACTCCCTACTATATTATTTTCCTTGGTCTTTTTTGACTTGGCCATGTCAAGTTGTACCCATAACACAAAAGAATAAAATCACTCTTCAAAACTCATTGATGCATGATCTGCATAAGCACTACTTTGATGTAAGACAACCGTATGAGGATGGAATATGTAAGAAAAATAGGAAGGCATGACATATTCACAGCCACGATGTGCAAACTAAGCAGAAGGATTTTCAAGAAAATAGAAGTAATGCAAGCTAGACACCATATGAAAGATGCAACCAATATTACTCTGCCAAGTTAAAAGTGTCTTGTCATAAGTGGCAATTCGAAAAATTAGAAGCAATACAACGTAGAAATCAATGCAAGATGCAACCACTGTCAAACTGCCATGTTAAAAGCGTCCAATCATGAGTTACTGATGTGGGATACACAACAGTAGTACTTTGATGTAAGAACATGGTATGATAGATAGATGCAGTGTATTCTAGACACGTAAAAGCCATGTCATATGCACATGTATAACGTATAAACTCAGCAGGTGCAATTTAATCAAAATAGAAGAAATACAGGCTAGACAACATATGCAACATGAAACCAATTATCATACTGTCAACTTAGAGCAAGCACCTGCGATGGTGGAGTACGGGAGATGAATTCATCATGTAGACTTGGGACTTCAACTTCATTAGCAGTAGCAGTGGCAAATCTAGAGAGTCTCTATTTGCATCGGTGCGGAGTACCACCAACATCCCCTAACTTACTCTTTTCCTTTCTATTTTCTGATATTGCCTTATGAAGTCAAAACCACAAGAAGATGAATAAAATTAGCTCTGCATAACTAGTTGATGCATGATCTGCATTTAACACTACTTTGATGTAAGGCAAGCGCAGGATAGCAGGATGGAATATATACAAAAAAAGACAGCGTTTCATATTCACATGTATGATAGGAGGATGGAATATGTATGAAAAAACAGTAAGCGGAAGGCATTTCAACAAAATTAGAAGAAATGAAAGCTAGGCACCATATGAACATGCAACCAAATATCACTCTATCAGGTAAAAAGTGTCTCATCGTAAGTGCCATTTCAAGAAATTAGAAGCAGTACAAGCTAGAAGACAATGCAAGATGCAACCTACATCACAGTCCCAAGTTAAATGTGTCTTATGGGTAAGTGATCGTGGCAGGTATAAGTTGTAAGCTACGCAGATGCAATTCTACATAATCAGAAGCAATACAAACTAGACATCATACGGAAAATGTAACCACGTATAACAGTTCCAAGTAAGAGCAAGCACATGTGATGGTGGAGTAGGGGAGATGTGCTCATCATGTACACGTATGTTCTAGAAACAGGAACACGTGTCATATTCACAGGCATTATGTGTAAAGTAAGCAGATGTAATTCAAGTTAGAAGCAATACAAGCTAGACATCATACGCAACATGCAACCACATATAATAGTGTCAAGTTAGAGCACGCACCTGTGATGGTGGAGTAGGGGAGATGTGCTCATCATCTACACAGCTACGTTGACTGTCCAACCTTGTGTTGTCTCGCGAATCTTGTTGGGAGGATGGCGGAGTAGAATCTATAGAGACCCCCTGTTTGGGTTGCTCCGAAGGACCACCATCATCCACTGCGGGACTAATTTCCTTCAACTGTAATGATTTTGCATTGTGAAGTCAAACCGATAAGAAAAAGGAATAAAATTCGCTCTTCAGAACTCATTCATGCATGATACCGATTTAACACTACTCGGATGAAAGGCAAACACATGATGCGAGGATGGAATATGTATGACAAACAGGCTCGTGTGGCATATTCACCCCGATGCTGTGGGAACTAAGCAGAAGGCATTTCAACAAATTAGAAGCACTGCAAGCAGACACCATATGAAAGATGCAACCAATATCACTCTGCCAAGTTCAAACTGTATGGCGTTTCAACAAATTAGAAGCAGTACATGCTAGAAATCATATGCAAGACACAACCAATATCGTAGTGGCGACTTAAAGGTGCGTTATCATAAGTGACTAATGCGGGATATGCAAGAATAGTAGTCTGATGTAGAAACAGGAACACATGTCATATTCACAGGCATTATGTGTAAAGTAAGCAGATGCAATTCAACAAAGTTAGAAGCAATACAAGCTAGACATCATACGCAACTTGCAACCACATATAATAGTGCCAAGTTAGAGCAACCACCTGTGATGGTGGAGTAGGGGAGATGTGCTCATCATGTACACAACTACGTTGACTGTCTAGCCTTGCGTTGTCTTGCGAATCTTGTTGGGAGGATGGCGGAGTAGAATCTGTAGAGAACCTCCATTTCAGTTGCTCGGAAGGACCACCATCATCCAATACCTTGCCAATTTCCTTCAGCTTTATTGATTTTGCATTGTGAGGTCATACCGACAAGAAAAAGGAATATCATTCGCTCTTCAGAACTCATTCATGCATGATAATCGATTTAACACTACTACGATGAAAGGCAAAGTCATGATACGAGGATGGAATATGTACGAAAAATGGACGGCTTGACATATTCACACCTATGATGTGGTAACTAAGCAGAAGGCACTTCAACAAATTAGAAACACTGCAAGACACCATATGGAAGGTGCAATCAATATCACTCTACCATAGGTGGCGTTCATCAAACTAGAAGCAATACATGCTAGAAATCATACTCAAGACGCAAACCAATATCACACTGCCAACTTAAAGGTGTCCCATCATAAGTGACTGATGCAGGATACACAAGAAGAGTAGTTTCATGTAAGAACATGGTGTGATAGACAGATATAGTATGTACCAAAAACAGGAAAGCGTGTCATATTCACATGTATCATGTGTAAGCTAAGCAGATGTAGTTTACACTAATAAGGAGCAATACGAGCTAGACACCATGTGCAACATGCAACTAGATATCACACTGCCAAGTTAGAGCAAGCACCTTGGATGGTGGAGTAGGGGAGTGGAGACTTGGACCTTGTAATGCACTATCAGTACAAGGAGAATCGGTATAGATGCTCTGTTCACGTTGCTGCAGAGGACCACCATCATCGCCTTCCTTACTATTTTCCTTCCTCTTTCTTGATTTTTCCTTGTCAAGTCAAACCCACAAGAAAAAGGAATAAAATTTGCTCTTCAGAACTCATTGATGCATGATACTGATGAACACTACTTTCATGTAAGGCAGCCGCATGATAGGAGGATGGAATATGTATGAAAAAAAGGACAGTGTGACATATTGACATGTATGATGTATAAAGTGTAAACTAAGCACAAGGTGCTTGAACTTGTTAGAATCGATGCAAGCTAGAAACCATATGAAAGATGAAACCAATATCACTCTGCCAAATTAAAAGTGTGCCTTAACAAATGTATTTGACCAAATTAGAAGCAATACATGGCAACAGGCTAGAAATAATATGCAATATGCAACGAATAAAGGTGACTCATCGTAAGTGATTGATGAAGGATACAGAAGAGAGGTAGTTTCATGTAAGAACAAGGTTAACACATAGATGTAGTGTGTACCAAAAATAGGAAGGCATGTCATATTCACAGGTATAGTGTGTAAACTAAGCAAATGCAATTTACCCTAATTAGAAGCATTACAATCTAGACACCGTATGCAACATGCAACCACATATCACACTGCGAAGTTGGAGCAATCACCTGTGATGGTGGTGTAGGGGAAGTGCGGTCTTCAGGTACAGAGCAACGTTCAATATCTTCATTTAGGCTTGTTGTTTCTTGAGAATCATGTGGAGAGGATGAAATTGCATTCTTTATAAGATTATTGTGTCTCATATTAACCTAATGCCACGTGGACTGTCTCATCATAAGTTTATAGACGCGGATACACAAGAACAGTAGTTTGATGTAAGAACATGGTGTGATAGGCAGATGTAGTATGTACCAAAAACAGAAGGCGTGTCATATTCACATGTATAATGTGTAAGCTAAGGAGATGCAATTTAACAAATTAGGAGCATTGATGAGGGATACACAAGAAAAGAAGTTTGATGTAAGAACATGGTTAATAGAAAGACGTAGTATGTACCAAAAACAGGAAGGCATGTCATATTCACAGATATAATGTGTTAACTAAGCAGATGCAATTTACCCTAATTAGAAGCATTACAAGGTAGCCACCATATGCAACATGCAACCACATATCACACTGCCAAGTAAGAGCAAGCAGCTGCGATGGTGGTGTGGGGGAATTGCGGTGATCAACTAGAGAGCTATGTTGACTATCTTCATTTAGCCTTGCTGTTTCTTGATAATCATGTGGGGAGGATGACACTGCACTCTTTAAACGAGTAGGGCGTCTCACAGTAACCCACTCGGGTGACTATCTCATCATAAGTGATAGACGAGGGATACAAAAGAGCATTAGTTTGATGTACGAACATGGTTAATAGACATATGTAGTATGTATCAAAAACAGGAAGGCATGTCATTATCAAAGGTATAATGTGTAAAGTAAGCGAGATGCAATTTAACCAAATTGGAAGCAATACAAGCTAGATACCATATGCAACATGCAACCACATTTTACATTGGGTTAAAGCAAGCACTGGGATGGTTGTGTGTGGCAATTGAGATCATCAATCGCAGAGCTATGTTTATCGTCTCCAATCACGACATCGCACCCATTAGAGCGCTTGAAACGCTTAGTGCTTATCTTTGAATTACATCGAGCGACTTCTGTCTTTTCTTTTCTCGCATTCATCAACCTTTGCATCGTAGTCTGAAATACCCATGCATAAAAAACAATAGTGTGAGTATGGGTGAAGTGTGTGCACAATTAGTACAGTGTAAAGGTAGCAGATAGCAGGTCGGTGAGAAATAAATGACGGGAGACATATGATAGCTCTACAACATGGATGGCACGCTAAATTACTACGGGATTTTATGAAAATAACAGTCGACTGAAAGCAAATAGGTCGGTCCATTTTTTCTGCACCGTCCCATGTACAAAGAACGGGCAGATCGCCTTCATCTACCTCCAGCCAGTCAGTGTTGATGATCTTCCTCGAAACGCCAGCGACCACCCGGCCCAGTATTCCTCCCGTGCATGTGCCTTCCCCTCGACCTCACCGCACCGCCGTGCTTGGCACCGCCCCCGGCCATCCATTCAAGCCCCGCCGACCTCCAGATCGGGCGCAAGCAGCTCCTGCGCCCCACACCCCTATGATAGACACCGATGCGCTAGACACCGATGCGCCGCTTCCCCGGGGAACAGGCGGACTAGGTGCTCCGCGCGCCTAAGCGGGTGCTGCTTATTTTAATTGCGGTTCGACTGACCCTGAGTTGAAATCCAGGCGGGCTACTGACCTCTAGCAAAGGTGAAATAGTAAAAGGGAGGAAACCTTATGCATTTAGTATCACGAAGAAGATGCAGTAAGAAGCGCTCAACTAGTTTCTTTCATGGGATGAATACGGTGTGAGCAGAGACGTAAGATTTGCATGAATAAGGGAAGAGGAGTACCTCTTTACCGGGCAGTGCTGTGTCCTCCTTCTGTTTTTCCGACGATCTTGTTGTTCCCCGGAAACCAGAAGTTGTGGAGGACGGTGCAGCCTTGGACGAACCCATGGCCAAGTTGTTGAGTGTGGTGCGGTGGCCGTCTGTCGGCGGCGGGGAAGCAGATCCGAGGCGGCGAACAACGGCGTAGCGGGAACAGCTCCGGTGCGGTGGACGGTTGTGACAGTGGAGCCGCAGCAGTGAGGCACAGGACGGCGTGGTCGGAGTGGTTCTGGTACGGCGCACGTCGGCATCGGCGTCGTGGAGGCAGCTCTGCCTCGGCTTCAGCTGCTAAGTCCTTGAGGGCGTTGCGGTTATGCTGGACGACGACGCCGGGTACTGCCCGGCGTGATGGAGGATGGCGGCGGTGGATTTGCCGCTATGGGGTGGAGGACGGAGGAGGCTGGGGTTTCGTGGCTGGTGGAGAGGGCGTTTTCGTGCCCATGGAGTATGAATGGGGAAACGGAGGGAGGCGGGGAACTAAGGGGGAACAATGTTTTGGTTTGAGACGTGCTTGTTTGAAATTTGGGGAAAGTTACAAACTTTGCCCCCATTTAAAATTTCGGACATATTGCAGGTTGGGGGTAGGACAGTCATGTCAGGTGTCCCAAATGTGGGCGGGATAGATTTCGGCCGAGCGCATGGGTGTTTAGGCGCCCACGGCGTATGAATGCTTCCCGGAGGCGGTTGAGACTGGCGTCTTGGTGAAGTTACAAACCTACCCGGTTTAGACCTTTGGACATCGGGCCGATAGGCTACACGGGCCAGAGTCGACAGTAATTTCCTACCACCAAAACATTAGTCTCATGGCTTCGGGTGACAAGAGGCCTATTTGGCGCTTCGCTCAATATTTGGGAGCAGAAGCATTAACGCTTTTGGTTCTCTTGAATTGAACTTTCAGGATTTGTCAAACTTCACAAATCTTTACTCTTGAAAATCCTAAAGCTACGATTATTTTGGAATGGAGGGTACATTTGAATATACATTGTACACGAATATATATTAAAAAATATGCAACTTACCTCGGTTCATGCATGGTTCCGTATATAATCTCCTTAGTTGCAAAAAAAGTTAGATATGCGTATGAATATATATAGCATGTTCAAACTCACAACAAAGATTGATGCCCCCTTTTACATCTGATTTACAAATGCCATTATCTCGGGTTCAAATAGATGAATGCACTTCCTATGAATTCAAATCTTTGAAACCCCCTTTATGTTGAATTCGACATGTATTTTATTTCGTAGCTAGCAATTTGGAATGTATCCATGCAAGTGACAAATGTATAAAGTGCTTCACACTAACAACATGGAGTGAACTAATTAATGTTTATATATGAATTGCAAAAGCATCCATTGCATGTATTTCAAACCGCTCTCACTCTATGGATCGATAATATGAAATAAACACATGCACATGCTAGAATTCAATAGAGTATGGGTGTGTGATAGACCAATTTTTGTCCATACGCAATTTTGCAAAATTCATGATCTCATCCAAAAATAATAATGCCATTTATATTTTAATTTAATGCGTAGAACCGCCTTTTACACGTAGATGCACTATGCCTCGCCCCATTCTCACAAACTCGTTATATATCTCTCTATCTAATGCATAAGTGCACACACTTTATATGCATCGGCATTTCTCTTTCATGCATGCTCACAATCTCTCTCAAGGTGTCGGGGTTTCTCACGCACATGCTCTCTCTGTTTCTCTCTCTCTCTCTTTCTGACTACTATGTACCACTCTTTTCACTAATCTCAGTTGGAAAACACTATTTCTCTCACATGCATATATACACATGCACGGTTTCTACTAGCCCTCTATACGCACACATTTATGTGGCTACGTGTCTCCCGCACGCACATTATCTTTAGGCCTCTCTCGCACACATCCCCCCCCCCCGACACACCTCTCTCTTAGTAGTTGGCAGATATGATTTCATCATATCATTCAGTAGGATATCCCTGGCTGTTAGGCTGGATGGTAATACGAGGCAAAGTTCACCCTAGTT
Organism: Aegilops bicornis; assembly: GCA_021605145.1. Taxonomy (NCBI): domain Eukaryota; kingdom Viridiplantae; phylum Streptophyta; class Magnoliopsida; order Poales; family Poaceae; genus Aegilops; species Aegilops bicornis. The sequence continues at coordinate 277,119,742 of CM038669.1, forward strand.
CGGATCAGACCCTTGCAGTTGAAGAAAGAGCCTACTCGCATCAGTATATTAGTGATAGGGGTGTGTACAAAGTACACGTGAATACTGTGCATTGTGCATGTGTGTATACTATCGATTTAACTAGCCCCCAAGCTTGTATAACATACTAAGGGCCTAGGGTTACAAATCATATATAGTCGGCTTATCACCGGTGGGGATAGAGTCCTCCGCGACTGATAGCTTCGTGTTGTACGCCGAGTCCTCCACATGGGTCTTCGTGATAACATGTCTCGGTCCAACCTATATGTGGCGCAGGATGGAACCGACCCATGAGTCTTCATGTTGACCCACCACAACTAGAAATGATGTGCCCACCACACCACACATTAATCGGCCACTAAGAAAATAAGCATATACAATAGTACAACGGTATCTAGCTCATGATACGTCTCCATATTTTTTGATGACACCGACGGACTTTGCATTTGATGCGTGCTCAGATTTTGTTGACGACACTTACGGTCATTGTATTTGAAGCAAAAGCACGATATGGTCACCGGACTTCAGAATAAGCTCATCACGGTCACCACATACATTTTGTCGTGCTAACCAACATGTGGTTGGATGGTTAGAGGACAAGTGGTTTCTCAAGCCCACCAAGGTTAAAGTCCCGTGCTCGCATTTATCTTGTGTTAATTTCAGTATTTTCCGGCGATGTACGTTCGGTGGGAGGAGGCGTTCCACTTTCGACTACGAGGCACCTATGGTGACTTCAGAAAATCTCAAGATCATATATGCTGGCCCACTCTCTCGAAGGTGCTCATAGGGGTAGGGTTCGCGTGTGTGCGCTTATAGCGGAGTGCTTGCGCTATATGAGCCCTTGCGTCTGCACTGCGTGTTAAACAAATATATGTCATGATTATACGGTCACCGGCTCACCCGCATAACTCCGTATTTTGTTGATGACACAATCAATTGATTATCAAACGGTGCAACTCTTGTTGCACCATCGATGCCAGAACCGTGTTGCCCACTGTCATCCCGTATATGAAAGAAAGAAATGGTAGTTTGAGTGCAGACTGTGTTAATAAAATAGGAGTATATTTTAGGGTGATCATACGGTCACCGCTCACCATACTGATTCGTAATTTGTTGATAACACGATCAATTGACCACCAAACGGTCCACATTCAGCAGCGCACATTACCATAGGGCCCACCCGTCGGTAGCGTATATGAAGGACAGAAATAGTAATAAACTAGTGGTCGGTGGGTATTCGAAGTCGTGAGACCTCTGGTTGGCACTCACCGGCGGTTGGGGGGCGTTCATTGGGCGGTGGGCGTTCATTGGGCGGTGGGGTGGGGATCCCGGAGAAAAGCTCGGCGGGGGGGCTAGAGGGATGGCGGTGCAGCGGCGGACGGCGGTGGGGAGTGGTTTCGGGAGGGCGGGTCGGCCGCTGGGCGGCGGGGCGGCGGTTCGCCGGTGGTGGCTGGGCGGCTCGTGGGGTGGAGTTTGATGATAAACCGGAGGCCCTTGATTTCGTATCCAACGGCTGGAAAATCTAATGACCAGAGATGAAAAAGTCGGGCCGTCGGCGTGTAGCCTCACCTCGCACGTACACATGCACGCACGCAAGACACGCACGCATGTAGGCATGCAACACTGGCACGTACACATAACGTACACACGCACACATGCTGGCGTGCAACACTGACACGTACACATGCACCAACAAACACACGCACGTATGCACCCATGCATGCAACACTGAAACGCACCCTTGCACGCACGCAACACTCGCACGCCTGCATGCACACAGCACACGACGCAAGACACACGCTCAACCTATACGTGCATGCACCCTTTATTAAGGACATGGATTGTTACAGGTATTAATCAATCTTATCTGTGATAAGCAGAACATTGATGTTTGCAGCGGCCTTTATGAATCACAACGTATCGAACGGGCTATCAACATAGTAGGCTTAACTACATGAAAAAGATGACGTCACACTCAATGAACAATCATCGGTTTATGAAATGCCCACTTCGACCGCCTGGACCACCAAAGGTTCCTTCATCAGGCGCTGCTGCGTTGGGTCAGCGACATGCAGGCCATGCACCCAAAGAGCCCACACGCCAGCGAAAAGAACGGTGCGGTGTCCTAGGTCGGTCGAGGGCACCACTCGCGGCACACCCGCCGAACACGCCTCGCCGCATTCAAACGCCTCCATGAAACCCTCCCGTGGAAGCCGAGAAACCCACTCGGACACACGCCCATTCATGATCGGCCGGCGTTAACGCAACACCGGCCGAAGCTCCTCCCGTCCGCCGCCTATTTAATCTCCCTATTTAAACGAGGCTAAACGCCACCAAGAATCGCACACCTCCGCCGCTTCCCCTATCTCCTCCACCATTTTGTCCACTCTTACAATGGCTTACGAAGAGTAGTTATTCAAGATCCAAGCCGCTGGGTAGCTCACGGATACGAGCTATGCAGCTCGCTGATCCACCTCCTCCCTCGCCTAACGGAGCGGGCTGCCGCCCCCAAGCGGTAGCGGTTCAGCAACTCGCCGCTCCAGGCCAGCTCGACGAGGAGCGGCGCACGGGCGTCGTTGCTGCCGTCCACGTTGCCGCCTCGTACCGCGTCTCCCGTTTCTGTGGCCAAGACTCCCATGACGGCGGCCGCGCCATGCAAGCAGCGACAGAAGCAGGGTGCGCGGAGAGCGACGAGTCGGTGGCTAGCGCCTCCGTGTCCGCCGCCATCATCGAGGAGAAGTAGAACACGGGAGGCCGCCGCCAGTTGGGTCCCATGAAGGCCACCGCGGAGGCGACGCCGGCGTACACAGCAGGTGTCTTGCCAGATCCTTTTGTTGCGAGGACCTTCGCCGACCCTGCATGGGCTCCACGGAAGAGGGGAATGTTAGGATGAACTCGAGCCGGTGCCGCCCATGGCGAAGTAGTGGCCGGTGATGAACTCGAACTGGTGCCGGCCACCATCATCTTCGGCACTAGCCAATGATATCAGTTGGGTAGTGGGGAAGTGAGCCGTCCTTTGCGCTGAAGCATATGCCCCCAGGGCTCCCGGCAGTCCGGTGATCATGCTGCCCGACATGAGGAAGACAAATCGATCGGCGGGCGACCATTTAGGCCAGGTATTATATACCTGTGCTGTCCAGAACTAGCACCGCGTAGTTCATTTGAATGTAATGAAATCCATCATGTTTGTGTGAAAATCCGGTATTTTATATGATTTCCGTTGTTGTTTATTGAAATATCAATTTGTCTACGTGTTTGCGTGAATTTCGTCCGGTTGGTTGAGTTGCTGTCATAATGTGTGCGGCTACGGTTGGATGGCGTAATTTGCGGGTCGCCGGTCGGTCTGCGGGTGGCTCGGGCGGCGTTATGGGACAAAAACACATAGCTCGTGCGAGCTCGTCTCCAACATCTTGTACCGGAGGATGCATGACAGCATGAGCACCCGAGCCATTCCTCGCTCATCGGTGGCAAAGGCACCGGTGGACAAAAGGGTCGCCAATATTTTGGCTACCCCGGCAACGATCCAAACAGCCCCTGCCAAATTTTTCAAAACCCTCGTTGGCCCTGGAATTTTGCCATGTGTTTTTTTCTTGGACTAGCAAGAGGCCCGTGCATTGCAAATAACATCAAGATGCATTTTTTACAAACTCCCGCATGCATGCAAGGGATAATTAATGTCCTCCTTTGCTAGTACCACGCGTCAAACACCATTAATATTGCATCGATTAGTGATAGTGGCCTTGTATATCTGCAAATTGTAATTTTGATAGTGGCCCGTTGTATATAAAAATGGAGGGAGAAATATGAGAGATAAGGTGAGGAGGAGTGGGCGTGGTGCCGTGGTGGTGACTGGTGGACTGGGCGGAGGCATGGGGATGGACGGCGCATTATGTCTAGGGTTTGTATCTCTCTCACACACACCCACATAGGTGGGGGACGTGCACGAAGAGAAGAGGTGCATGCACGGCGCACGTACTCGCCTCTTTCCCAACCACACCTGCTGGTACACGGTGGAGCTTATTTCTGTACGAAAAAGGCAGCCCACGTGGTAGTTTGACACTTGTACTGGTTGTCCACTTGGTGGAGGGAGGATCGTCTACCACGGGTGAACAAACAAATTGCGACTTGACGCGTTATGTTAAATTAAAAAAGAGAGGCAAACCATGTGGGGCCTACCTTAGAGGCAAGGCTCTATACACTGGAGTACTTTTGATGTGTCCCGTCAACTCGCAGAACAAGGAGAAGCTTGCTTAGTACGCCGTCTCCCCCGCCCACGGGCGCGGTGGCTCGCAGGATGAGGTGAAGCTTACTACTACTGTACGCCATTACGCCCGCTCCCTCGCCCACGCGCGCGGTGGCTCGCAATACGAGGAGAAATTTTTACAACTCCCTCCGTTTACTCCTCGTCCCTACTACGTACTTTGGTTAGTACTCCCTCCATTTACTTATACAAGGCCACTATAAAAAAATACATTTTGCATCTATACAAGGCCACAAATAGTAATCGAGACAAAAGTTACTACTCCCTCCTTTCCATTTTATGGCTCAATTTCAAAGTCTCTCCAACCAAGGTAGACGGTGAGTGGTCGAATTAATTTTGTAGTTTGCACAAAGACGCTGCTTTTTCTCAAGAAGTTATGTTTATCGAGGCATTAATTAGAACGAATGCATGAATGACCACTAAATTTCCATGAACTTGTACATGCATTGGTTAGTTTCCTCTTGACACTACTTGCGTCGGGTGATCTAACGCACCTCGAAATCCAACATGTAATGGTACTACTACTAGTATAGTAGAATTGAGACTTATCAAACGGAAAAACGAATGTTTTTAGATGAGCCCTATAAACCCTAGTGGGTACGTACTCCGTAAAAACAGATTTTTCCAAAACTAAGTCGCTCCCTTTCATGAATTCGTAGTATACTCCTCCGACGCCTCCTTTCATGAATTATGTACTTCGTCACGACATGTGGAACATATAGCAACCGGTCGACGTGTCAAGCACCAAATAACATGCAGTAACAGCAGGGGGACGCACCCCACTTGTACCGCCCAAGAATAGTAATGAGCAATGAGACGTCAAATCACAATGCCGCACCTTCCTGCATGCATGAAGCAACCATTATTTCACACTTCGGTTTGACATCATCTCAAACCACGTACTAGTATTGCTTCTGCCTCAAGAGGGACATGCGCATCGCCTTGGTACATCATGACACGTGGGACCGCATGACAGACCATGCTCCCCCGCCGATCACTCGGTAAAACCACCTCATTTTTACTATACTTCCTCCGTATCGATTTACTACATGGCATGCATGTCGTTCTAGGTTGAGAATTTAACTGGCTATATATATATGTGATGAACAGTACTCTAGCCTTTTAAAAAATGTATACTTTTGTACAGTAGTACTACCGATGGATTGCGCCATGGAGCAAAAATTGAAATTTTAAAAAAAGGTGGTACATATAGAGAGCGCTCGTCGCCAAATTATGCATATGGTACTATTAAAAAAGCTAGTACGTGCTTAATTGGGGTGCTAAATTATATTAAAGAAATACTAGTAGTATGTACATACTGAAGAGTTAAAGTAACGAGAAGAAACATAACATAGTTCTCATTGGGGCTCATCACAACACACCCTCAAATTAAACTAAGCACACCTGAAATTAAACTATGCAACTAATCCGGTGACACCTTTGCATTAGAAGTTTAGAACCACCATGAGCAACGACATCGCCACCTTACTCGAGTCCTCATCCACGCCCTCGACTTCGCCCTTGTCCCTCTTCCTCTTGGCCGATACTTCTTTGCTTGAACCGCCAACTTGGATGTTGCTCTTCATCCAACCCTTGTAGATATTGAAACAAAGGTAGCCATCCATTGCAGCGTAGTGGATGTCGTCTATATCTAGTACATTCCGCTGCCATGCATGACGATGAAACGTGTAATGAGGTTTCTCTAGTTTACGGTACGAAGGATGAACCATGGCTCCTGCCAGGGTTAGCATTGAGGGCTGACGAGAGGGCACCAGCCGATTCTTCTGGAGATCGAAGGGGTTGCCTACAACGAGGCCTATCCGACCCAGGACTTCTTTGTCGTTCTTAAAGTCTACTGAACGAATTTCACTGTTTTGTCCTCGAGGAAGTTCTTAAAATCCTGGCACTCAACGTCGGCATGGCATATGTGGTAGACCAAGCAAACGTTATGTACGCAAACTTGGATCATGGCGGGCATCTTCCTCTCTTCGTCCTTTAGGTCCTTCTCTCGTCCCAGGACTGTGGTGTACTCAACATCTAGGCCCGCGACCCACTCATCATCTGAGTTTTCGAACATGTGTTTGAAGCGAGAAAGGCATCCTTTCACCGTCGTGGAAGTACGGGTGTAGATGACGTCGAACTCATCGCCGGTGATGGTTCTAACCTTGTACTCACCACCGATCGGGGAGATTTGGGACGCCATGGATTTGGGAAGAGGGTTAGGATTAGTGGAACTGTCGTAATGTGAATGGACGGGACGACTAGGAGCGAACCGCCGTAGTATTAAAGGACATGCGGGGATGAGTAGGAGCGAACTGCCAGCGTGCGAACGGCAGGGTAGTGGCTTTCCATTCTCCCATGATACGGGCTTCCGAGAGCCCTTGGATCTGAGATCGACGCTTGCATGGCGTGATTCTAGACCTATGGGTGAATATCCTATCCTGGAGGGTTATTCTACAAATTTTCAGCAACTTAGCATGCGACCGTTTGATCTCAGATCCAAGGGCTTCCAACAGCCTGTATCATGGTCGCGCCTACCACGACCGTCGCGTCGCTCGCGCGGTCGCGCCCTTGGAGATTTAACACGGTGCGTTAGGCTATCTGATGTTGGCATGTAATACATAGTCATCACTTAGTCACTCATACTACAACAAGGTTAGCTATAAGGTTGGCTATAAGTGTATATTTTTTACTCCTCTCTATCTATTTCTTCAGATTTTTCGTCCCATAATATAAGAATGTTTTTGACACTAGTGTAGTGCCAAAAATGTTCTTATATTATGGGACACAGGGAGTACCGGTATTTATTGCATTTGCCAAGGAGTGACCTCTTCCAATGAAATGGTGTTGCTAAGTTTGCTTCATTTAATTAGCTATAGACTCAAAATTGTCTTTTCACCTAGGTACACACGCTTAGCACCGTTTCTTCCTTGGGTCACCAAACTAGTCTCTCTCTTCTTGATTAACTTGCCACATCAGACTTTATGCCTATGTGGCAAGCTTAAGCACTTGTAGGAGCAAGTAAGTACAATAGTGCGCTTTACATGACATTTTTGCATATGTGGAGGAAAGAGAGGCAAGGAAAAAGTGGAGAAGTGGGCTCTCATGCACGAGCCAACCTCTACTACATGGTGGGGCATTGGGAGAGGCACCTGTATGGAGGTGGTCAGGAATCGGGAGACTCGCGCCGGTCGTAGCGCCGCAGTTAAAATGATAATGGCAAGTCAAATCACGGGGCCCCACCTGTCCAGCAGTAACTCGCTGTCAAATCACACAGCCTTATGTTTGCAGCAGCCTGCTCCCTCGTCTTATCGCGTCTCTGCCGAACTGACTAGGCGGAACTGCCCCGCCTACCGTGCAGGAAAAGCCCCGCCCTCGACTTTTAAATACAACTACTCCCTGCGTCTAGGTGAGTAAGTCATCTTACGAAAACCAAATAATCCCAAAATACTAAGGCACGGTGCATTAACTTCTACTTCGTTTCTTGTTTCTTCACATATCAACCAATAAGAATCCAGTGATATACTTTTTGTGACATAGTAACTCATATTTAGTTAGTCAAATGGATGACCTAGAACTACGTGCAGGCCCTATAAACCGAGACTCCTACAAATCAAAACTGAGACGGAGAGGGTAGTTCAACACGCATCTTTTTAGATCAATATAGTCGGGATTCACCAAGGAGCAAAACCAAGTGGTAGGCTGCTCCTGTCATGTTGGCGTAGCAACTCAAGCAGGGTCAGTCCACACACGAAATGGCGACACACTTAACAGGACCCCTTTGGCAGACATGTGGCTCATCCACCGTCTTGTTCCACGTGCGATGCACCAAATTACAGTTCAGAGCAGCCGTTGGAATTGGAGGCACCCCGGTCGTAGCGCCATAGTAGTAGAAAATGAGCGATGAGAGGTCAAATCACAAAGCCCCACCTTTCCCGCATTAAGCTGGACGGACGAAGCAACCATCATTTCACTCTAGCACGCAAGAGCATAAAGAAAAGAGAAAACAATGATGCGTGCGGCAGCTACCTAGGGCACCCTAGGTAGGGGTCTCCACTACAGATCCTTTTTTTTTGAAAGCGCCTCCACTACAAATCGGCTTCTCCCTCGCCCTCCTCAAGAAAACCGATGATGAGTGCGGCGGTAGGGTTTGTAGGAGTACTATGGCGTGCGGGGCCACGTCATAGTAAACGGGTTCGAGTCGACGCCTTAAATATGTGTGGGCCGCTTGGTTTTACGGGAACGAGGCAGCATTTTGGGTTCAGGGACCAGTGGAGATATAGTACGTACAAAAAATTGTGGACGTAGGTTCGACCGAAAGGCAATGATGCATGGGCCCTGCATTTTGATATACCCAGGGCCGCGTGAAATTTGCTACTCTACTCAAAACTAGTAAGCTACACATGTATTGAACGCATGAGATTTCGAAACCAAATTATGAATAAATACACACTATAGCATGTAAAGCTTTGAGTCATGTATGCATGATGTAGATGTTCGTTTAGTTCTTATAGTTCATCTCATTCAAAATCAATTAGTTTTATAAAAATGTTAAGATTAATGGGGTTGTGCATTGTAAATCATAAAGTAAAAAACAAATAATGGCAATTCATTTAGAAAAACATAATCACTTATGATACAGAAGATTCTAGAACAAAGGAGAAGTGCTTGTGTTTTGAGGTTTGTGCATTATGCTTAAGTTCAACCATGGAGTCTTCTAAATTGTACATGTGGCAGATCTGGTGGAATGTTGATGATATCCATCGGCCAAAGAGTGCTCGGATTTGCCCATCTCTCGCTTTGTCGGGTTAGCTTCATCCAAATGACCATCTTTCAAAGTTATTGGCACACTATATAGTTCTTGTGCCATGGTTGCATGTTTTGGAAAAAAACTACTAGTGGGTTGTACTATCTATTTAGGAATAGAAGATGTATACATGGAAGTTGTAGGGAAAGAGATGACATGGAGCATCTCAATTCCTATGAGTAGGGATTGGAAAAGAGATGTCATTTGGTTCACATCATAGGAACTTTTCTATTGAATCTAGAGATGACATGTATATCAATTCCTATGAGGAGGGATTAGAAAAGAGATGTAATTTGGTTCATATAATAGGAACTTTTCTATTGAATATACGCTAATGTTTATTTTCCTTTGAAATTAAGGGAGTATAGGAATCCATTCATATGAACCAAGTGGTTCTAAAGCTATAGAAATGATATCATGTTTATTTCCTTTGAAATGTAGAGTATATGAATCTATTCCTATGAACCAATTGGCTCTAAAGGAAAAAATACTATAAAAATCATATCATATAGAGTTCCTATGATATTCCTCGATACTAAAGGATGGTTGAAATTGCTGCAGGTGATACAATGGTCTTTATTTGTAGACTCCTCACCCATCTTTATAGTTGCCTCTCGAAGATGAATGAAATGATATATACAGGGTATTCTACATGTGCAATTTGGTACACGAAAACTCGGTAAAAGTTTGCGAGGTTCGAATTTTCAATAAAGCTATATGCACTGCATTTCGGAACGGAGGGAGCATATGGTAGTTGCTAACACTCACATGGAAGATTTGTGTGTAGGAGGAGTGGCTGTTCTGTTAAATGTCATGGCAAAACTGACACTGTTGGATGCCGATCTAACGGTTCTTACGGTGTTCGTCAGGAAAAGGCTTGTGGCGAACATTTGTCGGATAATGATTTACAAACACAGGCATTCCATTGATACGTGCCCCCCCCCTCTCTCATGCACACGCACCCTCACGAGTCACGACTCTCCCGAGTCCTCTCGCAGACTCGCATGTCGCACCCACCGTCTATCTGCAGGTAGACGTCACGCACATATGTGCTTTTCACACCCTACCCTCAGAACTTCTAAAAAACAAAAGACGGCGCGCACATTTTATTTTAGCTCACACGTCACACACTTATACTATTATTCTTGCGATGAACGTTCTTTGGGCGTAGTATATTGTACTCTCACGAAGAGAAGCGGTGCACGCACGCACTAGTTCTCTCACACCCACTCGCGGGTACACGTAGGAGCGCATTTTTTTGAAGCTGGTACAACAAAATCACTCCACTATATATAAAAGAAGGAGCCTTAGCGCTTGCTTTACTAGGGTTCCTCTCGTTCACTCTCTCATGCTCTCCAGATCTAAGCAAGACATAGGTGGCCACACTCTCTCTCTCAGCTCACGGCTGGTCACAAATCTGGCCGGACAACCTCGATCGAGGCAGGGGTGTAGGTGCATCGTTCACGCTGTCGTCGGCGGCGAGGGAGGAGACCAACGGCTGCCCGCGCATCCCGATCAGCGGCCGTGCCGTTCTCTCCGAGAGAGCGCCGGCTCGGGAGGGCCTCTGACCCCTTCTTCCTCCTCATGTATTGTGGCCAAGATGCGGCCTCCCAACGCCGTCTTTGCCACATGCCGACGACCCTCGGTATATATTCCTTGAAACCTGCCTTGTTTCATCGCCCCAGCTCTTCCCCCTTCGTGTGGATCCTTTTCTACTTCCGTCCGCTGTTCCAAAGCCACCTAGACTTCTACTATTATTAGAAGTAAAGCTAGTTTACACAGTCGACTCAAAGCATTGGTTCAAACAGGGAAGAAAGTGGGAAAGCTGTAGCATGAATCTAGGACTTGGTTCTAAGAGGAAACGGGGGAAAGTAGTAATATCTGTCACTGGTTAAATAACCATATTTCAGATTTGCAAAACAGGGATGTATGTCTCCATATCGTTTCGGGATGTCTGTCTCAGATCGTTTCTATCCGCGCAATCAAAAGCACACACCTCAGTTTTAGTACAACTACGCAAAATGAGATGGCTATCCCTCGTTGTCGCCGCCTAACCGCCTGCCTTCAAGGTATCCCTACATTGGTAGTAACTAAGGTAGAATGACCAACGCAATCTAAAAGAAGCTGATTCGTACATTTTACTTCCTCGATTGCAAGCAGGACGAATGACGAAAACAATCGCATCCTAGTCCGGAATGCACTTTCTACCAGTTCATCCATGGACCGAGGACTAGCCGGCACGGCTGCACGGTGGTTTTTTGGACATGTGCGCGGACAAGAGGCATTGTGGTTCCGCTTATTTACGCAAATAGTGGTGCTTAAATTTAGTGGAATGCACAAGAATTTCACCGGTCAAGATAATTGCATGGTTCAGTTCCAAAGCATTCCAGTGAGACCACAATTATAATTGGTTATTACGGAATGAGAGAACCTAACCCTAGATGGTGGCAAAAGAAAAACCAGAGTGAACTCCGTGAAATTTAAGCCTGCCGGGAGGCCCTTTGCTCAGAGAAGCCTTGCTTGTTTTTTCCTGATTTGTAAACCTTCTCACAACTTTGTCTTTTGCTGTGAACTAGTATATGTTTGTTATGTTCCATGAATCATTGAGATGTATAAAATTGCTTAACTTAAGCTTTTCAAGTTTTTTATGAAGACGAGTTTAATGTGAGTTTTCCACATGAGCGCTGGACTAGTGTGTGAACTTTTGAATTTATTACATTGTGGCCTCAATTAACTGCATGAACCACTGTAACAAGATACATAGTTGCTTATATGTCGGGCCAGATTGTTGATTGTTAGCTGGTCGATAGCCTAGTGTTGAAGCGAGCTGAGCCAATGTGCCGTGTTTTGCACAACTGATTACAAGTGGGGTAGCACCAACAGTGTTTACAAGTACTTACGTATACGTCGGCGCACGGTTCTCGAACGAGTGCTCTATTTCATCAAAAAAACACTGCTCGTATGATAAACTGTGACAACTTATGTCTTACCATGCCATATTCATGAAAAAACTAGTGAGGACGCATCTGTTTCGGCAACAATTACGATGGTTCTCACATGATTCACGGGCACACAAAAGTAGCGGCGGTTCCTATAGACGGATTCAAACAGAGTACTAGCCCCAGAGGGGTCGATAATGAGCAAGGTTCGGATAATTAGACACAATCCAAACTACTATTAAACACTAGCTGGGGCAACTATTTCATGCCTCGATCTAATTTGGGTTGGACACAAGACGGACCTTGCTATGAACATCATCGAGGACGTCCCGCAGCAGCCCAATCCTGTGAACCTTCATGAAGACAACCATGTGGCCTTGCCACTGATAAACTTGTTTGTGGAGGCATGCCACATCATCTTCCTGCATAAGCTAGACAAGAACAGTATGCCTCACAAACGAAGGAGTAGCTTTGAACTTCTTGTGCTTCAGTACACCCTGGACAACACGCCTGACAACAGTGAGGCTGGAATACAACTCTTCATTGGTATAACCGCAAATGGCTTCCAGGATCCAACAGTGTAACACCCACGATGCGGCTATATCTCCCACGTGTCGAAGCACGACTTAGAGGCATAACCGCATGGTAGTTTTGTCGCAAGAAGGGTCATCTTCACACAATCCCATGTAATGAACAAGAATGGGATAAAGAGTTGGCTTACAATCGCCACTTCACACAATGAACATATAATTCATACATCATTCAGAGTACACACATAGTCCGACTACGGACGAAGCCAAAAGAAAAGAAGATAACCCAACTGCTAGATCCCCGATCGTCCCAACTGGGCTCCACTACTGATCAACATGAAACAACACATAGCAACAACTAAGATCTTCGTTGAGCTCCCATCTGAGCTCACTTGCATCACTTGTACTGGTATCATCGGCACCTGCAACTGTTGTGATAGTATCTGGTGAGTCGCGAGGACTCAACAATATCAAAACCCGCGAGATCAAGACTATTTAAGCTTATGGATAAGGAATGGATAAGTGGTGAGGTTGCAACAGCGACTAAGCATGATATGGTGGCTAACATACGCAATTAAGAGCGAGAAGAGAAACAAAGGAACGGTCGAGAAGCTAGAAGTGATCAAGAAGTGATCCTGAAACTACTTACGCACAATCATAATACAAAGACCGTGTTCACTTCCCGGACTCCGCCGAAAAGAGACCATCACGGCTACACACGCGGTTGATGCATTTTAATTCGTATCTGGTGTCAACTTATCTACAGCCGGACATTAACAAATTCCCATCTGCCTATAACCGCAGGCACGGCTTTCGAAAGTTTAAACCATGCAGGGGTGTCCCAACTTAGCCCATCATAAGCTCTCACGGTCAACGAAGGATATTCCTTCTCCTGTGAAGACCCGGTCGGACTCGAATCCGGTTTACAAGACATTTTGACAATGGTAAAACAAGACCAAAGAAAGCCTCTCGAATGTGCCGACAAATCTCGATATGAGCTGCACATATCTCGCTCTCGTGGCACACCGGATTGTCCAAACTTCCGTAGGCCAGCCCAGAGTTGCCCCCGGTACACCGGCGTTAACGAGTTGGACCAACACTCACGACGAGCACTGGCCCGGGGGGTAAAATAAAGATGACCCTTGAGTCTGCAGAACCCAAGGGAAAAAGGCTTAGGTGGCAAATGTTAAAACCAAGGTTGGGCCTTGCTGGAGGAGTTTTATTCAAAGCGAACTGTCAAGGGGGCCCCATAAATCACCCAACCGCGTAAGGAACGCAAAATCTGGGAACATAAAACCGGTATGACGGAAACTAGGGTGGCAAGAGTGGAACAAAACACCAGGCAAAAGGCCAAGTCTTCCACCCTTTACCAAGTATATAGATGCATTAATTAAATAAGAGATATTGTGATATCCCAACATAATCATGTCCATCATGGAGCAATCTTCAACTTCACCTGCAACTAACAACGCTATAAGAGGGGCTAAGCAAAGCGGTAACATAGCCAAGCAACGGTTTGCTGGGAAGGGTCAAAAGGTTAGAGGCTGACATGGCAATATGGGAGGCATGGTAAACAAGTGATAGGCAGGGTAGCATAGCGATAGAACGAAGCAACTAGCAAGCAAAGATAGAAGTGATATCGAGGGTAATGGTCATCTTGCCTGAGATCCCAATAGGAAGAAGAACGGGTCCATGAAGAAGACAAACGGACGTAGTCGAACGAATCCTCACAACTCTGGAACGAAACCGAAGCTAACGAGAGAAGCAAACCGGAAAGAAGCAAACAACATGGTAAACACACAAGCATAAACATGGCATGATTCACAAACAAGTATGATGCATGTCCGGTTTATAGAGGCATGGCATGGCAATATGCACAAACAACACTACAAGTTAAGTGAAGCTCAATATGCAACGAGTTGCATATTGACGGAACACCACATCAATTATTTAGTTCTCTCTCGTTATAAGCTACTCAACAATATTAAATGTTATTAAACACGGCAAGGGGTGAAGCATAATTAAACTAACTATTTAGGCAAGTTTAAGTGAGGCCGGAAACAAGAAACAACAATTCCGGTAAATCCCCACATGTCTTTTAGTAGTTTAATGCAAACACAAATTTAAACATTTTAAATGTTGTTATCATGATGCGGATGACATATGCAAGTTTTATGCAATTTTATGAAAATGTTAACATGAGCATGATACGAGGCATTTGTCGCCATGGCGGAAGGAAAAAGGTGCCACGGCGACGAAACGAAAATGGTGCCACGGCAACATATCGGTCCCGATAACTCATGGAGGTACCGGTGCAAAAGGAAGTGTGACGTGAGCGAGACATGCAAGATGGTGGGGTGATCCCGGATTACCGGGTTCCCATGGGTCGACGGCAAGGCAAACAAGGAGGAACTTGCAATGACAATTCGGACACGGTGCACACACGAGCATTCGTTCACGGGCGGTCGACTCATCGTTATACCTTTGAAGCGTGGATTTCGGGGCGGTTTGGGTCGTCGAGGGAAGTAGTCGTTCTTGCAATGGTCGTAGTGGAAGTAGTTGTTCACGTGGCGACGGTAGTGGAAGTAGTGGTACTATCGGTCCACGGCGACGGTGGAGGTACTAGTGATCTTGGCGATGGTAGTGGTACTCGTGGGTCGTAGTGGAAGTAGTTGTACACGTTTCCGGAGATGTTCAATTCGTCGGTGTCGTGGTACTTGAATAATCCACGGGGGCAGCGGTGACTGCAGGTACACGGGGAGGCTACACCGGGGCCCAAGGCAAGCAGGTGGCCAACGCACAAAGCAGCAGAGATGGAAGTAGTGCCATCGGGGTGCATAGGAGGTGGAGCTCGAGCAGAGGAGGCTCGAGGTGCGGCGGAGCTCCTGGTGGTCGCAGCGTGCGACGAGGAGATGCGGGAGGCAGCGGGGTCCAAAGGGTCATGCAGAAGAGGGGCCGAAGCAAGGCAAGGAGGGCGACGGGGACGACATGGAGGCGAGGAGGTGCAGGCAGGCAGCAGCGCAGCTGCACAGGGCTCCGGCGACGCGGAGGCTTGGCACGGGACTTGGCGAGGCGGAGGGCAGCAGAGAAGGCCCAGCGAGGTCGCGCGTAGGGTGGCCCTCCGGCGGGGCGCCACAAGCAGGAGCCTGATCCAGCCGGAGTTGGGACGAAGGCGAGCTCCGGCGGTAGGGCTTGGCGGCAGGGCCGGCGCGAGGAGACGGGGCAGTGGGGTCGCGCGCGAGGTGGGTCGGGAGGAGCGGGGCTCTGCTCCTCTCTGGCTGCGCGAGGGGAACGAGACGAGGGCGCGGTGCTGCTCTCCCTGCGACGGCGCATCGAGGGAGGAGGGGATCGAGCAGGGCTCTCCCTGGCGATGTGTGCGGTGGCACGGGAACGAGGGGGAGAGATGGATTGGGATCGGGCAGGGGGGTTCGGGCTAGAGTTTAGGAGGGTTAGGTGGGCCGGCTTAGGTGGGCCTAGGGAGGCCGGCGGAGGAGCCTTGGCCCATGCGGGTGGAGCTGGAGAAAAAGCCTGGTTCTCTCTCTCTCCCTACTTCAAATCTCTTCCAAAAACAGAAAAGCAAAGAAAGAAAGGGAGAGAAAAGAAAAGAGTGGACAAGAATTTAGTCATGGGGATAATTTTCCCGGATTCGCATAAATGCGCTTGTTCCAAGAAAAATAGAAAGGCCATGATTGAAAGATTTAAATTCAAACTCATTTGAATTTAATTCAAATGGGTTTGAACTAGGACAAGGTTTTAGAAGTGTCCAAAAATGTTCGGATTTTTGGTGGAGCTCCGGAAAATGGTAAAAGAATTATTGGCAAGGTTAGAGAGTCAAAACTTGAAGAAGGAAAGGCCAAGGGATTTAATATGCAAGTGGGTTCATGGGTGATTCCAAAACAATGGAATATTTTATAATATCTCCCTAAATATTGGGAGGGTATGTTATAAAGAGAAATCACCATGTGAATATCCCTCGATTTAAATAGATCAACGATCTATGCAATTTATTTAGGTGAGTTTTAAAAATTAAATGACATGCTGGCATGATGACATGATGCAATGCAAAAATAAAAGAGCAAGCACAAAAGAAACATACGGCGAAACTCGGAATAGCTGGAAGTCTTCTGGAACGTCGGTCTCGGGGCGTTACAACACTCCACCACTACAAGAGGATCTCGTCCCGAGATCTAGGATGGCACCGGAGGGAAAACGGAAGAGGAAGAGAAGAGGTAAAACTAAGTTGCTTCTTCGACAAAAGAGTGAAACCAAAGAACCTTGAGAGGTTGAAAAGTTGAAAGAAAGAACACAACAGAGTTGAACACAATTGAGAGCACTGCGGTAGAGAATAGAAAAAAGGAACACCATGTGAACCTTGGAGGCTGCAAAGCTATGAATGACGAGTACAATGGACAAGAAGGAATTGGAACCACTCTGGTTGAAACAAGATAAACAAGGAACAAGGACGATCAAATTCGGACAGCACTCTGGTTAAAAAGAGATGCAAGACTTGATAAGTTGAAAAGAACTTGAAGAGATGACACAACACTCCGGTTAAATGGATAAGCACGAAAAGAACACGATCCTCAATACGAGAAGAGGAGTGAAGTGAGGACCATCACAATGTCTCCGGAAGAAAGAATAGAAGATACATCATTGGAATAACAGAATGGAGTAGAAAATGCCAAGTTCTGCCACAAAAGAACATGGAAAGCACCCTTCCAAGAAGGTTATAACGGAGTTGATGGAAAACCAACAACGAAACGAGATAAGCTTGTAGTGGGCTTATGGAAAACATCTCAAAATTTGAGGTGCAATTCTGCCACTACCGAAAACAAATGCTTGCTTGAGATCAACAAAGAGATGAAAACTGCTTTCGCCGAGAGGATAGAACAAAACTCGGATCATTGATAAGCACCACAATACAACATTCCTTAGGGAAGGCTTTAGGTGAAATCTATACCAAGATAACTCCAACGAAGAGATTGATGGATTGAGAAGAACTCATGCTCGAAGGAGTTGATGGGTTTAACTACCTCATTCTTGACAACTGTTGAATCACAAAACATGAATGAAAATTGTCAAGAATGATATAACACCACGTCAAAAGATAAGGTAGAAAGAATTGCACTTCGAAATGCAAGAAGAAGAATACTTGAACGCCTCAAAACAAAACATGTGTTGAGCACCATGTTTAATTTTGAGTATAGCTTGGCGGGTCTTAGCTTTAAGAGAAATCTTGAAGAACAAATCGAGAATGAAAGGAATCCTTGATGAACCACCATGTAGAGCCTCCATGAAGAACTCCGATAATAAAAGGATGATAGAAAGAAAGAGAAGTTGAAAACACAAGGTGAAGCCTTGCGATAATTTAGATGGAGCTTCGTAACGATATAACCGAGAGAACTTGGAACTCCAGAAAGAAAAGATGAATAACTTGGAACTGAGAATTACTTCCTGATGAACAAACTCCGGAAGAAGGAATTAATCACTTGGATGAAACAAGAATAAGAATTATGTCATGCCTATCCTTCACCAATTTAAATTGGTGAGAAGCATTGGATTTGCATACTACTTATTCTAGTAAAAAGGATTAAGAGGGATATAGCGTAAACTTGAGAAGGTATTGATTGAATCACCGGTGGGATTGAAACAACGAAAGAATGAATGAATTGGTACGATAACGAAGGAAGAGAAATCTTGAACGAACCACCGTAAGAACTGAAAATGAACATATCAAAGGCACAATTCACCAGGAAGAATTGGAAAACGAAAGAAGATACTTGAGGGGATTTAGATACACGAGAACGAAGAGATCATGAACTGATTAGAGGATATTTGAACGATTCACCGGTAAGATTTGGAGAACAAGAGCTAAAGGCTGAGAATGAGTAATATTTAGAAATGATGGCCTTCGGAGGAAAGAAATGGAAACAACTCATGAAATGCTCTAGATGGGTGAAAAGAATTCTCACAATCAAAAACAAGTATGAGAGGATGGCATCAAGCTTGAACTACGCATCGTTGGAAGAACGGGTAAGGATTTAAGAGGAACTCTTCTTCGTTCTTCAAAATTCGAGAATGACAACGAGAAACACCACCATGAATTGTTGAGACACTCCAGAATGAAAATTAGAAAGGTTGAACCAACGACGAAAGAATTTGAAAGATCTTGGAGAAAGACATTTGACTGATGATAATTCATTCTTACGTCAAACTCCGAAAAGAATTTGGGAACGGCTCCGGGAAATTTAGGAGAGTCAGGTAAGATCCTGGGAAAAGACCTGTGGGTTAGGGCCCACTCAAAAGGAAACACCATTGAACGATTTTAAAAGAGATATTGCACCGGTTGAATTAAATGGCTTGAATGAGATAATAATCTCCAATTAGCTTGAACGGATCTTGAATGAAAAGACGAGCCTCCTGAGATATATTCAACACTCGAGAACGAAGGAATATCGAGAAGTGAATGATTAAGAGGTGCACCGGCATAAGAAAGCACTTGAAATGAGAAAAAGAATATGATCAACACCGAAAGCTTGAATTGGATCCACCGGAGAAGAATACGAGAAAGAAGAATGATGAACTTGAAGCTCGTGAGCATCTTCATGAGGGATCACCGGATCAGAACATTGAAAGAAACGAATGAAGAGACTTCTCACAAATTAAAAAAAGGATACATGATTAAGAAATATATGAGTCCCTGAAGAAAAGGGTGGGAGGGTGGGGAAAACAAAGACAACTTGGGATGAACGAAACAAACACCGTTGAGAAAACTTAGAATTGATCTTGCGAATGGGAAGAATGATGGGATCATCTCGAAGAGAAGCGCACCGGTTGGAAAAGAATTAACATGATGACCTCAATGATCAAGAAGGATTAGTATTCCCATAGAAATATGAGAACACCATTTAGGAAAGGTATGGATTCAACATTTGACTTCGAAGCAACTCGAATACCACATATAAAACAAAACAAAGGATTTGGCTTGCAGAATAAGCCGGAACAAACATATGATAGAGATTTCGTCCGAAGTTTTCGTGGTGGGGCCCACACGGGCTCGATCGTACAACACCATCATGTACAAGGCAGTGCACATGACATACGAAGTGTCCCCAAACCAGCATAGCCAAGGGTTCTTTAAGACACAACGAGACCACTGTAAAAACGACCGTGGATAGTCGGACCACTAGACGTTGAACCCCAATCTCATATCATGCATCTGTTGGAAAGAAAAAAACTAGAGCTACTTGAATTCCCACCTATAAAACTCCCGAAACTTTCTGGTTATGCAATCTGGTGTTGGGGATACAGGGGAAGCAATATATATCTCACCCAAAACTAACAATTCCTACATCCAAGTTGTATTCATCCGTCAACACATAACCAAGAAACCTTCGGAATCGTGGTACCTCAACCTTCAAAAGCATCCGTTATACAAGCTATGGCAATACTCCCGAACTCCCCAAAGATCGGGTGGCGCCGAGGTTATCTCACCAAAGAATCGCATAAAAGAGATTTCCGATGTCGGCAAAACTCAAGTATTCCAGAACTGCAACGATAAAATTATGATGACAACACCTCGGAGCTCAACTCCCCGGGACACTGCCACAACCCCTAAATGTCAGGAGGCACCAAGAACAATGTTCTCGTCATAAGAATATCGGAACGATCCCAAGATACCCGCGTGATCCTAAAAAAAATTAGTGAAATTTGAGGAGAGGAAAGGCAAAACATCTACGTCAGGAGGCCTCACCAGAGCGACGAAGGGACTGAGGAGTAAAAAGAATCCTACTCTCCGATATATATAATCCTAAGACTCAAAACATTTTTGTTCTAGACTCAACAACGCCAGCAAACAATCAAGCAGGGGCTCCTAAGTCGAGGATGGCTCTGATTACCAACTTGTAACACCCATGATGCGGCTATATCTCCCACGTGTCGAAGCACGACTTAGAGGCATAACCGCATGGTGGTTTTGTCGCAAGAACGGTCATCTTCACACAATCCCATGTAATGAACAAGAATGGGATAAAGAGTTGGCTTACAATCGCCACTTCACACAATGAACATATAATTCATACATCATTCAGAGTACACACATAGTCCGACTACGGCGAAGCCAAAAGAAAAGAAGATAACCCAACTGCTAGATCCCCGATCGTCCCAACTGGGCTCCACTACTGATCAACAAGAAACAACACATAGCAACAACTAAGATCTTCGTTGAGCTCCCATCTGAGCTCGGTTGCATCACTTGTACTGGTATCATCGGCACCTGCAACTGTTGTGATAGTATCTGGTGAGTCGCGAGGAATCAACAATCTCAAAACCCGCGAGATCAAGACTATTTAAGCTTATGGGTAAGGAATGGATAAGTGGTGAGGTTGCATCAGTGACTAAGCATGATATGGTGGCTAACATACGCAATTAAGAGCGAGAAGAGAAACAAAGGAACGATCGAGAAGCTAGAAGTGATCAAGAAGTGATCCTGAAACTACTTACGCACAATCATAACACAAAGACCGTGTTCACTTCCCGGACTCCGCCGAAAAGAGACCATCACGGCTACACACGCGGTTGATGCGTTTTAATTCGTATCTGGTGTCAACTTATCTACAACCGGACATTAACAAATTCTCATCTGCCTATAACTGCAGGCACGGCTTTCGAAAGTTTAAACCCTGCAGGGGTGTCCCAACTTAGCCCATCATAAGCTCTCACGGTCAACGAAGGATATTCCTTCTCCCAGGAAGACCCGATCAGACTCGGAATCCCGGTTTACAAGACATTTCGACAATGGTAAAACAAAACCAGCAAAGCCTCCCGAATGTGCCGACAAATCCTGATAGGAGCTGCACATATCTCGTTCTCAGGGCACACCGGATTGTCCAAACTTCCGTAGGCCAGCCCGTAGTTGCCCGGTGGCCACCGGGCGGTCGATGTGTTGGACCAACACTCACGACGCAGCACCGCGCCGGGGTAAATAAAGATGACCCTTGAGTCTGCAGAACCCAAGGGAAAAAGGCTTAGGTGGCAAATGTTAAAACCAAGGTTGGGCCTTGCTGGAGGAGTTTTATTCAAAGCGAACTGTCAAGGGGGTCCCATAAATCACCCAACCGCGTAAGGAACGCAAAATCCGGGAACATAACACCAGTATGACGGAAACTAGGGCGGCAAGAGTGGAACAACACACCAGGCAAAAGGCCGAGTCTTCCACCCTTTACCAAGTATATAGATGCATTAATTAAATAAGAGATGTTGTGATATCCCAACATAATCCTGTCCATCATGGAGCAATCTTCAACTTCACCTGCAACTAACAACGCAATAAGAGGGGCTGAGCAAAGCGGTAACATAGCCAAGCAACGGTTTGCTGGGAAGGGTCAAAAGGTTAGAGGCTGACATGGCAATATGGGAGGCATGGTAAACAAGTGATAGGCAGGGTAGCATAGCGATAGAACGAAGCAACTAGCAAGCAAAGATAGAAGTGATATCGAGGGTAATGGTCATCTTGCCTGAGATCCCGATAGGAAGAAGAACGGGTCCATGAAGAAGACAAACAGACGTAGTCGAACGAATCCTCACAACTCCGGAACGAAATCGAAGCTAACGAGAGAAGCAAACCGGAAAGAAGCAAACAACATGGTAAACACACAAGCATAAACATGGCATGATGCACAAACAAGTATGATGCATGTCCGGTTTATAGAGGCATGGCATGGCAATATGCACAAACAACACTACAAGTTAAGTGAAGCTCAATATGCAACGAGTTGCATATTGACGGAACACCACATCAATTATTTAGTTCTCTCTCGTTATACGCTACTCAACAATATTAAATGTTATTAAAAATGGCAAGGGGTGAAGCATAATTAAACTAACTATTTAGGCAAGTTTAAGTGAGGCCGGAAACAAGAAACAACAATTCCGGTAAATCCCCACATGTCTTTTAGTAGTTTAATGCAAACACAAATTTAAACATTTGAAATGTTGTTATCATGATGCGGATGACATATGCAAGTTTTATGCAATTTTATGAAAACGTTAACATGAGCATGATACGAGGCATTTGTCGCCATGGCGGAAGGAAAAAGGTGCCACGGCGACGAAACGAAAATGGTGCCACGGCAACATATCGGTCCCGATAACTCATGGAGGTACCGGTGCAAAAGGAAGTGTGACGTGAGCGAGTCATGCAAGATGGTGGGGTGATCCGGATTACCGGGTTCCCACGGGTCGACGACATGGCAAACAAGGAGGAACTTGCAATGACAATTCGGACATGGTGCACACACGAGCATTCGTTCACGGGCGGTCGACTCATTGTTATACCTTTGAAGCGTGCATTTCGGGGCGGTTTGGGTCGTCGAGGGAAGTAGTCGTTCTTGCAGCGGTCATAGTGAAAGTAGTTGTTCACGTGGCGACGGTAGTGGAAGTAGTGGTACTATCGGTCCACGGCGACGGTAGAGGTACTCGCGATCTTGGCGACGGTAGTGGTACTCGTGGGTCGTAGTGGAAGTAGTTGTACACGTTTCCGTAGATGTTCAAGTCGTCGGTGTCGTGGTACTTGAATAATCCACGGAGGTAGCGGAGCGCCCGGGTCTCGGGTCCTGATCTTCAGGAGGTCAGCGGTGACTGTAGGTACACGGGGAGGCTACAACGCGGCCCAAGGCAAGCAGGTGGCCAACGCAGAAAGCAGCAGAGATGGCAGCAGTGCCATCGGGGTGCATAGGAGGTGGAGCTCGAGCAGAGGAGGCTCGAGGCGCGGCGGAACTCCTGGTGGTCGAAGGCATGCACGAGGAGATGCGGAGGCAGGGGTCCAAAGGGTCATGCAAAAGAGGGGCCAAGCAAGGCAAGGAGGGCGACGGGACGACATGGAGGCGAGGAGGTGCAGGCAGGCAGCAGCAAGAACAAGACAGGGCTCCGGCGACGCGGAGGCTTGGCACGGGACTTGGCGAGGCGGAGGGCAGCAGAGAAGGCCCAGCGAGGTCGCGCGTAGGGTGGCCCTCCGACGGGGCGCGACAAGCAGGGGCCTGATCCAGCCGGAGTCGGGACGAAGGCGAGCTCCGGCGGCAGGGCTTGGCGGCAAGGCCGGCGCGAGGAGACGGGGCGGTGGGGTCACGCGCGAGGTGGGTCGGGAGGAGCGGGGCTCTGCTCCTCTCTGGCAGAGCGAGGGGAACGAGACGAGGGCACGGTGCTGCTCTCCCTGCAACGGCGCATCGAGGGAGGAGGGGATCGAGCAGGGCTCTCGTTGGCGATGTGTGCGGCGGCACGGGAACGAGGGGGAGAGATGGATGGGGATCGGGCAGGGGGGTTCGGGCTAGGGTTTAGGATGGTTAGGTGGGCCGGCTTAGGTGGGCCTAGGGAGGCCGGCGGAGGAGCCTTGGCCCATGCGGGTGGAGCTGGAGAAAAAGCCTGGTTCTCTCTCTCTCTCTCTACTTCAAATCTCTTCCAGAAACAGAAAAGCAAAGAAAGAAAGGGAGAGAAAGGAAAAGAGTGGACAAGAATTTAGTCATGGGGATAATTTTCCCGGATTCGCATAAATGCGCTTGTTCCAAGAAAAATACAAAGGCCATGATTGAAAGATTTAAATTCAAACTCATTTGAATTTAATTCAAATGGGTTTGAACTAGGACAAGGTTTTAGAAGTGTCCAAAAATGTTCGGATTTTTGGTGGAGCTCCGGAAAATGGTAGAAGAATTATTGGCAAGGTTAGAGAGTCAAAACTTGAAGAAGAAAAGGCCAAGGGATTTAATATGCAAGTGGGTTCATGGGTGATCCCAAAACAATGGAATATTTTATAATATCTCCCTAAATATCGGGAGGGTATGTTATAAAGAGAAATCACCATGTGAATATCCCTCGATTTAAATAGATCAACGATCTATGCAATTTATTTAGGTGAGTTTTAAAAATTAAATGACATGCTGGCATGATGACATGATGCAATGCAAAAATAAAAGAGCAAGCACAAAAGAAACACACGGCAAAACTCGGAATAGCTGGAAGTCTTCTGGAACATCGGTCTCGGGGCGTTACAAACAGCCTAAGAACTCTATTTTCCCAGTGCGTATATTCAAGTCGTCCGCCTCATAGTGAGTGACATGCACAACCACACAATCCTTGTCTGCATCAGGGCTCTAATTGAAACAGAAACAAATTCTGAATTACTTTCAGTATAAGAAACACAAGTTATTTAAACCACTATGTCTAGCATGGCATCGAACCTAATAAAATTTTGCATTATTAATCACCACATACTTCCTTTTCTAAAAAAATCACCACATACTTAGATGAAAAACCACAATCGAGGTCAAGAAAGAAGGAAATCACCTTGGGCAGCTCAATGGGGGACACATCCTCGAAGGGGAAAACTGCTCCTGCAGTGCCACGGGGTTGTAACCTCAAACGGGCGTTGACCATCTCAGTAGTGGCCGTGAGCGTATCTGGGGCCGGCTCGGTGGTTGCCTCCATCTTCTTGGAGCTCTCTGTCTCATGGGGATCAGCCTCCCGCGTCTGCTCCAATATCGGCAGATCTTTGCCTGGTTCTCCTTGGTCCATCATGAAATTGACGAATACTAGGAGACCACTGAAAGGAAAACACAATTGCAATGACAATGAAACAAAAAGAGAGTGAGGATCGGTTATCGCTTTGCAAAAGTTCTTTTTCTCTCGAACGAAAATATACCAACATCACGGATCCGCTTACCTTCCCTTCATTGGGAGAGAGAAGAACAAAGGCGATGCGAAAAGTGTTGCCTTTCTTGAAGACGGTGAGGGCGAAGGGGATTTAACAAAGAGTGAAATGATGGTTGCTTTGCCCGTCAAACTTAGACTGTGGGGAGGTGGGGTTTTGTGATACGACGGCTCGTTATTGCCGCTGCCACGACCGGGTGACTCTCACCGCATCACGCCTTCTAATTTGGTGGATGGCATTTGGGCCCGCGCGCTGCATGGCCTGCATGTCGGTGAACAAAAGTATAACGGCATTCAGTAGAGGGAGACGTTTCAATGACCTAGGAGGAGCCAGAAGCGGTAGAGTGTCTCCACTGTACTAGTAGTAATTGTTTTTCTGGGTAGTCAGAGAGTGTCTCCACTGTACTAGTAGTAATTGTTTCTCCGGCCCAAGACAAAACAGCCCATCCACACTAGTAAATAGTAAAATCAATTCAAAAGCCCATATATTTCTTGAATGAGAGGCGCTACCCACACCCAAAGACACCCCCCAAAAAACCTGGGTGCTCTTCTTCCTCCTTACTCCCACCACCTCACGTCGCCTTGCTCCACGTACCCCCAAAGTCCTCACCTCACTCCTACAGAAAACCCCAGCTCCCCTTCTTCCTCACTCCTACAGAAAACCCCCAGCTCCCCTTCTTCTTTGCTCACACTACAACTAGGCTCATCATTCGTTACTCTGCTCAAATCCGTGAGCACGACGCGATGCCGTCGAGGAAAATGGAGTCGGCTGACCCCAATGCCAAGAAGATGAGGCTCCCGCCAGCGGCGACGCCTGTTGTAGATCCCGCACCCGGCAGCGTGGGGAGAAGCAGCGACCCCGCCCCCACCGGATCCCAGTGAACTCAGAGAATCTCGGGTGGACCGTGATCAGCAATCTCCTGACGCCGCCCTTGGGGAGATCATCTTGCTTCTCCCCACCAAGGATTGCCGCCGCACCCAAGTCCTCTCAATTCGGTGGCGCCCTCTATGGCGTGCCATGCCCCTTAATCACGATCGTCCGCCTATCTCTCTTCAATGATTTTGAAATCCCCAGAGCCATCATCTCCTCCCACCAGGGCTCCGTTCAAAGCCTCTACATCCCGTCATGCTACCTGAGCAAGCATACCATGCCCTGCATAGTGGACGCCTAGCTAAAATCCCCTGAATTCACAGAACTACAGCTGCTTGAGTTCTAATATTCCCCTGGATATCACATACCACATACCGAACGCCATGAACTTGTGCCATCAGCACCAATGTCCATCTCGCGGTTTTCCTCCTCTCTCCACACCGCCACCTTTGCGCTGTGCTTCCTACCGGACAATCTAGTATTAAACCTTCGACTCCCATTTATCAAGAAACTTTCACTTGTGCGGGTTCATATATTGGAGGCCTCATTGCACAACATCATCCACTCCAGTTGCCCTGCGCTGGAGTGCTTGGTGCTTGTTTTCACAGCTAGAATCGGTTGTCTCCAAATAAAGTCGCCTAACCTTGTAAGAATTGGAATTTCTTTTGACGGAAGGCAGCTCATCATCCAAGATGCCCCTCACTTCAAAGGTTGATCCTTGATTCTAGTTATTCACCGTTGCAAATAACCTTCCTCTCTGCGCCTAAACCGGAGACCTTGGGTGTAATACATGATCTCGTGCTCATTTCAATATGGTGTTTGGCTCCACAGTTCTTGGTACTTTATATTATCATCTACACTTGTAACCATAAGCTGCATTTTAAATTTCTGCGCATAATTTATATATCATCTTGGAGTACACATTTTGTACTAATATTATGTTCTATGCTCAATGAAGAGTTTCTCCATGGATGGCCTATCAATGGTGCTGGATTATGTCAAAATCTTATATATCCAAATGAATAGTTTTGATCTGAACAAGATTATTGGCTTGCTGCAATGCTTTCCATGTCTGGAGAAGTTGTATATAAAGGTGATAATTTCACGCACATTGGAAGCCCGCATATAGTGTACTAGAATTAACCGTTTAGTTGTTGCTCTTTCGACACTCTTCTTTTAGACCTTAACTATTTTCAATCTTCATGTATATTTAGGCAATAGGACGGGTTAAGAAAGTTATAACCAATCGGTGGATTCGTAAGCATCAGGATTTTCTCACTTCTCATGAGATTCGATTGAGAACAATAACGCTAGAATGATATGTAGCCAACCGTGCAAACACAAGATTTGTCACATTCTTCCTGCTGAATGCGAGGTTACTATTGTCCATCAGGCTTAAGTTTATCAAAGAGCATGGTTTTGACGGATGGGTATGTTGAAGAGCAAAAAGGAGTTTCGGTGGGCAAAACAGCTTACGAACATGCCGGGCTTCTATTTACAACATATTGTGGTCATAATCCAAAGAATTTTACGACCAGGATGTTCATTCTATGGACCTGACCAATCCATTTGATTGTATTTGCCGAAAAGCGATCTTTGGAGTTAGATGTTGTTGCCCTTTTCAATCTGGGTTTTTTTGTAAACCTGATAAACAATTAACCCTCATGCTTTTGTACAGTTTGTAAGTTGGAGTTAGATGTTCCTGCCCTATTCAACTTGGCTGTGACTGTCATATTTTCTTTGAAACAAGGCAAATGGCTTGCCATTCGTTTAATTTAGAGTGAAATATTGTAACAAATCCCAACCAAGGGAAATAACATCACTCTCGCCGGCTGCTTGAGCTCACTTTGTGCATTCTGAAGCCAAGTGATTAGCCCCACCAACACCCACAAACTTATTTCAACTAGCACATCAAATGGGCTGTAAATTTTCATAGGAAAGGCTGCATGACCGTGACAGATTTGGATTACGACATTTCGGACCATGAGGAAATAGCCTATCCAAGGGGTGTCGACTTACTAGCCGATCGACAAACGATTTCGCTTACCAGCCGTTGGATTGACATCCAACATCCGTCAGGTATCTTCTATCTCTTGTCTTCTTCTTCCTCCAGCCGCCCAAACCAAACCACCCCATCGGCTCCGCCTGCTCCCGCCTCCCATGGCTGGTTGCGCCTCCGCCGCCCTACCGTACGTACCCTCCAACGTTGGCCAGTCCCTCCCTCTATTCCCCCACACGTCTTATTATTCTCCGGCGACGTCAGCCCCAACACGCACCTGTGCCCGAACCAGTAAACCCTCGTACTCCCCTCCGCCTGCGACTGGATCGGCGCATCTTCAACGGCTCTTGTTCGCTCCATCCAAGGCCTCGCCGTCGTCCTCCGCCTTGCGGCCTTGGTTCGCTCGCCGTGCACGGTGCGCCGCCCACTTGCGTTGTCAATGTCGTCAACAACCGAAAGGAACAAGGAGATGATCAGACGTGGAGAGGATGATGAGGGACCCACCAAAGATCATGGCGACGCAAGCAAGTGCCTCTATAGTACAAGCCCAAAAATATGGTTCCTCCTAATGGTTGGACATCCGGGCCTCACGCCATTGTCAACGTAGTCAATAAACGAGAGAATTACACTACGAAAGTGGTCGACACTGGGGACCCGACAAGTCACGTAGTTTTTTTGAGGAACAAGCGGTTGTTATTTATACTAGTTTTAGCGACGGATCGTGGTAACAACGGGTCAAAGGGGCGCTGGCCTGCCTAGCTGTGGTTTTATTTATGTTTACCACATCATGAGCCCAGTTGTGTTTTTTTCTTGAAAATGGCTAGCCCAGTTCTATTTTTAAAAGAAATACCCAAACAAGGCCTACACTTTTTATCGGGTTCGGGCTGCAAATCTTTCAAGACGAGGAGAGTTTCATTTGGTTTGCCCAGAAATGGGTTGTACATTTTTAAAACACATCAAACCGAGAATTTGTTTCAATTTTTTTCATTACAAGATCTTAAATTCCATTGATTTTTATGCGTGGACAATTATTTGGATTTTATATTTATATAAATAACTATTCAAAATTCTTTGAATGTGAATCGATATTTCTGGATTAAAAATAGTTAACCGCACCAAAATATGCAAAATTTCGTATACTTTTTAACCGTGGCCACAATATGGGGTGTAATGCTAACAAAAAGAAGATGGGCTCAGAATAAATTCTTAAGAATTAGCTAATGGGTTGTACATTATTAGAAATAATGGCTGATGGGCTGTATGCTGTTTTCCATAGATTTGAGGCTGACTTGTGCGCCTACTACAGGTTGACGCGTATGCTTTCATAAAAAAAAAGGTTGACGCAAACGCAACGCCCTGTCAACTTAGTCAACACACGAGAAGCGGATCGTTGGATGTCCATCCAACGGCTGTCATGCTTCTTCAATCTCTGCTCTTCATGCTCCAGCCGCTCAAACAAGCGCCGGTGGGACTGCCTGCTCCCTCCTCCCACGGCTGGCTATGCTGCCACGCAGGCCTCACGGCCCCACCGTACTCCCATCGCTGGCCTAGCCATCCCTCTACTCACCCACACATGATGTTATTCTCCGGCAACGGCAGACGAACCAGTAAACCCTCGTACTCCTCCACGTGGGAAACAACTGCCGAGTATTCCCTAGCTCCGTGTCGTTCCCTTCCTAGGCCTCGCCGTCGTCCACCGCCCTGGTGCTCTCGGCGCGGCCTGGTAAACATGGTCAATGAACGACATCCATCGGAAGTGAACTGTACGTGGAGAGTGTCGGTGTCAAAACCGGCGGATCTCGGGTAGGGGGTCCCGAACTGTGCGTCTAGGCGGATGGTAACAGGAGACAAGGGACACGATGTTTTACCCAGGTTCGGGCCCTCTTGATGGAGGTAAAACCCTACATCCTGCTTGATTGATATTGATGATGTGGGTATTACAAGAGTAGATCTACCACGAGATCAAGGAGGCTAAACCCTAGAAGCTAGCCTATGGTATGATTGTTGTTCTGTCCTACGGACTAAAACCATCCGGTTTATATAGGCATCGGAGAGGGCTAGGGTTACATAGAGTCGATTACAATGGTAGGAGATCTACATATTCATGTCGCCAAGCTTGCCTTCCACGCCAAGGAAAGTCCTATCCGGACATGGGACGAAGTCTTCAATCTTGTATCTTCATAGTCTTGGAGTCCAGCCGATGATGATAGTTCGGCTATCCGGACACCCC
The DNA here is from genome assembly GCA_021605145.1 of Aegilops bicornis. Classification (NCBI taxonomy): domain Eukaryota; kingdom Viridiplantae; phylum Streptophyta; class Magnoliopsida; order Poales; family Poaceae; genus Aegilops; species Aegilops bicornis. The sequence goes on from CM038669.1 coordinate 277,150,096, forward strand.
CTAGTCCAGACTCCTCAAGAGCTCCCTGAACCAGGCTTCAATGACGATGAGTCCGGCGCATATTGTCTTCGGCATTGCAAGGCGGGTTCCTCCTCGAATAATTTATAGAAGGTTGTGAACACCAGGATAGTGTCCGCCTCGCAAAATAAATTCCACATACAACAGTAGAGAGAATAATATTTACACAAGTTCAATCTGCTGACGTATTTCGTGGCGCGTCGTCACACCACAACCAAGCTTTTACTCAAATCGTCTTTATTATACCACCTCAGCGCGTTTAGCGAAGCGGTTTCCTTGGCACGTCTTGTCAAAGCAGAGATCGTGTTCCCCTTATTCCGGGATTCCCTTTAATACGGACGTGGGTAACCCAACCGCGCCCGTTGCCACGCCCCCTCTATCGATGGCGGGTTCCAAACGGTCACGGGGACGGCTCTTGGTATTCTCTCTCTTTATAATGAGACCAAGGCCCATTCAATCCTTAATCGAATCCGCCCCTCGCCCCGAGTTCCAACACCCAGGGTTTCCAGATTCGAGCACTTTGGTCCTTCGACAATGTCCGGCTCTGACCTACAGGGCCGGTGGATGCCCTCCTCCGTCACGGAAGAGGACGTGCGGAAGCTGAGAGACGCCAGGTACTTAACCTTCGAGATTTCGCATAGGCTGCCTGCCCAAGGGCAAGTCATCCCTACTCCCGAGCCTGGTGAGAGCGTCATGTTCGTATCTCACCTCCGTCGGGGTTTAGGCTTCCCGATGGATCCCTTCGTGAGGGGGCTCATGTTTTACTATGGGTTGGAATTCCATGATTTGGCTCCGAAGTCCATCCTCCATATCTCATCATTCATTGTCGTCTGCGAAGCCTTCCTCTGCACTACCCCTCACTTCGGTTTGTGGCTCAAAACCTTCAACGTGGAGCTGAAGATGATTGAGGGGCGTCAGGCAGATGCGGCGGGGCGGTTATAAGCAAGAGGGCCGATGCTCCATGGCCCGAGGGCTCTTTTCAGGAGGAGCTCGGCTTGTGGCAACAGGAGTGGTTCTATATCACCGCTCCCAGGGGCAGCAGGCAGAGGCCGCCGCCCGCCTTTCGCTCGGGCCCTCCACAACGGCTGACGTCATGGGTCAACAAAGGGCTTGACTGGCGGCCGTCCAAAGACGTACCCCTACTGCAGGGCCGGATTCGAGACCTCCAAGAGAGGGAGATCAATCTGGTCGTAGTGACGCGGGTTATGTTGATTTGGCGTCTTCAGCCCTGCAAACGTCGCCCCCTCCGCATGTGGGAATTTAATCCGGAGGGACCACGAGCTCTCCAACACTTTATGTGTACGACACCCGTGGAGATGTACAAATTGTTCTTCGGATCGCAAGAGATGCGTCCGGACTTGACCGAGGATGCTGGCTTAAACTGCAATCACCCGGATACTCAAGTAAGTAGCCCTGTGTCCGGACATATCGTCTGTTTATTTATCGTGGATTTGCCTTTTAACCAGCTATCCCTTGGACAGGAGTGGATAGCGCAAGCAAAACTGATACGGTGTCCGGCCCCCCTCCCTGAGACCACGCCGGATCCCGTGTTAATCAAAATGTTGGAGGTTGCGCCTTCGGAGGAGGGCGAAGGGGGGCACAGGGAAACTACCACCTCTGCCAAGGAGGCTTTCAGAAAGGGGGGAGTCGAGAATCCCTCCCTACAGGGGAGAAGAGGACCGCTTCCGAAGACCCGGAGGCCAAGGCCTCAAAACGGGGAAAGGCATCTGCACCGGAAGGTCCTGTGTCGGGAAGAGCCCCGGCCGCAAAGTATCCCCAAAGGAATCAGCCCTCTAGCAAGCCGTGAGTAGGAAAAAGGGGGAGTTTTGTAATAAGGGACATCCCTATTTTATTTCTAAGGGTAACCGAAGATTTACCTTGTAGTTCGGATCTCAGCCCTTCTCAGCAGAGCTCATCCTCGGGGGACCTTCGTCCAGAGATGATGGAGAGTGAAACACCTCCATCTGCCGCCCCATCTGGCAGGGCGGACGACCCTGAGGTGTCGTCGCAGAGGGTCTCCCCGAGTCCGGCGGGGCCGGAGAGTACGGCACCCACTGGAGCACAGCCGGTGGAGCTGCAGGATTTGCTCGAGAGGGTGTCTATCTCAAAAGATCACCGCACATTAATGAGTACGGTGATTGAAAGGATCTTATCCGCCGAGAGCGGGTTGCGTGAGGCCGTCGGAAGTTTGCTGACGGGGTTTGAGGTATGCAAAAAGTGACATACCTTTTGATAGTTTTGCACATGGAGTGCGCCCTGTATATAGTAGCCCCTGAGACTTGGTATGCTGTCGAAAACGACAGTGTGTCGAGGATCATAGTCTCAGTTATAAAATGTCGCCTTTCCTATGCAGGTGGCGGAACATTCGGTGGCCAGCCGGACTGATAGAGTTGCCGAGCTGAAGCGGCAACTCGACGTTGCGGATGCGGACATCGCGCTGGTCAATAAACGACTTGACGAGTCGCAAGGTAGGTTGTTTCTCCGCGGTCACCTAGTAAGGGAGCTGATGCCCACTCCATACAATATGTATGCTTGATGCAGATGGTGCCGCTGCTGTGGAAGTCCTTCGAGTAGAGCTTGCTCGAGCCAAGGAGCAAGCCCGGAGAAGTGATGCGGCCGCCTCGAAGGTAGCGGAAGAGCTAAAAGCCGAAAAGGCTGCTCACTGCCGAAGCAGGGAGGAGATGGCCGAAATGGCCGTGAAATTAAAAGATGCTACCGACCGTTGTGAGGTTCTTGGAAGAGAACGCCGAGCGGAGCAAGAGGACCTGAAGAAGGCCGCCGCCGAAGCCAAGGATGCCCGTTCTGTGATGCGGGCTATGAAGGAGGAACTGCGTCAGGCCGGAGACATTGCGTCTGGAAAGCCCTTTCTGCTGCGTAGGAAGTTCACGGATCAGAAGTATGCTCAGTTGGGCCAGTTGTGGGGTGCGGAGGATCCTTATATAGATTTGGCAGCGACTGCGGCGGACGCAGTCGTGCACTTCCGAAGCCAGAAGGATCACGGGATGGAAGAGCTTTTTTGGTCTCAATTCCATAGTCCGGAACGTTCACTTCCGTTGACCGATCGGTTGGCAGAGTGGGCTGAGCTAAATAGATTGTCCGAACTTGCCACGACGGATGTGGTGGCTCATCTGTGGCCGGAAAGGCCTAAGCCGAAGAGTTATTTTGGCTTATTGCAGCAATTCCTTGGGGCGGTGCCGCATATCAAGGAGATGAAGCGGTCGGCATGCATAGAGGGTGCAAGGATGGCTCTCGCCCGTGTTAAGACATACTGGGCGGAGATGGATGCCGCCGATGTTGCATCCCGGGGTTCGGACGAAAGCCGATTACCCGCCGAGCACTATTTTGAGGAAGTCCTGCAGGGCGCTTGTTTAATAGAGTCGCAATGCTCGAAAAATGTTATGTTTAAATGACATGTAAGATTTGTGAGACCATATTTATAATGTCACGGTTTTTATACTTGTGCGTTCAAGTATTGAACTATCTCCTGTGCGGCCGGATATGTTTGTATAACCTGAAAGATGGCAGTCTTTGGCTTCAGCCCCCTCGCACGTAGTGCGGGGGTGTTTGCAAAAAAAGAGCATTTTCACACTTAATCCAACGTCTTGGTCCTTTGAAGGAGGTGATAGCATAGCAAACTAGGCAACCGGACTATAATGCTTTATCACTTTCACTTAGCCATAGGAGCTCGATGGTGGGGCTACGATATAGCCCCTAGAGGCACCGCGCTCTCTGAACTCGGGGCGCGTGTGTGCCTGACCGGGAAGCGGTCCTTCGTCAAAGCGGAGGAATTCTAAACATTCCGATAGTCGATCGAGTGGTTGACCAGTCTCTCGCTATATCATGACAGCCGCTTTTCGGCTTTCTCATCGAGGTCCTCGCCGGCGAACCGGGCACAATCGCACTAGTTCTCCCGGTGCCGCGTTAGCCGATGATACGGAACGTAAGGCAGCAAAACACGTGAGCCGCAAACCCAACATTTGACCAAAGACATGATTCGGAGCTGATGCATATAAGGCCTAACTCGAGACGCCGAACACTCCCTAAGGTATTCGGACTTTATGATAACGGGCAGAACAATGCCCTAAGCCCCTAGTGTCCAGGTGCAGGAGAGAACTTCTGACACGGCCGATGCCAAAACGCCAACCTCCTCCTCGGTTATGGTAGGAAACCGGGGGATGAGTATCAACAAGAGACAGTAAGAAAGGTTTACGCAGGGTCTTAATCTGAAAAGAATCCTTGCAACGGGTCCCTGCTGCACGTCTGCGCATGTGTCTCCGTTGTGCTGTATCCTGGACGGGTGTAGCATGTAGTTCATCTGTAAAAGAGAAGAACTTAGTTTGGAAATAATATCGTGCAAAAAATGTATTTAAAACAGAGTATGATTTGGAAGATGAATAAAACTGAGCTTTATTGGCTCTCATTGTTTATACGTGCAGCCCCTTGTGAAGAGGTATGCGGCTGGGAAGCCCCTTGTTTATTTAAGCCGGACTCGCCTAACCGTGTCCGAGGTCTAAATGACCTGTTTTTAGGGGCTTTGGTCAGCAAGGTTGGATTAATGTGTGGCTGTCAAGGCAGTCTCACGTTTACCGTGGCCGAGGAACCCTCGCAGTTTCCCTTTAATGAGATTATGCCGCGTGGACCGGGCATTTTGAGTCTAAGAGACGCGTAATGCGGTATTGCATTAAAGCGGGCGAAAGCTTCGCGTTCCAGTAGTGCTTGATGGCTACTTTTGAATGGGGCGATATGGAAGATGAGCTTTTCGCGACGGAGGTTGTCGAATGAACCAAACACAACCTCTAGTAGTACAGAGCCTGTACAATTGGCATAAAGGCCTGGCGTTACTCCTTTGAAGGAAGTGCTGCTACGGCGAATTTTGGTAGGGTCTATCCCCATTCTGCGGATGGTGTCCTGGTATAGCAGGTTTATATCGCTGCCGCCATCCATTAGGACTTGTGTGAATTGTAGTCCGTCGATTATGGGATCCAATATCAAAGCAGTCCCTCCTACGTTTTGAATACTTCTGGAGTAATCCTGATGGTCGAAAGTAATTGGTTTAGACATCCAATTTCGGGACTCTGCTGGGATGGACCGTGCGGCGCGTGCCGCACTATTTTTCCTTGTTATCACATGAAGTGAGTTCACTGTTTTGACTTCTAGTGGGAAAGTCTTCTGTTTTCCGGCGCGCTGCTTGTGGGGTTCGTCATCGTCTTCGCTTGGTGTGTCGAGCCCCTTGTGTCCGGCGTTAAGTCGGCCGGATCGCTGAAGACCCAACAATCTCTGTGGGTATGGTTTGCAGGCTTCCCGGGGGTACTGTGGATTTGACATATCCTATCCAAGATTTTGTTTAGGTTGGATAGCTCGTCACTGTTGTCCTTAAGAGGCAATGTTTTGTTATTCGGCCGAGAGCTTTTGAATCCGGCGTTGACCGCCGTGCTCTTTGGGCCATTTTCCTTATTCCGGCGCTGATCTTTTCTGCGTCGTGATTTCCCATTTCCATCCCTGACCTCGGATGTACTCGGGTCGCTGGTGCTACATCTTGCCAGCCAGCTATCTTCCCCCGCGCAAAAGCGGGTCTTGAGGCTTGTTAGCGCGGCCATTGTTCTTGGTTTTTCCTGGTCGAGGTGTCTGGCGAGCCATTCGTCTCGGACGTTATGTTTAAAGGCTGCTAAGGCTTCGGCGTCCGGACAGTCGACTATTTGGTTCTTTTTGGTGAGGAACCTGTTCCAGAATTTGTGTGCTGACTCTATGGGCTGTTGAGTTATGTGACTTAAATCGCTCAGATCCTGAGGGCGGACATAAGTCCCCTGAAAATTTGCTCGAAACGCATCCTCGAGCTCTTCCCAACTTCCATTGGTGTTTTCTGGGAGGCTTTTGAGCCAATGCCGAGCTGGCCCCTTGAGTTTGAGGGGTAGGTATTTTATGGCATGGAGATCGTCTCCTCTGGCCATATGGATGTGTAGGATATAATCCTCAATCCAGACTCCGGGGTCTGTTGTTCCGTCATATGCCTCTATGTTTACGGGTTTGAATCCCGCTGGAAATTCATGATCCAAAGATTTACCCAGTAAAACATAGTGGGTGTGCGGCGCTCAGATTTAGGTGTGCCGTTATCTTCGAACACTCGGCAGGTTGTGTTGCTTCCTGGAGCCTTCTTTTTTGGCCCATAGATGGACCTGACTGGGCTATCCTTTTTGCGAGGATCCTTATTTGGATCGTATGCCGGATTATGTGCGGCGCCGCTTGTCGCTCTTGGCCTGTTATCTGGTCGTCTATCCGGCCAGGCGGCCTCTTTCTTTTTTGACCTTGGGGGCTCTACGGCCTCTTCGTCAAATTCAGGCAACAGCTTGCGCTTCGGGTAGCTCTTTGCTTGGTGACTATCGCCGTATTTATCTGCAGTCTTGAGTACTTTGCTCCATCTTATTCTGAGTACGTCTTGCGCCGTTTTGAGCTTCCGCTTTTGCTTCTTCAAACTCCTTGCAGTGGCGACGAGCCTTTTGTGAAGGTTCTTCTGCTCCGGTGATGTGTCCGGCGTGAGATTGTCTGGACTGTTGTTTTCGCCGGGGATGGGTTGCTCGTCCAATTCATCTTGTTCGGATAGTTGCTTGGTGGCGTGTTTGCTGGGTCAGTATGGGTCCTGTTGTTATCGAGGCGGGACTTCTGGCGACGCTTGCGTCGCCTTTTTGGTTGTTTTTCGGGGGGATTATCCTTTGCCGCGTCCCGTTGCTCCTCGTTATCACTTCCTTTTGGTGTATCCACCATGTATACGTCATGAGTTGAGGTGGCTTTCCAGTGCCCAGTAGGCGCTGGTTCTTGGTCGTCTCCGGCATCGTCGTCCATACCGTCGATGTCTTCGGAGTCGAACTCTAGCATGTTGGTTAGATCGTCGACAGTGGCTACTAAGTGGGTGGTGGGTGGGCTTTGAATTTCTTCGTCGTCCGCATCCCAACCGTCCTGACCGCAATCCGGCTAGGGCTCTCCTGATAACGAGAGATACTTTAGTGAACTCAAGATGTCGCCGAAAGATGAGTGTTGAAAGATGTCCGTGGCGGTGATCTCCATGATCGCGCCCAATCGGATTCGATTGGAGGGGGCGCGGGAGGTTCGGAGTCCGGCAAGGAGTCCGGTACCTCGGAGTCACGGGCTTCACAAGGGACAAGGTCAGTGTTCGGCTCCATCGCCGTAGAGTTTGCAGCCCCCGAGGCGGTGTCTAGCCACCCGTCCTTGATCTGCGCAGCCGGCTCCGAATCGAAGGTCGGAGCGGGATCATGTGCGGCCCCCAGGGCACTGTCCGGCTGCAGAGCTAAATCATGCCCATCGTGACAGTGCGGCGCGCTCGGTTGTGGCTCGAATCCATCGAATATCAAGTCCCCGCGGATGTCAGCCATGAAGTTCAGACTTCCAAATCTGACCTGACGGCCAGGGGCGTAGCTTTCGATCTGCTCCAGATGGCCAAGCGAATTGGCCCACAATGCAAAGCCGCCGAATACGAAGATCTGTCCGGGGAGAAAAGTCTCACCTCGGATCGCGTCATTGTTGATGATCGAAGGAGCCATCCGCCTATCTGTGACGGCTACGGAGGAACTCTCAATGAAAGAACCAATGTCGGTGTCAAAACCGGCGGATCTCGGGTAGGGGGTCCCGAACTGTGCGTCTAGGCGGATGGTAACAGGAGACAAGGGACACGATGTTTTACCCAGGTTCGGGCCCTCTTGATGGAGGTAAAATCCTACGTCCTTCTTGATTGATATTGATGATGTGGGTATTACAAGAGTAGATCTACCACGAGATCAAGGAGGCGAAACCCTAGAAGCTAGCCTATGGTATGATTGTTGTTCTGTCCTACGGACTAAAACCATCCGGTTTATATAGGCACCGGAGAGGGCTAGGGTTACACAGAGTCGGTTACAATGGTAGGAGATCTACATATCCGTATCGCCAAGCTTGCCTTCCACGCCAAGGAAAGTCCTATCCGGACACGGACGAAGTCTTCAATCTTGTATCTTCATAGTCTTGGAGTCCGGCCGATGATGATAGTTCGCTATCCGGACACCCCCTAGTCCAGACTCCCTCAGAGAGGTCGATACCTGGGTCCACGACGCACACAAGGAAATGCCTCCTTATTACGCCAAGAAATAATGATTCCTCCACTGACAGCTAGGACCCACGGAAGGGCCTCTCAGTATTTCACTTAAAAAACGTTCTCTCACGATGTGTCGGACCCACCAGCTATATCTTCGCACGCAAGGAAGTGCCTCCTTATTACGCCCAAAAAATGAATACCCCGCTAGCTAGGACCCACCATATTGTTGGGCTGACTTGTGGGCCTACTAAGTTGACGGGACGGAAGGCTTTGTCAACTTAGTCAATACTCCAAAGGATCGTATGATGTCCATCCAACGGCCATAGTGCTTCTTCAACCTCTGGTCTTCTTGCTCCGGCCGCCCAAAGCAGCGGCCGGTCGTGCCTCCTGCTCCGCCTCCCGTGGCCGTTGTGCTACCGCTGCTCCTGCCTCCGTGGCCCGGCCCACGTCGTCCCCTTCCTAGGCCTCGCCGTTGTCCACCGCCGTGGTGCTCTCGATGCGGCGTGGTCAATGTGGTCAACGGCCGACTTCCATCGGAAGAGTACTGTACGTGGAGAGGTTGACAGCTGGGTCCACGGCAGCCACAAGGAAGTGCCTCCTTATTAGGCGAAAAATAATTATTCCTCCACCTGACAGCAGGGACCCACCGGACGGGCCACCAGTATTTTGCGAAAAAAATCATTTCCCCCTGACTGCTGGGACCCACCAGACGGGCCACCATATTTCGTGAAAAAAACGTTCCCCCGCTGTCAGCTCGGACCCACCAGAAGTGCCTCCTTATTACGCACAAAAAAATGAATACTCCCCATTAGTGGAACCCACCTTGGTGGGAGGCTGACTTAATGGGCCTACTAAGTTGACGGGACGAAGGGCTTTGTCAACTTAGTCAATATGAACGATTCTAGCTCCAAAGGACCGTGACGATGTCCATCCAACGGTCGTAGTGCTTCTTCAACCTCTGGTCTTCTTGCTCCGGCCGCCCAAAGCAGCGCCGGTCGTGCCGCATGCTCCTGCTTCCCGTGGTCGGTCAGGTTGTCATGAGGCCTCACCGCCCCTACTATTCCCACCGCTGGCCAAACCTCGCGACGACGGCAGCAGCCTCACACCGCAGCCGAACCAGTGAACCTCAGATTCTCTCCGCTGGCTTCCACCGCCGCTTTTCCCGGCTTCGCGTCGTCCCCTTCCTAGGCCTCGCCGTCGTCCACCGCTGTGGTGCTCTCCGCGCGGCGTGGTCAACATGGTCAAGGAATGACTTCCATCAGAAGAGTATTATACGTGGAGAGGCTGACAGCTGGGTCCACGGCCACATCCCAGTTTTTTTGTGATTTGCCAAGTAAGTCGCTTTGTCAGGCCTGTTGGGCTGCAAATCTTTCAAGACGAGGAGAGCTTTCATTCGGCTGGCCGAGAAAATGGCCCATCAGTAATGAGAAATGGGCTGTACATTTTTAAAACACATCAAACCGGCAACTAGTTTCAAATATATTTTTTTATTTCAAGATTTTAAATTACATTATTTTTTATGCGTGGAGAATTTGTTGGATTTTATATTGATACACATTTATTTTTAAAATCAGTTTGAATGTGAGTCGAAATTTCGGGATTAAAAACAGTTCGGACCACACCGAAATATTCAAAATTACATATAACTTTTTAACCGTGGCCACAATATGGGTTGTAATGCTAACAAAAAGAATATGGGCTCCAAAAAAACCTTAAGAATTAGCAAATGGGTTGTAAATTATTAGAAATAATGGCAGATGGGTTGTATGTTGTTTTCCGTAGATTTGAGGCTGTCCTAAAAAAAGGTTGAAGCACAAGCGGATCGTTGGATGTCCATCCAACTACCGTGCTTCTTCAATCTCTGCTCTTCCTGCTTCCAGGCTCAAACAAGCGCGGTGGGACTGCCTGCTCCTCCTCCCAGCGGTCAGTTTGTCTTTGCCACAAGACCTCACCGCCCCACCGTACTCCCATCGCTGGCCTAGCCATCCCTCTACTCACCCACACCTGCCGTTATTCTCCGGCGATGGCGCATTTAACCAAGAAACCCTCAGACAACGTACTCCCCTGCGTGGAAACAACTGCCGAGTCTTCCCTGCCTCCGTGTTGTCCCCTTCCTAGGCCTCGTCGTCGTCCACTGCCGTGGTGCTCTCGGTGCGGCATGGTCAATGTGGTCAACGACCGACTTCCATCGAAAGAGTACTGTGCATGGAGACGCTGACAGCTGGGTCCAGGGCCGCAGCAAGGAAGTGCCTCCTTATTACGCGTAAAATAATTATTCCTCGACTGACAGTGGGGACCCACCGGACGGGCCACCGTATTTCGTGAAAAAAATGTTTCCTCCCTGACTGCTAGGACCCACCAGCTACACCTTCGCACGCAAGGAAGTGCGTCCGCAAAAACGATTCGCTTCGATCACCGGGACCTACCAGCTACATCTTCGCACACAAGGAAGTGCGTCCGCAAAAACGATTCGCCCTCGATTGCTGGGACCCACCAGCTACATTTTCGCAGTAAGGAAGTGCCCGACGGTGGGACCCACCTAGTCGGGCATACGTAGCATTGTCATTACGGTCGCGAACGCGTAATGCATATCTTTGGTCGATGTAGAGGCGCCGCACGTGTCTTAGTAGAGGCGCCGCATGTGTCAGTAGAGGCGCACACGCGTAGCATGTACACGCACGCACAGCGGCGAGGGTGCAAGAAAGAAAATACGGCCATGTACGTACATACGGGCAGGGTCTCGAACGCCTACTCGTGCATACGTACATGGCTGGGTCGGAACGGAGAAACAACGTCGTCGTGTTCATGGGGAGCCAACCGGCTGGGTCAGAATGGAATGCGTGGTCGTGTTCATCGGGAGGGCTTGGACGGAACAAGCGATGGAGTCCTGGCATACTGCACAACGGAGGAAACAGACCTCCTACATTCGGAACAGGGTCCTGTTGATCGGGAGGGGTGTGGCATACCGCAAAACGAAGGAAACGGACCTCCTACGATCGAAACGGGGGTCCTGTTAATCGGGAGGGGTGTGGCGTACCGCAAAACGGACGAAACGGACCTCCCACGGTCAAAATGGGGGTCCTGTTGATCGGGAGGGGTGTGGCGTACCGCAAAACGGACGAAACGGACCTCCTATGGTCAAAACAGGGGTCCTGTTCATCGGGAGGGGTGCGGCGTACCGCAAAACGGGACTCCACGGGATATTGTTCATCACCACCGTCGACCTCCTCCAGCCTCCACAGGCTACCGTCGACCTCCTCCAGCCTCCACGGGCTCCTGTTCATCCAGCCTCCACCGCGCTACTCCACCGGCCATCGCTCAACCACCCTCCACGGGCACCCCTCCACCGTCACCGCTCATCCAGCCCTCCACACCACGGGGTCTGTTCAACCACCCTCCACGGCCACCCCTCCATCGCTCATCGCTCATCCAGCCCTCCACACCACGGGGCCCTGTACAGCCAGAGCCAACGCCATCGCTCATCGGTCATCCAACCCCCCATAACGCCAATCGTTCATCCTGCAGGCAACACCGATCGACTTGATTAGCAGCGATGGCGAAGAATCGCCGATCGAAGTTCGATTAACAATCATCGATCGATCGCTCGGGTTCAAGAACGTAGCCTGCGGCAATCTGTCGTTTGGGTTGATTAGAGCCCAACGCCTCGCCGGTTCGATTAGAGCCAACGCCTACGCACACGCAGCAGCGTACATGTACGAGATAAACGCATCGCTTCGGCCCCGACCTCCCAATGAATCGCAACTCCCGAAATTTTCCTCCCCTTGCTTCTACCATTGTTTTTTCCGTCATGGACAGCCCAAAGAATGTCATGCAGCTGCGTCTCCGCCCGCCCAGACGAAAAGCCCATTTTCTCGTCATGATTTTTGTCATAGAAGTAGGAGCCCACCACATCTATGATGATACCGGGTTTTGTCACAATTATCGTCATAGAAGTGTCATATGTATGACAGAAAAAAAATTTGTTCGGCCCAAAATGTCACGGATGTGTCTTTTTTTTGTAGTGTTCTAGGGTTTAGCCTCTACGATCTCGTGGTAGATCAACTCTTGTAATACTCATATCATCAAGATCAATCAAGCGGGAAGTAGGGTATTACCTCCATAGAGAGGGCCCGAACCTGGGTAAACATTGTGTCCCCCGCCTCCTATTACCATTAGCCTTAGACGCATAGTTCGGGACCCCCTATCCGAGATCCGCCGGTTTTGACACCGATATTGGTGCTTTCATTGAGAGTTCCACTGTGTCGTCGCGGTAAGGCTTGATGGCTCCTTCAATCATCTACAATGATGCGATCCAGAGTGAGGTTTTCCACCCCGGACAGATTTTCATATTCGGCTGCTCCGCACTGCGGGCCAACTCGCTTGGCCATCTGGAGCAGATCGATAGCTATGCCCCTGGTCATCAGGTCAGGTTTGGAAGCTTGAACTACACCGCCGACATCCGCAGAGACTTGATCTTCGACGGATTCGATCCCATGACAGGTGCGCCGAACAGTCCCGATGAGCATGACTTAGATGTGCCATCGGACGGTGTTCGGGAGATCACACCTGCAGCCGCCCCGGCTCTCAATCTGGAGCGGGTCACGCCATCCGAGGACGGGTAGATGGACCCCGCCATGGAGGCCGCACACTCAGCGGCGATAGAGCCGAACACAGACTTCGCCTCCAATGAGGTCTGCGTCATTGGACCCTCGGACTCGTCTCCGGCCATAGGCTCCGAACCGCGCGCATTCGTGCCTATCGAACCTGATTGGGCACCGATCATGGATTTTACCTCCGCGGATATCTTCCAGCACTCGCCCTTGGGTGACATCCTAAATTCATTAAAATCTCTCTCCCTGTCAGGAGACTCTTGGCCGAACTATGTCCGGCTTGAGTGGGAAGCGGACGACGAAGAAATTCGTTCCCCACCCACCACCCACTTAATAGCCACTGTTGATGACTTAACTGACATGCTTGACTTCGACTCCGAAGACATCGACGGTATGGACGACTATGTCGGAGAAGAACAGGAACCACCGCCCAAATGGCGCTGGACAGCCACCTCATCATATGACATGTATATGGTGGACACGCCCAAAGAAAGCAATGGCGATGAGGCAATGAAGGATAATCCCCTCGTGAAGCAATCTAAGCGCCGGCGCCGCCGCTCTAAGCCCCGCCATAGCAAAGATAGTGATACCGGCACAAGAGACAATAGCACTCCGGATGGTGCCGAAGACAAAAACAATCCCGCCCAGCCAAGCTTCGAGCAAGCCAGACGGGAGGATGGGAAAGTTAGCCTTGATAAACAGGCAATGGATGGAGAGTCGGAGGATGACAATTACATACCCCTCTCCGAAGACGAGGTGAGCCTCGGCGATGAAGAATTTATCATGCTTGAGGATCCCGTCGAGCAGGAGCGCTTCAAGCACCGGCTTATAGCCACTGCAAAAAGCCTGAAGAAAAAGCAGCAGCAGCTTCAAGCTGATCAAGATCTGCTAACTAATAGATGGACTGAGGTCCTGGCAGCCGAGGAATACGGACTCGAGCGCCCAACCAAAAGTTACCCAAAGCGTAGGTTGTTACCTCAATTTGAGGAGGAGGCACTAGAGCCTACACTACCAGCGCAGGATGCGGCTGACCGGCCACCCCGTGGCCGAGACAAAGCGGCATATCAGCCCGAACACTAGCCCGCACCCCGTCACCAATCAAACAAAAACACGAAGGCCCGGGGCTACATGCAGGACCTGCGAGACGTGTTGGAAAACAAAGCAGGACAGTCAAGATCGATCTACGGATCATGGGGGCGTGCCCCAATGCGTGACGATGATCACCACACCGGATACACTAAATACAAATCCGGCCGGGCCGAATACAACCGACCAGACTCATTCGAACTGCGTCGTGATGTAGCCCGACATAGAGGTGCTGCACACCCCCTATGCTTCACTGACGAAGTAATGGAGCATGAGTTCCCAGAAGGGTTTTAACCCGTGAACATCGAATCATATGATGGGACAACAGACCCCGCGGTATGGATTGAAGACTTCCTTCTCCACATTCACATGGCCCACGGTGATGATCTACATGCCATCAAGTACCTCCTACTAAAACTCAAGGGACCGGCCCGGCATTGGCTGAATAGCCTGCCGGCAAACTCCATTGGCAGTTGGGAGAACCTGGAAGACACATTCCTTGACAACTTCCAAGGCACTTATGTGCGACCACCGGATGCTGACGACTTAAGTCACATAACCCAACAGCCCGGAGAGTCAGCCAGGAAATTCTGGACTAGGTTCCTAACTAAAAAGAACCAAATTGTCGACTGTCCGGATGCCGAAGCCCTAGCAGCCTTTAAGCATAACATCTGTGACGAGTGGCTTGCCCGACACCTCGGGCAAGAGAAGCCGAAGTCCATGGCATCCCTCACGACACACATGACCCGCTTTTGTGCGGGCGACGATAGTTGGTTGGCTCGTAGTAATAGCACATCAAGAAATCCTGGCACCTCCGATGCCAGAGACAGCAACGGCAAGCCTCGACGCAATGGACACAAGAGTCGCAATAATGGCGATAACATCAAAGACACGGCCGTCAACGCCGGATTCAGTGGCTCTAAACCCGGTCAACAGAAAAAGCCATTTAAAAGAAACAATCCGGGCCCGTCCAGTTTGGACCGCTCGATCGCTCATGTCAAATCCAAGGCACCCCCAATAAACCAGCCAACCACACCAACAGAGAATGTTGGGTGTTCAAACAGGCCGGCAAGTTGAATGCCAAGAACAAGGAAAAGGGGCCGCATAGTGATGACGACGAGGAGCCCCGGCTGCCGAACACAGGAGGACAGAAAAATTTCCTCCCAAGTAAAAACGGTAAATATGATATACGCAACCCATATCCCCAAGCGGGAACGGAAGCGTGCACTAAGGGACGTCTATACGATGGAGCTAGTCACCCCAAAGTTCAACCCATGGTCTTCTTGTCCGATCACTTTTGATCGTAGGGACCATCCGACCAGCATCCTTCATGGCGGTTCGGCCGCGTTGGTCCTCGACCCCATCATTGACGGATTCCACCTCACACGAGTCCTTATGGACGGTGGCAGCAGCCTGAACCTGCTCTATCAGGATACAGTGCGCAAAATGGGCATCGATCCCTCAAGGGTCAAACCACCTTTAAAGGTGTCATACCAGGTGTAGAGGCATGTTGCACGGGCTCAATCCCACTGGAAGTAGTCTTCGGATCTCCGGACAACTTCCAAAGCGAGGAGTTAATCTTCGATATCGTCCCCTTCCGTAGTGGCTATCACGCACTGCTGGACGAACCGCATTCGCCAGATTCAATGCGGTACCCCATTATGCATACCTCAAGCTCAAGATGCCAGGACCTCGCGGGGTTATAACAGTCAATGGAAACATAGAGCGCTCCCTCCGTATAGAAGAGCACACTGCAGCCCTCGTAGCAGAAGTATAGAGCAGCCTTCTTAGGCAGACCTCCAATTCGGCAATAAAGCCCCCGGACACCGCCAAGCGAGTCCGGAGTACTCTGCAACAGGAGCGTCCGGCACGTCCAAAGCTCGCCTAGCAATTCGGCCTCCGTCCTAGTCCCAATCAAGCGGTGAAATTTGTGCCACGCGTACATAACTACGCACTTAAAATACCATGGGCATAGGCGGAGGCACGGCTACAATGCGGCTCAACCGCCCCAGGACCCGTACACCTTCACTCTTTTCTTTCTGTTCAGGTCCTTCTCTTCTTGAGGCTCTTCCGATAATCTGATTATCGGACCCATCACGGGACGGAAACACCAAGGAGGCAAGAAGCTTTGACGTACAAGGGAATCCCCAGGTGGTATCTGATAACAACCGCTATACCTGTTTTACATACCCACACGCAGCTCGCTCTTGGTTAAGGACATGTCAAATAGTCCTATTTTGCTTATCGCACTACTTGTATACATACGCCTTGATGTATTATTCAAATAAAACAATGGAAAATAATGTACAACATCAGCTTATTATTACACTTCTTTATCCTTTTCCTTTACTGCTTATTTATTACAAATTGTACCCGTACATTTTGGTACGTTCAGCTCGCCAGGGGCTTCAGTGTACCCCACAACACGGCAAGAAAAGTCCGAACACTTTCGACAGTGCGGCACCTCGAACTTATAGCACTATATGCATCAGCTCCAAATCATGTCTTGGGTCAATAGTTGGGTTTGCCCGGCTCCCATGTTTTGCTGCCTTACGTTCCGCTACATCGGCTAAGGTGGCACATGAGAACTACTGCGATTGTGTCCCGGTTCTTCCGGACGAGCACCTCAGTAGAGAAAGCCAAAAACTGACTGTCATGATGCGGCGAGAGCTGGTCGCTGTTCGAGAGGTCTCAAATCCTTAAAGATTTTTTCCGCTTCGGGCGAGGAATCGGCCTTGTCTGATTTAGTCGTGTATAACGCCCTAGTTCGGCCTTCCAAATACCAGGGGCTACGCCAAAATTTAAAATTACAGACTTCTATGGCTAAGTGAGAGTGATAAAGCTGTATAGTCTGATTGCCTTGTTCGTTGCGCTAAACACCTCCTTAAAGGACCAAAAGTCTGGATAAATAGTGTTTAGATTTATCCCGAACACCCCGGTACTAGTTACATGCGGGCAGAACCCAACGACTGGCCAACTCTCAGATTTTATAAACGGCCGCACAGAAGGTAAAATTTTAAATCAACAAGCGTTATATAGCGCAAATGAACTTGTTTTCATATTACAGGATCAAATGAGTACATTCATTCAAATATTACATCCTTAGCACATTCCTCCGCCACAAGGCGGGCGCCCTTCAGGACACTGTCATAATACTTTTGGGGGTGGCGGTGCTCCTTGCCCTTCGGCGGCCCCTCCGTCACCAGCTTCTCGGCATCCATCTTCGCCCAGTGCACTTTCGCGCGGGCGAAGGCCATGCGCGCACCTTCAATGCAAACTGACCGCTTTATGACTTCAAGCCGCGGGCAGGCATTTACAAGCCGCTTCACGAGGCCGAAGTAGCTGCTGGGCAAGGGCTCGGCAGGCCACAGCTGGACTATAAGGTCCTTCATGGCCAGTTCGGCCGCCTTGTGCAATTCGACCAATTGCTTCAGCTGGTCCCTCAAGGGCATCGGATGTTCGGTCCCAATATATTGAGACCAGAACAACTTCTCTGCCGAGCTCCCTTCGTCAGCCCAGTAGAACTCCGCGGCATCCAATATGTTGCGCGGCAGATCTGCAAACGCTCCTGGAGAGCTTCGAATTCGGGTAAGTAAAAGGAAAGTCTCCTTCATATGCTTGCTTTGCATAATGAATGCCTTACCCGCCGCTATCTTCTTGGTCACTTTGAATCTCCTGGAGGGCCCTTTGGGCTTCGGCTTTGGCGTCTCGCGCGCTCTGGAGGGCCTCAGCAAGCTCGGACTCTCGCGTCTTAGAGTCACGCTCCAAGGACTCGTATTTTTTGACGAAATCCTGGAGCTCTTGCTGGACCTCGTTGACCCAGGCCTCTTGATTCTCGCGCTTGGTGCGCTCCTTGGCCGTTTTGTCTTCGGCCTCGATCAGCGCCTTCTTCAAGGCCGCCACTTCGGTCATGGCCCCTATTAAAGTTCATGACGCTTCTATGAGCTCAAACCATTTTATCTTTATCAATATACAGATGGGGTATTATGTACCTTTGTTCTCCTCGAGCTGCCTCTTCATGAGGCCAAGCTCTCCTTCGGTTCGCTCCAGGACCTGCTTCAGTCCGGAGACCTCCGCAGTACGAGCGGCAGCAGCCAGCAGTGACGCCTGCTTATTCACATGGACATTTTTGGTTAGACCCATTCGAATGTTATTTGATCCTCTGTTCGGCCTTTATTTCCGAACGCCAAAACATCACGGGCTACTGTCTATACTGTGATATTTCCTTATAATTTTATTACTTACCTCAAAGCTTGTTAGGAGGCTGGCGCAGGCTTCGGTCAATCCGCTTTTGGCGGACCGGACCTTCTCGATCACCGCACTCATGATGGTGTGGTGCTCTTCGTCAATGGAAGCGCCGCGAAGCGCTTCCAGCAAGTTGTCTGATGCCTCTGGATGGATAGAGGTCATCGGCACAGGTGGCTTGCCCCCCTTAGTGAGAGGCTGCCCGCTCAATCTGCACCACTGGGGTTCCGGCAAGATCCTACTGGGGCCTGATTTGTTATGCCCCTCATTATCGGAGTCCATGGGGCCCTTCCCCCCATGTGCCCGGTGGCTGGGATTTCGCCTTGGGGCATCTCCAGAACAGTCTCCCCCAGGTCTGGTATCCTCTGAGACAACACCTCGGTGTCGTCCGCGGGCTTGGGGGAGGAGGCTGTCGGGAGTGAATTGTTGTTCATCGCCGATAGGCCCAAAGACCCATCCGATGAAGATACATCGATGTGGGACTTGGCAGGACTGCATATGTAAGTTCGGCATGATAAGAAGCAATAAAACAAAAACATGTTGGAAGTATTATAGTGTCCGGATACTTACAACTTTGCCAGGGGCTTGTCCCTAGGCAACCACTCCTCACCGCTGTAGGTGGCCGTGGTGGAATGGTCCGGAGGGAGGGTCTTTCCCTTCTTGGACCCTTCGGCCTCCCCAGACGGGGCAGTCTTCCTTTTCTTCCCCCCCCCACTTGGGGGGAGGAATTTCCTCTTCCTCCTCCTCGTTTTCGTTGGAGGAGCGTGCCTCGGTGTCTTCGGACGATGAGTCCGATACAACCTTGCGTCGGAGACCTTTCCTGGTCCCCGCGACCTTCTTCTTGGCCTTCTTCTCCGGCACCTCATAGGGCGCAGGAAAAAACATCTTCGTTAAGACAGGCGATGCTTATTCTTCGGGTAGTGGAGCCGGACAGTCAATCCGCTCCGCTATCGCTACCCAGTCCTGTTAGATTGGCATGGAGGTTTAGATTCCTCCCGCGGGTGTAAAAGGCACATCTTACAAAATATAAAAACACACTGGATTGGCGGGGCGCTTTGCGCTGAGTCCGCGATCTTCGGCTATGGGTGGTGGTACCTGTGGCCTTGAACATCACCTTCCAGACATCTTCATGCGTCATGTCAAAGAGCTCTCGCGGCATCTGGTGTTCGGACGGGTCAAACTCCCACATATTGAAAGCTCGTCTCTGACATGGAAGGATTTGGCGGAAGAGCATGACCTGGACCATGTTGACAAGCTTGTTTTTCTTGCTTATCATATTTTCTATGCAGGTCTGAAGTCCGGTCAGCTCCGCTGATGAGCGCCAGGCTAGGCCCTTCTCTTTACAGGAGGTGAGCCGCATGGGGATGCCGGATTGAAATTCAGGGGCCGCTGCCCAGTTGGTGGCACGCGGCTCGGTGATGTAGAACCACCCCGATTGCCACCCCTTCACGGTCTCCACAAAGGAGCCTTCGGGCCAAGTAACACTGGGCATCTTTCCCACCATGGCGCCTCAAGACTCGCTGGCGGCCGACCACCACCTTCGGCTTCACGTTGAAGGTCTTCACCATAGGTCAAGTGGGGCGAATGCGGAGGAAGGCCGCCATTACCCACTATAAACGCCGAGATGTTGAGGATGAAATTGGGTGCCAGATCATGGAAGTCCAGCCCGTAGTAGAACATGAGCCCGCGGACAAATGGGTGGAGGGGGAATCCCAGTCCGCGGACAAAGTGAGAGAGAAACACTACCCTCTCCTGAGGCTTCGGGGTAGGGATGATCTGCCCTTCGGTAGGGAGCCGGTGCGCGATGTCTGCGGCCAGGTATCCGGCCTCCCGAAGCTTTGTGATGTCCTCCTCCTTAACTGAGGAGGCCATCCACTTGCCTTCTGCTCCAGACATGCTTGGAATGGCTTTGCGGAGAAGGTGAGAACTTGGGCGCTGGAGCTCGAGCGAGGGAGAATGGATGAGCAGAGAAAGAAGAAGGCATGGGTGAAAAAAGGGAATCCTTATCTCTTTATAAACACGGTAGAAACCATGCGTCTCCCCACTTGCCATGTAAACTCGCTTATTCCCCAAGCGTCGTGTTGATGGCGCGGTTTGGTTACCCACACCCGTATTGATGAGAATCCCGTGATAAGGGGACACGATCTCTGCTTCGACAAGACGTGCCAATAAAACCGCCTCACAATATGTGCAGCAGCAGGTTGAGAAAACGGTTCGAATAATGACCGGGTCGTGGCGTGATGTCACGCTATGAAAAGTTGTTGGCAGATTAGATTTGTGGAATATTGTGCTCTCTACGGTGGTATGTGGAATTTGTTTTACAGAGCCGGACACGATCCTTGTGTTCAAAATCTTCTATGGAGTATTCGGAGAAGGAACCCGCCTTGCAATGCCGAAGACAATCTGCACGCCGGACTCATCGTCATTGAAGCCTGGTTATGCACCTATTAAAGAAACTAGAAGAATTATGGAAATGAGTTCAAACGGAAGATAAAAATCGGTTGCTAAATGAATTCCAATTTGTTGAACATTATTTATGAGACCCTGTTCTACGGAGTCCTGGATTAGGGGGTCCTCGGACAGCCGGACTATTGGACTATGAAGATACAAGATTGAAGACTTCGTCCCATGTCCGGGTGGGACTCTCCTTTGCGTGGGAGGCAAGCTTGGCAATTCGGATTTGTAGATTTCCTTCTCTGTAACCGACTCTGTGTAACCCTAGCCCCCTCCAGTGTCTATATAAACTGAAGGGTTTGGTTCGTAGGACAAGAACAATCATAATCATAGGCTAGCTTCTAGGGTTTAGCCTCTACGATCTCGTGGTAGATCAACTCTTGTAATACTCATATCATCAAGATCAATCAAGGTGAAGTAGGGTATTACCTCCATAGAGAGGGCCCGAACCTGGGTAAACATTGTGTCCCCCGCCTCCTGTTACCATTAGCCTTAGACGCACAGTTCGGGACCCCTACCCGAGATCCGCCGGTTTTGACACCGACAATGATCACGTCAAGACAAGTTCATTCAAGTGCTTCACATGTGGCGGACGAGGACACAAGTCCTTCCAATGCACCAACAAGAGAACAATGATCTTCAACGATGACGGCACATACGACTCGATGAGTGAAGAAGAAATGGAAGCCATTGAGCACGTGGCCATGCACCGACGCGTGAACAAAGATGAAGATGATCAAGTCTTTTGTGACAACGATTCAAGTCCCTCTCTCGTGGTCTCTAAGGTCTTGACGCTCGAACACCACCAAGACAAAGACCAACGGTGCCACATCTTCCACACCAAGGCCGACATCAATGGGCGCTCCGTCAAGGTCATCATCGACGGAGGTAGTTGTCACAACTTGGCAAGTTAAGAGCTATGTTCCAAGCTGCAATTGGTCAAGAAGAAGCACCCTCGTCCCTACAAGGTGCAATGGCTAAGCGACTCCGGCACTATTCAAGTGGAGCACACGGTGCAAGTTTCTTTCAAGATCGGCGCCTACGAGGACACCCTAGAGTGTGATGTGGTTCCTATGTCCGTGTGCCACCTTCTTTTGGGAAGACCTTGGCAATTGACCACAAGGCGTCATCCACAACGGACGAACCAACCACTATAGCTTCAAGATGAAAGGCAAGGAGTATGTGCTTCGACCAATGTCACCAAGCCAAGTGATCGCCGACAAGCAAGCTTCCACCAATCATGGAGAAACTAGTGGGAGAGTGCACCACCAAAAACAAAGTGAGAGCCACAAGCCAAAATTGAGCGCCTCTTCGCCAAGAGAGGAAAACTTAGTCCTCCTACCCACAAAAAGAGAGATGAGAGAAGTGTGTGAGAATTCATCGAGTGTCATCCACTTTGTCCTCCTATTCAAAGATGAGGTGACCAAAACTAACAATCCTAATCCTCTTCCTCCAGTGTTTTCCAACTTGTTGCAGGAATTTGAGGATGTGTTTCCCGATGAGCTACCTCCCGGTCTCCCTCCTCTACGTGGCATTGAACATAGGATCGACCTCATCCCCGGCGCACCCCTTCCAAACAAGGCTCCCTACCGCGTCAACCCCGAAGAAACTAAGGAGATCCAACGGCAAGTACAACAACTCATCGACAACAAACATGTACGGGAAAGCTTAAGCCCTTGTGTTGTTCCAGTTATACTTGTGCCCAAGCAAGATGGTAGTTTTCGCATGTGCTCAGATTGTAGGACCATCAATGCTATCATCGTTCGTTATAGGCATCCCATTCCTCGCCTAGATGATATGCTAGATGAACTTAGCGGCGCCACCATTTTCTCAAAAATTGATCTTAAAAGTGGCTATTATCAAATCCGCATACAAGAAGGTGATGAATGGAAAACAACTTTCAAAACAAAATTTGGCTTGTATGAGTGGTTGGTTATGCCTATGGGTTTATTGGAAGCTCTCGGTACTTTCATGCGTCTTATGCATTGTGCTTCGTCCTTACATTGGAGTGTGTTGTGGTTTACTTCGATGACATTCTTGTTTTTCGCAAATCCATGAAAGAGCATCTAAGTCATGTTAGGGTTGTTTTGCAAACTCTTTGCAGGGAACGTCTTTATGCCAACATGAAAAAGTGCACATTTGGTGTTGACAAGCTTGTTTTCTTGGGTTTCGTCGTTTCTTCCAAGGGTGTCCATGTTGATGAATCTAAAATTGAAGCAATTAAAACTTGGCCCCAACCCACCAATTTGCAACAAGTGTGTAGCTTTCTTGGCCTTGCGGGTTTCTATCGTCGCTTTGTGAAAGACTTTAACACCATCGCCACACCTTTGCATGCTTTGAGTAAGAAAAATGCTCCTTTTGTCTGGGGACCTTTGCAATCTACCGCTTTTGATGAGCTCAAATCTTTGCTTACCCATGCTCCGATTTTTGCTTTACCCAACTTTGACAAAACTTTTGAGGTTCATTGCAATGCAAGTGGTACCGAAATTGGTTGAGTTTTGATGCAAGAAAAGCGAGCTATTGCATATTTTAGTGAAAAACTCTCCGGTGCTCAACTTAACTATCCCATCTATGACAAAGAATTGTATGCTTTAGTGCGTGTGTTGCATGTTTGGGAGCATTACCTTAGACCGCATGAGTTTGTCATACATACCGATCATGAAACACTTAAATACCTAAAAGGTCAAACTAAGTTGAGTAAACGGCATGCTAAATGGAGTGAATTCATTGAATCTTTTCCCTATGTGATCAAGTACATTAAGGGCAAAGAAAACGTGGTGGCGGATGCCCTTTCCCGCAAATGCATTTTACTTACTCAACTTGAATTGAATGTAGTTGGATTTGATCATATCAAAGATTTATATGAGAGTGATGTGACTTTTGCTACTCCTTATGCTAAGTGTGTGACGCATACTTCTTGGGAACGATATTATATCAAAGATGGTTATCTTATGAGAGCTAACAAACTATGCATTCCCGAGTCTTCTCTTCGTTTGTTACTTTTGCAAGAGGCTCACGGAGGTGAACTCATGGGACACTTTGGTCACGACAAGACTTTTGCCATGCTTTCCAAGAACTATTATTGGCCCAAGATGTTTTGCGATGTCGCCCGCTTCACCAATCGGTGCTCTACATGTTGCAAAGCTAAGTCACACTCTCAATCCCATGGTTTGCATATGCCTTTACCTATTCCACATCAACCTTGGGAAGACATTAGCATGGATTTTGTGCTTGGATTACCTAGGACTCAAAATGGCAAGGACTCTGTTTTTGTTGTTGTGGACCGATTCTCTAAAATGGCTCATTTTATCCCATGCAATAAGATAGACGATGCTTCACATGTTGCCAAACTCTTTTGTAGGGAAATCTTGAGGTTGCACAGTGTGCCAAAGACAATTGTGTCGGATCGAGACGTCAAGTTCTTAAGCTACTTTTGGAAGACGCTATGCGCCAAGCTCGGAATCAAGCTACTCTTCTCCACGGCGTATCATCCTCAAACCGATGGCCCAACGGAAGTCACCAACCGGATGCTTGCAACTCTCCTACGCGTGTTGATCAAGAAGAACATCAAGGAGTGGGAGGAGTGCCTACCCATCGCCGAGTACGCCTACAACCACACAAGACACTCTACCACCGGCAAGTCCCCCTTCGAGGTCGTCTACGGTTTCAACCCTTTGTCGCCATTGGACATCCTTCCTCTACCGCTTCAAGAACGAGCAAACATGGACGCAAGTGCAAGAGCCGCCTACCTCAAGAAGATGCATGAAGAAACACGTTCCACGATCGAGCGCCAAGTACAACGCCTCACCGCCAAGCTCAACATCAACAAGTCTCCGATGGTGTTCCAACCGGGTGATCAAGTATGGATACATCTCCGCAAGGACCACTTCCCCAAGGAACGCAAGTCCAAGCTACTTCTGAGAGCGGACGGACCATTCAAGGTGCTCACACGCTACAACGACAACGCCTACAAGGTCGACATCCCACGTGACAAGTACAACATTAGCGACATCTTCAACGTCAAAGATTTGACCAAGTACCATGGTGATGAAGAGCACGATCAGTGGTCGGATCTCTCCCAAGGGGGCGGGGGGGGGGAGATGATGCTGAGCATCCCTCAACTACCCGCACCGACACTCCATCACCACCGCTAGCACCAAGAGGACCAATGACAAGAGCACGCGCACGCAACATCGAGAACGAGGTCAATTCTATCCTCTTCGAGTTTCTTTCGGTTTCACATGAGAATTGGGTTCTACCTCAAAAAGACGTGCTATGCATTCTTAGGCACCAAGAAGACGATCGTGAGAAGGAGAAGATGGAGACTCGAGCATCCACGGAGCAAGGGAGAGGAGAGGAGAACAAGAAGAATGAAGGGGAGAAGCTCCTGGACACCCCGAGTGCCCGGACGGAAGGACCCCGGGTGCCCGGATCCAAAGACATGGGGAGGCCGAGCCCCCTGGACACCCCGGGTGCCTGGCCTCTGCCTGGGCCGCGCCCCAGCCGGCCCTGGGTGCCCGGCCCCAAGGCCCCGGGTGCCCAGCCCTCCACCTCGGCCTCCTTACCACGGGTGCCCGGCCAACTGCCCTGTACTCCGGGCCATGCCCCGCCACCATTGGCTGAGCCACCCCGGGTGCTCGGCTTGGGACCTCGTGGTGCCCGACCACTCGCCTGCCAGCCTGACTGCCGGGTGTCTCGGCCCTTAATCGGGTGCCGGTCCCGCTCAAGGCTGGCCTCGACTGTCCGGTGCAGTGCCAGTTCCTCGGTGGCCGGACCTTCTTCGGTGGACACGCTGCTTTGGGGACTTTTTGGTCCTTTGTACCCTTCTTTCTCCAAGTTTTGGCTCTAGCCTTTATATACTCATCTCCTAGCTCATTTGGAAGGTTAGCAAAGTATTTTAGATCACCAAAGAGAGCTTTGCTCCTTGTATCCCCTCGTCTTTGGAGATCAAGCCCCCACCTAGGGAAGAATCCTTTGGATTGTCAAGGCCTCCTCTTGGAGAAGATCATCATCAAGACCTCACCTAGTGGGAAGAAGTTACCTAGTGCTATTTTCCTTCAATTGTTCATGTAATCTTGTGGATCTCATGTATGCTACTCTAGTGGATGTGATATTTGTGTTTGTTTGAGTGTTTTGTTCCTTGTGTTCTTGAGTGTTCTTCCTCCTTTTCCCCTCCAAGTTTGAAAATATCTCCTCTAGGGTTTCACCCTACAACACCGCGGCAAGTGGTGAGAGACGTGGGATGGAAAGCGCGAGACATGGGGGTTTTGGGTGAGCTAGGTCGGTCAGAAGCGGGCTTGGGATCGGTCCGCACTCCCGCTAACCTCCCCATTTTTGTCTTCGGTTTGCGAAAGAAATTGCGTTCGGACCGTTTCGCGGACCGATACAAGACCGTGTTTGAGGGCTTTTTCGATGGGACAACGTGTTGCGAACGGTTGCGTGAGGTTTGAGGGTCAGCGTTGGGCGTTGGAGATGCCCTATATACGTTTCCGCTTCTGGTATATGGAGGCATGGAGTGCATTCGCTTTCTTTGAGTAAATAGCATAAAACTACTACTTTACAGGTTAGGGTTTGAAAAAACTACCGGATTTTATTTTTTCTCAGATAACTACCAAATGGGTGGTTGGCTGTTTCAAAAAACCCAAATAGTCGAATCTTTATCAGTTGATCACAATTATGACAGGTTGGGCCCACATGTAAGATAACCGTTTGTTTGACCGTTTACTTTGACCGTTAACTTACGTCTGGGTCCCATATGTCAGTTTTTGTAAAAAGCAATCGGGTCCCTACAAGTTTTCTGAAAAAGCAATCAAGTCCCTGTAAGTTTTCTGAAAAAAGCAATCAGGTCCCCGTGGCAGCCTCGAGCTCGATCCCTCGGCAGGCATCGCTCCTCCGGCCCGAATGGGCCGCAGTCGGGCCATGCCGGCCGCCGTGGCGGCGGCCGCTACCGCGCCGGGCCGCCATGCAAAGGTTTCGCCATTACCGCCGCCACGCGGTGCCTTTTGCTCGCCCGCGCCGCCGCCACGCCATGCTCGCCGCCTCATGCCACCGCCACGCCATGCCCCTCGCTTTGGCGGCTGGGCCGGCCACGCTGTTTCGCCACGGCCGCCGCCATTCTCGACGCGAGCTCCTCAAGCTCGACGCAGATGGCTCAAGGCCACCGCTAGAGTGTGTGACGAGGCCGGCCTCGTCGCAACTGCCGCCACCAAGAGTTTTCGGCCACGGCTTGGAGGAAGGGGGTCGCCGGCTCGGGAGGGGAAGAGGGTCGGCCGGCTCGGGAGAGGGGAATGGGGTCGCACAGGAGGCACAGAGGAGGAAGAGAAGAGAAGAGATAGAGAGAAAGAAGAAAGAAGGAAGAGGAAACTTACATGTGGGCCCCACATGTAAGTTAGCTGTTAAAGTAAACGGTCAAACTAACGGTTATCTTAC
This sequence comes from Aegilops bicornis, assembly GCA_021605145.1. Lineage (NCBI taxonomy): Eukaryota > Viridiplantae > Streptophyta > Magnoliopsida > Poales > Poaceae > Aegilops > Aegilops bicornis. Next base: position 277,177,018 of record CM038669.1, read on the forward strand.
ATGTGGTCCCAACTTGTCATAATCGTGATCAACTGATAAAGACTCGACAATTTGGATTTTTTGGGTTTTTTAAAACAGCAAACCACTCATTTGGTAGTTATCTGAGAAAAAATAAAATTCGGTAGTTTTATGGAACTTAGCCTGTAAAGTAGTAGTTTTATGCTATTTACTCGCTTTCTTTCGATCTTGTTTTACTCTGACAGCAAACGACTCTGCCGCCCTCCACGGTGCTGCTGCGGCGGTGGACGCCACGGAGGCAGGCGACTCCTGAAGCGAAGCGGCTACATCCAGCAGGTCCGGCGGGCCTCCCAATGGCAGCGAAAGAGGCACATCGCGCCGAAGCTCCCCTCACCGCGGATGGCCGAGGTGAGGGACGCCCGTGGGGCAGGCAAGGTTGACCGCGGCGTTGGCCCAGGCAGTCTCATCGACGATGCCAATCGTGTGGGCGGGAGGCGGACTGTGTAGGCAGCGACACCTGCGCCAGCGACACTGGCCGCGGAGAACGGCAGCTCCTTTTTTTTTTTTTGAATTTTAACAGATTTGTTCCATACTTCCAGGGTTCACTCACAAGTTACAGAAAGTAATGTGCAACATTGCACATTATGAGAGGTCAACATGACCTTAGTAGGACACTGATCATCTCGATGATGTAGACCTAAACAAGTAAACAAACAGGTGCCAACATCATGTAGTCCATAAGCGCGTTGAGCTTGCCTGGGTGCATTTGAATTGTTCTTGTGATCAATTTTGAACACTCTAGCATCTTGTTGATCAGTGAGCTGAAGATAACTCGAGATATACGGCTTGATCATCCAATGTCCTGGGAAGTTTTGAAGATCTCTTCCTGCAGCCGCTTCAGCCACTGTCTGGTTGTCCAAAATGAAGTTTGCCTTCTTAAATTTGCAAAATATGAGCGATCCATGATGCCAGCTCAAGAGCCTTTGCCTCCGCTTGCAGCTCCTTGGTGCTCACTATGTAGCCTCTATGGAAATCAGGTCTTTAACTTTTGAAACTGATTCCCTGATGCTAGCACAAGGGTTTGAGACTGAGAGGGATGGTACTGATCGATCGCCAGCCTGCAATGTTATGGCTGAACTGAAGCTGTTCCTGAAGCAAAACTTTGATGCTTGTAGGTTTATTTTTGCTAATAGCAACTGCAACAAGGTAGCACACACTCTGGTAAGTTGTGTGTGTTCTCTGAACATGTACGAGGATATGCAGGCTGAGCATGTAATCCCCCTTTTATCTGACATTGTGGCACGCGATGCTGGCTCTGATTAATGTTGTTTATTTATTTATTCATTTGGGTGCAACTAGAGAATATGTTGTTTTGATATGCAGTTTTGTTACACATAATCTAGCCAAAAGGCTTTTAAATTTGTACCTGAATGCGTAGCTGTGTATGCACTGTCAATGAGGATTTTTGCTTCTGTTTATTTGTCTCAGAGGAGTGAATTGTGTTACTAGAATAATTCCTTGGGATTAACATAATAGGATCTTGATCCCTGATTAGAACACCCTAAATATAGCGGAAGATTGCTAACTAGAATCGGCTGAGTCCATTAGCAGTAGCCCATGGCTGCACCTTGGGATCTCTGGGAGTGAGGACATGGCCAGGAAGAAGGGCAGCAGGAGGGCGACGTAGGAAACGCATAGGTTGCCGCCGGTGGTAGTCGGTCTTCTGATCACCTTGATCGTCCTTATGTTAGGATCGGTGGTTAGGAGTTTGGGTATGACCCGTACGTATGTGTATCCCACAAAGGGGTACAACCTGCTCTTCATATAGGTGGCGCTAAGGGCATGTACAATGGTTCTATCTTAGCAATGCCATATAGGATAAATGATGAGGTAGAGAAGAGAGAAATCATAAGAAAAGTCTTATCTTCTCTTATTTAAGAGAAGACAAGAGATGATCTTTTAGCACAATATGTCTCACCACGTTTTTAGGAATAGCTAGTTATTGAAGATAAGGCTAAGAGATGACCCATTGTATACACCTTTTTTGTCATCTCTAAATTATATGCAAGACTTAAGATAAGACTACCTTATCAACCATTGTACATTGCCCTAAAGGGACCAAGACTGAAACCAACGGCTGGATTTGGTGGCGGGTAAAAGGCTCCCTCTTTTCTCTCGGTCAATTACAATCTCAGATCAAAATTCCAACAAATTGGTAGTACAAATCTGCTGAGTTGAGCCTTTTTTCTTTTGGTAAGTGACAACTACACCCCGCAGTGAAAGTTTGGTGGAGCAAATCAGAAAAGCCAAGTGCCAACTGAACTTTTTCATAGAAAGCAACGCTGGGTGTTGATGGTGCTCAGTGATGGATGGACGCTGAAACTAGTTTCTCTCATGTTCTCTTCAAATTAAAAAGGTGCTGTGCTGGAAGGTTTTATGTGTACTGCATTCAGTAAACTGTGAGAAGCTAACTAGTTGTCCAATTTTATCGTCCAATTTGAGATTAGTTAGTAGAATTATTTTTCTCAAGTCTGCTTACCAGTGATTAATGGATGATCATGACAAGTCTGTTTTTTGTAACTGACAAGTCTGCTTTATTTGTTAACACTATGGTTAGTAATATTAGCTTGTATGAACTTCAGAAAACATTTGAGCAAGACTACTTGGCACAGGATGTACTGCGGATTGAGAATCTGGAAACATGAAGTGAATGAAGATTCGGCATTTGTTATCCTAATGCCTGCGGAATGTAACTGAGAGACCAGAAAATAGATTATGCAGTTAAAAGGTATTGTCCCTAGACATTTTTTGTCGCGTAAAAGCAATTCTGTGTAGAGCATCTTACATCTATGCCTATAGTCAAACCAAGCAAACGAACAGCAGAGCGCTGAAGACCCACCATTCCTTGCTGTGGATATATGCATTGCTTGCTTGCCTCTCTTTTTTTGGCAAACAACCTTGCTTTGGGCCACAGAAACGACATGAATAAGCTCCGATAGATACGTTCTGTTCTTGGTTCACAATTAAGCCCCTACCTGTATGATTAAGCTCTGGTGCATATCTGAACAGTTGCACCAGCTTGTCAACAGACACAACTTTCTTCCATATCTAATTAAAAAAAGAGGATGCTAAAGCTTAAGAAACACATTATAAGATTAAAAAGAAATGTAAATATGGGGTGAAATAGGAGGTACCTCTCCATCAATCAAAAGCTGCATCGCCAAAATAGCTGTTCTCAACCCGAAAGGTTGGTTGGAATATATGAATCCCCTTATATGTTAGAGCAACTCCAGCCGCGTCCCCAACAGCCTCTCCCCCCCCCCCCCTCCCCCCAAGGGGATTTGTTAGCGCCGGCGCCCGAAAACCGGTTCAGTCGCGTCCCCAGGAGCCTGTTTTTCGCCGGTTAGGCCCGAAATTGGCGCCGGCGGACCCAGGCCGAACCCGGCGCGCTGGGAGGCGCCGGGGCAATCGTTTTTTGCACGAACGAACAGCAGGCCCGCTGAGTCAGCGACCCCCGCCGAGCCGTCCTCACAACACCTCGGTTTCCCGCGGGGAATCAATGCCAAGGTTGCCGCCGGTCAGCCTTCCATCGATTCCTCACGGGCCGGCGTAGTGCCGCGACGCGCTCCCTCCCGCCACACGTACACACAACGCCGCCCCCCTCCCCTCGCCGCTATATAAAGCAGCACCTCCCTCGCCGGAGGACGCACCCGCCCGCAGCCCCCTCTTTCCCTGTGCACAGCCGCCACGGACGAACTCTTTCCTCTCTCTCCCCGTTCAAAGCCGCCGCAGAAGATGGGCGAGAGGTTCCCCGACGATGGGGCGGCGGCCAATGGCTTCGGCCACCGCTCGCTGCACGAGTGGGAAGCCCACCTCCTGTATGAAGCCAACATCCCGGCGCCTCCCGACATGCGCGTGCCGGGGCGGTGGAGGCTCAGCGCCGGGCGCCCCTGCGCGTTTCGCCGCTCGACATGACGCGCTTCGACCATTTAACGACGCAGGTCGAAGCGCAGGCGGCGCTGCCGACGGAGGGAGCAGCGGCCTTCCCGAGTACACCGCCGCAACTGGGAGGCGGGCGGCGATGGACGCCGGCAGCGACGCTGGCCGGGTTTCACTAATAACGCACCTGTGGTGCGGGCTACCAAGAACAGCTACGGCCGACGCCAGGCGGGCGCCTGCCGCAGACGCTTCCACGCTGCCCTTCCAAGATTTCGGCGGCGGCAACGAGCCGCTGCTGACGCATCTTTACCGCCTTCGTCTCGCCGAGCGGCGATTAATGGATGCCGAGGAGGACCGTTTTCTTCCTCCTCCTCCCGCCTCCTCCCACTCCGGTCGCCGGGCGCTTCAGGCCAAGGTTGAGCCAGCGGAGATGCTGCCGCGCGCACTCCAGCAGCGCAGATCGCTATCAACGAAGGGGCGCGGCCTCCTCGCTCCCTCCCAGCCTTCATCAAGCAAGACGGTTGCCGCTTGCCGCGGAAGACGGAGCTGTGTCTCACTGCTCAAGACGGAGCCGGGGTTCGACGACGCGCGCCATGAAGTGGACGCGGAGGATCGGCGCTGCCGGAGTTGGAGCGCCAGCCGCGCTTTAGAGGAGATCAGCCGGCTACCGGGGTCAAGGATGAGGAGGCGCTGGTTGTTGACGACAATGACGACCACACGCCGCCACCGGGTCTGGCTAGGCTAATTTTAGGGGTTCAAGAAGGGTGCCAAGTGAAGGAGGAGAAGGACGCATTTAAGACAACAACAACAACAACAACAACAACAACAACAACAACAAATAACAACAACAACAATAACAACAACAACAACAATAAATAACAACAACAATAACAATAACAATAATAACAACAATAAAGAATAAAGAATAACAAAGAATAATAAAGAATAAAGAATAAAGAATAAAGAATAAAGAATAAAGAATAAAGAATAAAGAATACTAATAAAGAATAATTAACAAAGAATAAAGAATAAAGAATAAAGAATAAAGAATAATAATAAAGACTAAAGAATAAAGACTAAAGAATAACAATAAAGAATAACAATAATAAAGAATAATAAAGAATAAAGAATAAAGAATAAAGAATAAAGAATAAAGAATAAATAACAATAAATAACAACAACAATAAATAACAAATAACAACAACAACAACAAATAAATAAATAACAACAACAACAATAACAATAAATAACAACAACAAATAAATAACAATAACAACAATAAATAACAACAATAAAGAATAAGAATAAAGAATAAAGAATAAAGAATAAAGAATAAAGAATAAAGAATAAAGAATAAAGAATAAAGAAGAATAAATAACAATAACAACACTAATAACAAGAATAACAAAGAATAACAATAAAGAATAAATAACAATAAAGAATAACAATAAAGAATAACAACAAAGAATAACAATAAAGAATAAATAACAATAACACTAACAATAAAATAAGAATAAAAATAAAGAATAACAATAAATAAATAACAACAATAATAAATAACAACAAATAACAACAACAATAACAATAACAATAAAGAATAACAATAAAGAATAACAAAGAATAACAAGAATAAATAAGAATAAGAAAGAATAATAAAGAATAATAAAGAATAATAAAGAATAATAAAGAATAAAGAAGAATAAAGAATAAAGAATAAAGAATAAATAAAGAAGAAGAATAAAGAATAACAATAAATACAATAACAATAAATAACAATAACAAATAACAATAAATAAATAACAAATAACAATAACAATAACAATAACAATAACAAATAATAAAGAATAAATAAAGAATAATAAAGAAGAATAACAAGAAAGAATAAATAAAGAATAACAACAAAGAATAATAAAGAATAAATAACAAGAATAAAGAATAAATAAATAACAACAAAGAATAAATAACAACAATAAATAACAACAATAAATAACCAAAGAATAACAATAAGAATAACAAAGAAGAAGATTAAAGAATAAAGAAGAAGAAGAAGAAAGAATAAAGAAGAATAACAAGAAGAATAATAACAATAAAGAATAATAAAGAAAGAATAATAAAGAAGATCAATAAAGAAGAATAATAGCAAATAATAAAGAATAACAATAAAGAATAAAGAATAAAGAATAACAATAAAGAATAAAGAATAACAAAGAATAACAAAGAATAACAATAATAAAGAATAACAATAAATAACAATAAAGAAGAATACTCAAAGAATAAGAAAGAATAATAAAGAAGAATAACAATAAAGAATAACAAAGAAGAATAATAAAGAAGAATAATAAAGAATAATAAAGAATAAATAACAATAAAGAATAACAATAAAGAATAAATAATAAAGAAGAATAACACTAACAATAAAGAATAACAAAGAATAATAAAGAATAACAAAGAATAATAAAGAATAACAATAAAGAATAAAGAATAAAGAAGAATAAAGAATAAAGAAAGAATAAAGAATAACAAAGAATAAATAACAAAGAATAAATAACAAAGAATAACAATAACAAAAACAACAATAACAATAAATAACAATAAAAGAATAAAGAAAGAATAACAAAGAATAACAAAGAATAATAAAGAAGAATAATAAAGAATAATAAAGAATAACAAAGAATAACAAAGAATAAATAACAATAAAGAATAACAAAGAATAACAATAACAACAATAATAACAAATAACAAAGAATAAAGAATATCAATAAAGAATAAAGAATAAATAATAAAGAATAATAAAGAAGAATAAATAACAAAGAATAACAACAATAACAATAACAAAGAATAAAGAATAAAGAATAAAGAATAAAGAATAAAGAAGAAAGAATAAAGAATAAAGAATAAAGAATAAAGAATAAAGAAGAAGAATAAAGAAGAAAGAATAAAGAAGAATAACAAAGAATAAAGAATAAAGAATAAAGAATAAAGAATAAAGAATAAATAATAAAGAATAAATAACAACAATAACAACAATAACCAAAGACAACAACAAAGAATAATAAAGAAGAAGATTTAGTAATAAAGAAGAAGAAGAAGAAGAATAAAGAAATAATAAAGAAGAAAGAATAACAAAGAATAATAAAGTAAAGAATAACAAGAAGAATAATAGCAAAGAATAACAAAGAATAACAATAAAGAATAACAATAAAGAATAAAGAATAACAATAAAGAATAGCAAATAAATAACAAAGAATAAAGAATAACAAATAAAGAATAAAGAATAAAGAATAATAATAATAACAACAAGAATAAATAACAAAGAATAAAGAATAAATAAACAAAGAATAAAGAATAAAGAATAATAATAACAATAAAGAATAATAAATAAAGAATAAAGAAGAAGAAGAATAAAGAAAAGTAACAAGAATAAAGAATAAAGAATAAAGAAGAATAAAGAATAAAGAATAAAGAATAAAGAATAAAGAAGAATAATAAAGAATAAAGAAGAAGAATAATAAAGAATAAAGAATAAAGAATAAAGAAGAATAATAAAGACTAAAGAAGAATAAAGAAGAAGAATAAAGAATAACAAAGAATAATTAATAAAGAATAACAACAAAGAATAAATAATAAAGAATAAATAACAACAACAACAATAAATAACAACAATAACAACAATAACAACAACAACAATAAATAAATAAATAACAACAACAACAATAACAATAACAACAACAACAATAAATAAATAAACAACAATAAATAACTACAAATACAATAACTACAACAACAATAACAATAAAGAATAACAATAAAGAATAAAGAATAAAGAATAAAGAATAAAGAATAACAACAACAACAATAACACTAACAATAAAGAATAACAAAGAAAAATAAAGAATAAATAACAAAGAATAACAATAAAGAATAACAAAGAATAAATAATAAAGAATAAATAATAATAAATAACAATAATAACAATAAATAACCAAAGAATAAATAATAAAGAATAACAAGAAGAAGAAGATTCAAGAATAAAGAAGAAGAAGAAGAATAATAAAGAAGAATAACAATAAAGAATAATAAAGAAGAATAACAAGAAGATCAATAAAGAAAGAATAACAAAGAATAACAAAGAATAACAATAAAGAATAAAGAATAAGAATAAATAATAAAGAATAAAGAATAAAGAATAAAGAATAAAGAAGAATAACAAAGAATAACAATAAAGAATAATAATAATAACAAAGAAGAAGAAGACTAAAGAATAAAGAAGAATAACAAAGAAGAATAATAATAAAGAATAATAAGAAGAATAATAAAGAAAGAATAACAAAGAATAATAAAGAATAATAACAAAGAATAAATAATAAAGAATAACAATAAAGAAAGAATAACACTAAAGAATAAATAAAAGTAAATAAAGAAGAATAAATAACAAAGAATAACAACAATAAAGAATAACAAAGAATAATAAAGAATAATAAAGAATAATAAAGAATAAAGAAGAATAAAGAATAAAGAATAAAGAATAAAGAAGAAGAATAAAGAAAGAATAAAGAATAAAGAATAACACAACAACAAAGAATAACAACAATAAAGAATAACAATAAATAACAACAACAACAACAATAAATAACAACAACAACAACAACAACAACAACAACAACAACAACAATAACAATAAATAACAACAACAACAACAACAAATAACAACAACAATAACAACAATAATAATAACAAAGAAGAAGAATAAGAAAGAATAAATAAAGAATAATAAAGAATAACAATAAAGAATATCAAAGAATAACAAAGAATAACAAAGAATAAATAAAGAATAACAAAGAATAACAATAATAAAGAATAATAAAGAATAACAAAGAAGAATAAATAATAATAAAGAATAATAAAGAATAAAGAATAAAGAATAAAGAATAAAGAATAAAGAATAAAGAATAAAGAATAACAAAGAATAAAGAATAACAAAGAATAAAGAATAAAGAATAAAGAATAAAGAAGAATAAATAAATAAATAAATAATTCAATAACAAGAATAACAAAGAATAAATAAAGAATAAATAAAGAATAAATAAATAAAGAATAAATAATAAAGAATAACAATAACAAGAATAACAATAAAGAATAACAAATAACAATAACACTAAATAAAACAAAGAATAAAAAATAAGAAATAAATAACAACAAATAACAATAACAATAAATAACAATAAATAACAACAATAACAACAATAACAATAACAAATAACAATAAAGAATAACAAGAATAATAAAGAATAAAGAAAGAATAATAAATAAGAATAACAAGAATAACAAAGAATAATAAAGAATAAAGAAGAATAAAGAATAAAGAATAAAGAATAACAAAGAAAGAAGAATAAAGAATAACAACAACAAATAACAATAACAACAACAAATAATAAATAAATAACAACAATAACAACAACAACAAATAACAATAACAAATAACAAATAAATAACAACAACAACAATAACAAAGAATAACAATAAAGAATAACAAAGAAGAATAATAAAGAAGAATAATAAAGAATAACAATAACAAAGAATAACAAGAATAAATAACAAAGAATAAAGAATAACAACAACAATAAAGAATAAATAACAACAAATAACAACAAATAACAACAACAACCAAAGAATAACAATAAAGAATAACAAAGAAGAAGATTAAAGAATAAAGAAAGAAGAAAGAAAGAATAAAGAAAGAATAACAAGAAAGAATAAATAACAAAGAATAATAAGAAGAATAACATAAAGATCAACAAAGAAGTAAATAATAAAGAATAACAATAATAAAGAATAAAGAATAAAGAATAAATAACAATAAAGAATAAAGAATAACAAAGAATAACAAAGAATAACAATAAAGAATAACAATAACAACAATAAAGAAGAATAATTAAAGAATAAAGAAGAATAACAAAGAAGAATAATAATAAAGAATAATAAAGAAGAATAAATAAAGAAGAATAACAAAGAATAACAAAGAATAACAATAAAGAATAAATAACAAAGAATAAATAACAATAAAGAAGAATAACACTAACAATAAAGAATAACAAAGAATAACAAAGAATAAATAAAGAATAATAAAGAATAATAAAGAATAAATAATAAAGAATAAAGAATAAAGAAGAATAAAGAATAAAGAAGAAGAATAAATAAAGAATAATAAAGAATAACAATAACAAAGAATAACAATAAAGAATAACAATAACAATAAAAATAAATAATAACAATAATAACAATAACAAGAATAAAGAAGAATAACAAAGAATAATAAAGAATAACAAGAATAATAATAAAGAATAACAAGAATAACAAAGAATAAATAAAGAATAACAATAAAGAATAAATAACAATAAATAACAATAACAAGAATAAATAATAAATAACAATAACAATAACAAAGAATAAAGAATATCAATAAAGAATAAAGAATAACAATAAAGAAGAATAAATAAGAAAGAATAAATAACAAAGAATAACAATAAATAATAAAGAATAAAGAATAAAGAATAAAGAATAAAGAATAAAGAAGAAAGAATAAAGAATAAAGAATAAAGAATAAAGAATAAAGAAGAAGAATAAGAAAGAAGAATAAGCAAAGAATAACAAAGAATAAAGAATAAAGAATAAAGAATAAAGAATAAATAACAACAAATAAAGAATAACAACAATAACAACAACCAAAGACAATAACAAAGAATAACAAGAAGAAGAAGATTTAGCAATAAGAAGAAGAAGAAGAATAAAGAAAGAATAACAAAGAAGAATAAATAATAAAGAATAACAAAGAAGAATAACAAGAAAGAATAATAGCAAAGAATAAATAACAAGAATAAATAACAAGAATAACAATAAAGAATAAAGAATAACAATAAAGAAGAATAGTAAATAACAACAAAGAATAAAGAATAACAAAATAAAGAATAAAGAATAAAGAATAATAATAAATAATAAAGAATAACAACAAAGAATAAAGAATAACAATAAAGAATAAAGAATAAAGAATAATAATAACAATAAAGAATAATAAATAAAGAATAAAGAAGAAGAAGAATAAAGAAAAGTAATAAAGAATAAAGAATAAAGAATAAAGAAGAATAAAGAATAAAGAATAAAGAATAAAGAATAAAGAAGAATAACAAAGAATAAAGAAGAATAATAAAGAATAAAGAATAAAGAATAAAGAAGAATAATAAAGACTAAAGAAGAATAAAGAAGAAGAATAAAGAATAACAAAGAATAATTAACAAAGAATAACAATAACAACAATAACAATAAAGAATAAATAACAACAATAACAAATAACAACAATAACAACAACAACAACAAATAACAACAACAACAACAACAACAACAACAACAACAAATAACAAATAAATAAATAAATAACAACAACAACTACAACAATAACTATAAATAAATAAATAATAATAAAGAATAACAATAAAGAATAAAGAATAAAGAATAAAGAATAAATAACAACAACAACAATAACACTAACAATAAAGAATAACAAGAAAAAAATAAAGAATAAATAATAAAGAATAACAACAAAGAATAACAAAGAATAAATAATAAAGAATAAATAACAATAAATAAATAACAACAATAACCAAAGAATAACAATAAAGAATAACAAAGAAGAAAGACTAAAGAATAAAGAAGAAAGAAGAAAGAATAACAAAGAAGAATAACAATAAAGAATAACAAGAAGAATAATAAAGAAAGATTAATAAAGAAGAATAACAAAGAATAACAAAGAATAACAATAAAGAATAAAGAATAAAGAATAACAATAAAGAATAAAGAATAAAGAATAAAGAATAAAGAAAGAATAACAAAGAATAAATAACAAAGAATAATAATAACAATAAAGAAGAAAGACTTCAAAGAATAAAGAAGAATAATAAAGAAGAATAAATAATAAAGAATAATAAAGAAGAATAATAAAGAAGAATAACAAAGAATAATAAAGAATAACAATAAAGAATAAAGAATAACAATAAAGAATAACAATAACAAAGAAGAATAACACCAAAGAATAAATAAAAGTAATAAAGAAGAATAACAATAATAAAGAATAAATAACAAAGAATAACAAAGAATAATAAAGAATAACAAAGAATAATAAAGAATAAAGAAGAATAAAGAATAAAGAATAAAGAATAAAGAAGAAGAATAAAGAAAGAATAAAGAATAAAGAATAACACAACAACAAGAATAATAAATAACAATAAGAATAAATAACAACAACAAATAACAACAATAACAATAAATAACAATAATAACAATAAATAAATAAATAACAAATAAATAAATAACAACAATAAATAAATAACAACAATAACAACAACAACAATAACAACAATAACAATAAATAAATAACAATAAATAACAATAAATAATAACAATAATAATAACAAAGAATAATAAGAAAGAATAATAAAGAATAACAAGAATAAATAATAAAGAATAACAAAGAATAACAAAGAATAAATACTAAAGAATAAATAACAAAGAATAATAAAGAATAACAAGAATAAATAATAACAAGAATAAATAACAAAGAACAATAACAAAGAATAACAAGAAGAATAACAAGAATAAAGAATAAAGAAGAATAAAGAATATCAATAAAGAATAAAGAATAATAATAAAGAATAAAGAATAAAGAATAAAGAATAAAGAATAAAGAATAAAGAATAAAGAATAAAGAATAAAGAATAACAAGAATAAAGAATAAAGAATAAAGAATAAAGAATAAAGAATAAAGAATAAAGAATAAGAAGAAGAAGAATAAAGAATAAAGAATAAAGAATAAAGAATAAGAAGCAAAGAATAACAAGAACAAATAAAGAATAATAAAGAATATAACAAGAATAAGAATAAAGAATAAAGAATAAAGAATAAATAACAACAAGAATAAATAACAACAATAAATAACAACAACAATAATAAAGACAATAACAAGAATAACAAAGAAGAAGATTAAGAAGAATAAGAATAAGAAGAAAGAAGAATAATAAAGAATAAATAAAGAAAGAATAATAAGAAAGAATAACAATAAAGAATAATAAAGAATAAATAACAAGAATAAATAAATAACAAAGAATAATAAATAACAATAAGAATAAAGAATAATAACAAGAATAAAGAATAACAAGAATAAAGAATAAATAATAAAGAATAAAGAATAATAACAATAACAATAATAAAGAATAAATAAATAAATAAAGAATAAATAAACAAAGAATAAAGAATAAAGAATAACAATAACAAAGAATAACAATAAAGAATAAAGAAGAAGAAGAATAAAGAATAAGAATAAGAAGAATAAAGAATAAAGAATAAAGAATAAAGAATAAAGAAGAAGAATAAAGAATAAAGAATAAAGAATAAAGAATAAAGAATAAAGAATAAAGAATAATACAAGAAGAAGAATAAAGAAGAATAATAACAAAGAAAGAAAGAATAAAGAAGAATAACAAAGAATAAAGAATAAAGAATAACAAGAATAACAAGAATAATAAAGAATAGAATAAAGAATAAAGAATAACAAAGAATAAAGAATAACAACAAGAATAACAACAACAATAACAAATAACAATAACAAATAACAATAACAAATAAATAACAACAACAATAACAACAATAACAATAAATAATAACAATAACAATAACAATAACAACAATAAATAAATAAATAAATAACAATAACAATAACAACAAATAACAATAACAACAATAAATAAATAAATAACAATAAATAAATAACAACAATAAATAACAATAAATAATAATAAATAACAATAAATAAATAAATAAATAACAAAGAATAAATAAATAAATAAATAAAGAATAAAGAATAATAAAGAATAATAATAAAGAATAACAATAAATAACAATAAAGAATAACAATAAAGAATAACAACAAGAATAAAGAATAACAATAACAAGAATAACAATAAAGAATAACAAAGAATAAAGAATAAAGAATAAATAATAAAGAATAAATAATAAAGAATAACAATAAATAACAATAAAGAATAACAATAAAGAATAACAATAAAATAAATAACAACAAGAATAATAACAATAAATAACAACAAGAACAACATAATAACAATAATAAATAAATAAATAATAACAATAATAAATAAATAACAAATAAATAACAATAACAATAAATAACAATAACAATAAATAACAATAACAACAACAATAATAAATAACAATAAATAAATAACAAATAATAAATAAATAAATAAATAAATAAATAACAACAATAACAATAACAATAAATAAATAACAATAATAATAAAGAATAATAAGAATAAATAACAAGAATAAAGAAGAATAAAGAAAGAATAACAAAGAATAAAGAATAAGAATAAGAAAGAATAAAGAATAATAAAGAATAACAAATAAATAAATAACAATAAATAAATAACAATAAATAAATAAATAACAACAATAAATAACAATAACAATAACAATAAATAACAATAACAAATAAATAAATAAATAAATAAATAACAATAAATAACAAATAAATAACAAATAATAACAACAAATAAATAACAATAAATAAATAACAACAACAATAACAACAATAAATAAATAACAACAACAACAATAACAATAAATAACAATAACAATAACAACAACAACAATAACAATAAATAACAAAGAATAACAAAGAATAATAAAGAATAACAAGAAAGAATAAAGAACAATAAATAAAGAATAACAATAAAGAATAAATAATAAAGAATAATAAAGAAGAATAAAGAAAAAGAATAACAATAACAAGAATAACAATAAAGAATAACAAAGAATAACACTAAAGAATAAAGAATAAAGAATAAATAACAAAGAATAAATAACAACAATAAATAAATAAAGAATAACAATAAAGAATAATAAGAAGAAGAAGACAAAGAATAAAGAAGAAAGAAGAAGAATAAATAATAAAGAATAAATATCAAGAATAAATAATAAAGAATAATAAAGAAGAACAATAAAGAATAACAAAGAAGATCAAGAATAAAGAATAAATAAAGAATAAAGAATAAAGAATAAAGAATAAATAAGAATAAAGAATAAATAATAAAGAATAAGAATAAAGAATAAAGAATAGAAGAATAAATAAAAAGAATAACAATAACAACAAATAAATAAAGAACAACAACAAATAATAAAGAAGAATATTCAAAGAATAAAGATAAGAATAAATAAAGAAGAATAAAGAATAACAATAAAGAATAACAATAAAGAATAATAAAGAATAACAAAGAATAAATAACAAAGAATAAATAAATAAGAATAACAATAAGAAGAATAAAGAATAACAAAGAATAACAATAAAGAATAAAGAAAGAATAAATAACAAAGAATAACAAAGAATAACAAAGAATAACAAAGAATAATAAAGAATAAAGAATAAAGAATAAAGAATAAGAATAAAGAATAAAGAATAAAGAATAAAGAATAAAGAATAACAAAGAATAACAACAAGAATAAATAACAAAGAATAAATAAATAACAAATAAATAAATAACAATAATAAATAATAATAAGAATAAATAAGAATAAAGAATAAAGAATAACAAGAAAGAATAACAAAGAAGAATAAAGAATAAAGAAAGAATAACAAAGAATAAATAAAGAATAACAAAGAATAACAACAATAAATAAATAAATAACAAGAATAACAAATAAATAACAACAATAACAAAGAATAAAGAATATCAACAAAGAATAACAACAAAGAATAAATAAAGAAAGAATAACAAAAGCAACAATAAATAACAACAAGAAGAATAAAGAATAAATAAAGAATAAAGAATAAAGAAGAAGAATAAAGAATAAAGAATAAAGAATAAAGAATAAAGAAGAAGAATAAAGAAAAGAAGAATAAGAAAGAATAATAAAGAATAATAAAGAATAAAGAATAAAGAATAAAGAATAAAGAATAACAAATAAAGAATAACAAATAATAAATAACAAATAACAATAACAACAATAAAGACAACAATAAAGAAAGAATAATAAAGAAGAAGAATAACAAAGAAGAAGAAGAAGAATAACAAAGAATAAATAACAAAGAATAATAAGAATAACAAGAATAACAAGAAGAATAATAAAGAAGAATAATAGCAAAGAATAACAAAGAATAAATAAATAAGAATAAATAATAAAGAATAAAGAATAAATAATAAAGAATAGCAAATAAATAAATAAAGAATAAAGAATAACAAATAAAGAATAAAGAATAAAGAATAATAACAATAAATAAAGAATAAATAACAAAGAATAAAGAATAACAAATAAAGAATAAGAATAACAATAAAGAATAATAACAAATAACAAAGAATAACAATAAATAAAGAATAAGAAGAAAGAATAACAAAGAAAAGTAACAAAGAATAAAGAATAACAACATAACAATAAATAACAACAATAAATAACAACAATAACAACAATAAATAACAAATACAATAACAAATAATAAATAAATAAATAACAATAAATAAATAACAAATAACAACAATAAATAAATAACAATAAATAAATAAATAACAATAAATAACAACAATAACAATAAATAACAATAAATAACAAATAACAACAATAACAACAATAACAATAAATAACAACAAATAAATAAATAACAACAATAACAATAAAGAATAAAGAATAAAGAATAAAGAAAGAATAAGCAAAGAAGAATAACAATAAATAATAAAGAATAAATAATAAAGAATAACAATAAATAACAACAACAACAACAACATAATAAATAAATAACAAATAACAACAACAATAACAATAAATAACAACAATAACAATAAATAACAATAACAACAAATAACAACAATAAATAAATAAATAAATAACAATAAAGAATAATAAAGAATAAATAAGAATAACAAGAAGAATAACAAAGAATAATAAATAACAATAACAATAACAACAAGAATAAATAATAAATAACAATAATAAAGAATAAATAAAGAAGAATAATAAAGAAGAATAATAAAGAATAACAATAAAGAATAATAATAAGAATAACAAAGAATAAAGAATAAAGAATAAAGAATAAAGAATAAATAAAGAAGAATAACAACAATAAATAAATAAAGAATAACAATAACAAATAAATAACAATAACAATAAAGAAGAAGATAGAAGACTAAAGAAGAAGAAGAATAAAGAATAAAGAATAACAAAGAAGAATAATAACAAGAATAAAGAAGAATAACAAGAAGATCAAATAACAAAGAATAACAAAAATAACAAAGAATAAAGAATAAAGAATAAAGAATAAAGAATAAGAAGAAGAATAAGAACAAATAACAATAAAGAATAAATAATAAAGAACAATAAAGAAGAATATCAAAGAATAAAGAAGAATAAAGAAGAAGAATAACAATAAAGAATAATAAAGAAGAATAATAAAGAAAGAATAATAAAGAATAATAAAGAATAAATAACAAAGAATAACAAGAATAAAGAATAACAATAAGAAAGAATAACACTAAAGAATAAATAATAAAAGAATAAAGAAGAAGAATAACAATAAATAATAAAGAATAACAAAGAATAACAAAGAATAATAATAAAGAATAAGAATAAAGAATAAAGAAAGAATAAAGAATAAAAGAAGAATAAAGAATAATAAAGAATAACAATAAATAAATAATAAAGAATAAATAAATAAATAAATAACAACAATAATAATAATAAAGAATAAAGAATAAATAACAAAGAATAATAAGAACAATAAAGAATAAGAAGAATAAAGAATAATAAAGAATAATAAAGAATAACAATAATAAAGAATAATAAAGAAGAATAACAAAGAATAACAACAATAACAAGAATAAAGAAGAATAAAGAATAAAGAATAAAGAATAACATAAAGAATAACAAATAAAGAATAAATAAATAAATAAAGAATAACAACAAATAATAAGAATAAAGAATAAAGAATAAAGAATAAAGAATAAAGAATAAAGAATAAGAATAATAGAAGAAAGAATAACAAGAAGAATAAAGAATAACAATAAAGAATAAATAAGAATAAAGAATAACAAATAAAGAAGAATAAATAACAAAGAATAAATAAGATAACAATAAATAAGAATAACAAATAACAATAACAAAGAATAAATAATAAATAAAGAATAAAGAAATAAAGAATAAAGAATAAAGAATAAGAATAAAGAAGAATAAGAAAGAATAAAGAATAAAGAATAATAAAGAAGAATAATAAAGAATAAAGAATAAATAAATAAATAACAAATAATAAAGAATAACAAGAATAACAAAGAATAAAAGAATAACAATAAATAATAAATAACAAAGAATGAATAATAACAAAGAATAAAGAACAAAGAATAATAACAAAGAAGAATAATAACAACAAAGAATAAAGAATAATAAAGAAGAATAAAGAATAAGAATAATAATAACAATAACAAGAATAATAATAAATAAAGAAGAATAAAGAATAAAGAATAACAGTAATAAAGAACAAAGAATAAAGAATAAAGAATAAAGAATAAAGAATAAGAATAAGAATAACAGAAAGAATAAAGAAGAAGAATAATAAGAAGAAAGAATAAGAAAGAATAAATAAAGAATAACAATAAGA
The DNA here is from genome assembly GCA_021605145.1 of Aegilops bicornis. Classification (NCBI taxonomy): domain Eukaryota; kingdom Viridiplantae; phylum Streptophyta; class Magnoliopsida; order Poales; family Poaceae; genus Aegilops; species Aegilops bicornis. The sequence goes on from CM038669.1 coordinate 277,195,616, forward strand.
ATAAAGAATAAAGAATAAATAACAATAATAAAGAATAATAAAGAATAACAATAACAATAACAATAAAGAATAAATAACAAAGAATAATAATAAAGAATAAATAACAATAATAAAGAATAAAGAATAAAGAATAAAGAATAAAGAAGAATAAATAAAGAATAACAAAGAATAAATAATAACAATAACAATAACAATAACAAAGAATAAATAACAACAACAAATAACAACAACAACAAAGAATAACAAGAATAAATAACAAAGAATAACAATAAAGAATAAATAATAAAGAATAACAATAAAGAATAAATAAATAACAATAATAAATAACAACATAATAAATAACAAAGAATAACAATAAATAATAAATAACAACAATAAATAAATAACAAATAACAATAACAACAATAACAATAACAATAAATAACAACAATAAATAACAACAACAATAACAATAATAACAAGAATAAAGAATAAATAATAAAGAATAAAGAATAAAGAATAAAGAATAAAGAATAAAGAATAAAGAATAAATAACACTAACAATAACAAGAATAACAACAAAGAATAACAAAGAATAAAGAATAACAAAGAATAAACAATAAAGAATAACAAAGAACAACAACAGAATAAATAACAAAATAACAATAAAGAATAATAACAAAGAATAACAATAAGAAGAATAACAAAGAATAAGATAAAAGAATAATAATAAAGAAATAAAGAATAACAAGAATAATAACAAAGAATAACAAATAAGATCAATAAAGAATAGAAAGAATAACAAAAGAATAAATAAAGAATAACAAAGAATAAAGAATAAATAATAACAATAATAAAGAATAAAGAATAAAGAATAATAAATAATAAAGAATAATAAAGAATAAATAAAGAATAACAACAAGAATAACAATAACAATAATAATAAGAAGAAGAAAGAATAAGAAAGAATAAGAATAAAGAATAATAATAAAGAATAATAAAGAAGAATAACAAAGAAAGAATAAATAAAAGAATAAATAAAGAATAGAATAACAATAAGAATAACAATAAAGAATAAATAACAAAGAAGAATAATACCAAAGAACAATAACAAAGAATAAAGAAAGAACAACAACAAGAAAGAATAACAATAATAACAAAGAACAATAAAGAATAACAAGAATAACAAATAATAAAGAAGAATAATAAAGAATAAAGAATAAAGAATAAGAATAACAAGAAGAATAAAGAATAAAGAACAAGAATAAATAACAAGAATAACAAAGAATAACAATAAAGAATAAATAATAAATAAAGAATAACAACAACAACAACAACAAATAACAATAAATAAATAAATAAATAACAACAACAACAATAACAATAACAACAAATAAATAAATAATAACAATAAATAACAATAACAACAGAATAACAAAGAATAATAAAGAAATAAATAACAAAGAATAACAAAGAATAAATAACAAAGAATAACAAGAATAAATAATAATAAATAAAGAATAACAATAAAGAATAAATAAAGACAAAGAAATAAGAAAGAATAACAATAATAAAGAATAACAAAGAATAGTCAATAAAGAATAACAATAAAGAATAAAGAATAAATAACAATAATAAAGAAGAATAAAGAATAAAGAATAAAGAATAAGAATAAAGAATAAAGAATAAAGAATAAAGAATAAGAGAATAAGAATAAAGAATAAGAAGAATAAAGAATAAAGAATAATAAAGAATAAAGAATAATAACAGAATAAAGAAGATAACAAAGAATAAAGAATAAAGATAAAGAATAAAGAATAAAGAATAACAAAGAAGAATAACAAATAGAATAACAAAGAAAATAACAAGAAAGAACAATAACAAGAATAACAAAGAAGAAGACCAAAGAATAACAAGAATAAAGAAGAATAAAGAAGAATAATAATAAAGAATAAATAATACAATAACAATAATAAAGAAAGAATAAATAACAAATAAGAATAACAATAAAGAATAAAGAATAAATAAAGAATAGCAATAAATAAAGAATAAATAAAGAATAAAGAATAAATAATAAAGAATAAAGAATAACAATAAAGAATAATAAATAACAAAGAATAAGAATAAAGAATAAAGAATAACAAAGAATAATAAAGAATAACAATAATAAAGAATAAAGAATAATAAAGAAAGAATAAAGAATAATAACAATAAAGAATAATAAGAATAAAGAATAAAGAAGAAGAAGAATAAAGAATAAAGAATAAAGAATAAAGAAGAATAAAGAAGAAGAAGAAGAATAACAAGAATAAAGAATAAGAATAAGAATAAGAAGAATAATAACAATAACAATAAAGAAGAACAAATAATAAAGAATAACAACAACAACAATAACAGAATAATAACAATAACAACAACAACAACAACAATAAATAACAACAACAATAACAAATAAATAACAACAACAAATAAATAACAACAACAACAACAACAACAATAACAACAACAACAATAATAATAAATAACAACAATAACAACAACAACAACAACAACAAATAACAACAATAACAACAATAAAGAATAACAATAAATAAATAACAACAAATAACAACAACAACAACAAATAACAAATAATAAATAAATAACAACAAATAACAACAATAAAGAATAACAACAATAAAGAATAAATAATAAAGAATAACAACAATAACAACAATAAATAAATAACAATAAAGAACAATAACAATAAATAACAACAAATAATAACAATAAATAAAGAATAAAGAATAAAGAAGAATAACAAATAAAGAATAAAGAATAAATAAAGAATAACAATAATAAAGAATAACAATAAATAACAAAGAATAAATAACAATAAAGAATAACAACAACAATAAGAATAACAAGAATAACAACAAGAATAAAGAATAAAGAATAACAACAAGAATAAGAAGAATAAAGAATAAAGAATAAATAATAATAAAGAAGAATAACAAGAAATAACAAGAATAAATAATAAAGAATAAAGAATAACAATAAAGAATAAATAACAACAAATAATAAATAAAGAATAACAACAATAACAAAGAATAACAAATAATACAATAAATAACAACAACAAAGAATAACAACAAAGAATAACAACAATAAATAAACAACAAATAAAGAATAACAATAACAACAAATAATAAGAATAAATAAAGAATAAAGAATAAAGAATAACAATAACAATAAATAACAAATAACAAATAAAGAATAAAGAATAAATAAATAAAGAATAAAGAATAAAGAATAATAATAATAAGAATAAAGAATAAAGAATAAAGAATAAAGAATAAAGAATAAAGAATAATAATAAGAAGAATAAAGAAGAAGAAGAATAAGAAGAAGAAGAATAATAAAGAAGAATAATAAAGAAGAATAACAAAGAATAACAAGAATAAATAATAACAATAAAAGAATAACAATAAAGAATAACATAAATAACAACAATAAATAAATAATAAAGAATAAATAAATAACAATAAAGAATAATAAACAATAACAAAGAATAACAGAATAACAATAAAGAATAACAAGAACAATAAATAAAGAATAACAAATAAATAAATAAATAAATAAAGAATAAATAAGAATAACAAAGAATAACAATAATAACAAATAACAATAAAGAAGAATAACAAAGAAGAAGAACAAGAAGAATAAAGAATAACAAGAAGAAGAAGAATAACAAGAATAAAGAAGAAGAATAAAGAATAAAGAAGAATAAAAGAAGAAGAATAAAGAATAAATAAAGAAGAACAAAGAAGAAGAATAACAAGAATAAAGAATAAGAATAATAAAGAATAAAGAAGAATAAAGAATAAAGAATAAGAATAAATAAGAATAAGAATAACAAAGAATAAATAAAGAATAACAACAATAACAACAATAATAAATAATAATAGAATAACAATAAATAAATAACAACAACAACAACAACAATAAATAACAATAACAAATAAATAAATAACAACAAATAACAACAACAACAAATAACAAATAACAACATAAATAAATACAATAACTACTACTACTATACTACTAATAACAACAATAAACAAATACTAATAACAACAACAATAACAAAGAATAAGAATAAAGAATAAAGAATAAAGAATAACATAAATAAAGAATAAATAACAATAACAAAGAATAAATAATAACAATAACAATAAATAATAATAAAGAATAACAATAAATAACAACAATAAATAAATAACAATAAATAACAATAAATAAATAAATAAATAAATAAAGAATAACAACAATAACAAATAACAATAAATAATAACAATAAATAATAACAACAATAATAAATAAATAAATAAATAACAAATAAATAAATAAATAACAAATAATAATAACAATAATAACAATAATAACAAATAAATAACAATAAATAACAAATAACAAATAACAACAATAAATAAATAAATAAATAAATAACAATAAATAACAATAATAAATAATAAAGAATAAAGAATAAGAAGAATAAGAAGAAGAAGAAAGAATAAAAGAATAAAGAATAATAAAGAAAGAAGAAAGAAGAACAAATAACAAATAAATAAATAACAACAATAACAACAATAACAACAAATAACAAATAAATAACAATAACAACAATAACAAATAACAACAACAACAATAACAATAAATAACAAGAATAAATAACAACAATAAATAAATAACAACAATAACAACAACAACAACAACAACAACAATAACAACAAATAACAACAACAATAACAATAACAATAAATAACAAATAACAATAAATAAATAACAATAACAACAACAACAAATAACAGAATAAATAACAAATAAATAATAAATAAATAAATAAATAACAAATAAATAAATAAATAACAATAACAACAATAAATAACAATAAAGAAATAATAAAGAATAAAGAAGAAGAATAAGAAAGAATAATAAGAACAAGAATAAGAATAACAACAATAATAAAGAATAATAAAGAATAAAGAATAATAAAGAAGAATAAGAAAGAATAAAGAAGAATAAAGAATAATAAAGAATAAAGAATAATAAAGAATAAAGAATAAAGAATAACAAAGAATAAATAAAGAATAAAGAATAACAACAAGAATAATAACAAGAATAACAATAAGAATAACAATAAGAATAAATAACAATAAATAACAACAATAAATAAATAACAACAACAAGAATAAATAACAATAAATAACAATAAATAATAAAGAATAAAGAATAGTATGCTAACAAATAAAGAATAATAAAGAATAAATAACAATAAAGAATAATAAAGAATAACAAGAATAAAGAATAAATAAAGAATAATAAGAATAAATAACAGAATAAATAAAGAATAACAAGAATAACAATAAATAAAGAATAAATAATAAAGAATAATAAGAAGAATAATTAAAGAATAAATAACAAGAAGAATAAATAAAGAATAAATAACAAGAATAATAATAAAGAATAACAAAGAAAGAATAACAACAAGAATAACAATAAAGAATAAATAAAGAATAATAATAAATAAAGAATAATAAATAAAGTATAAATAAGAAGAATAAAGAATAACAATAATAAAGAATAATAGAATAAGAATAAATAAGAATAAAGAATAAAGAATAACAATAAAGAATAAATAAAGAATAACAATAAAGAATAAATAATAAAGAATAAATAAAGAATAAATAACAAAGAATAACAATAAATAACAACAAGAATAACAACAATAATAAATAACAATAATAAATAAATAAATAAATAACAAATAAATAACAATAACAATAACAAGAATAAATAAATAAATAAATAACAACAACAATAACAATAACAATAACAATAAATAAATAAAGAATAACAACAACAAGAATAACAATAAATAAAGAATAAATAATAATAAGAATAAAGAATAATAACAAAGAATAAATAAATAAAGAATAATAAAGAATAAATAATAAAGAATAATAACAAGAATAACAATAATAAAGAATAACAATAATAATAAAGAATAAATAATAAAGAATAACAATAAATAATAAATAACAATAACAATAAATAATAACAAAGAATAAATAATAACAATAAATAAATAAATAAAGAATAACAATAATAAATAACAAAAGAATAAAGAATAATAAAGAATAAATAATAAATAAATAGAATAAATAAATAAATAATAAATAACAATAAATAACAATAACAAATAATAATAAATAACAATAACAATAATAAATAAATAACAAGAACAATAAATAACAACAAAGAATAAATAACAAAGAATAAATAACAATAAATAAATAACAACAATAACAACAACAACAATAACAACAATAACAACAATAAAGAATAACAACAATAACAATAAAGAATAAAGAATAAATAAATAAAGAATAAAGAATAACAAGAATAAGAATAAAGAATAAATAACAATAAAGAATAAATAACAATAAAGAATAAGAATAAAGAAAGAATATAAAGAATAAAGAATAAAGAATAGAGAATAAGAAAGAAAGAATAAATAAATAATAACAAGAATAAAGAATAAGAAATAAATAACAATAAAGAATAATAAATAAATAAATAACAATAAATAAATAACAATAAATAAATAACAATAACAATAACAAATAAATAACAATAAATAATAATAAATAACAATAATAAAGAATAATAATAAAGAATAACAATAAATAAATAACAAAGAATAAATAAAGAATAACAAAGAATAAATAACAAGAATAACAATAATAATAATAAATAAAGAATAACAAAGAATAAGAAATAACAAGAATAAAGAATAAAGAATAATAATAAAGAATAAAGAATAAAGAATAACAACAACAATAACAACAATAAATAATAATAAGAATAATAAAGAAGAAGACAAGAATAACAAAGAATAAAGAAGAAGAATAAAGAATAAAGAATAACAAAGAATAATAAAGAAAGAATAATAATAAGAAGAATAATGTTAAAGAATAAAGAAGAAGAATAACAAAGATTAATAACAAAGAATAACAATAATAAATAAAGAATAAAGAATAAATAAATAAAGAATAAGAATAACAAGAATAAACAATAATAACAATAAATAACAAATAAGAATAAAGAATAAAGAATAACAATAAAGAATAAAGAAAGAATAAAGAAAAGAATAATAACAAGAATAAATAAAGAATAAATAACAATAAAAGAATAAATAATAAAGAATAAATAAAGAATAAATAATAAAGAATAACAATAACAAGAATAAAGAATAAATAACAATAACAAGAATAACAACAAGAATAACAATAAATAAAGAATAAATAAATAAATAATAAAGAATAAATAACAAATAATAACAACAATAACAAATAACAATAACAATAAATAAATAAATAACAATAATAACAATAAATAAATAACAATAATAACAATAACAAATAAAGAAGAATAACAAAGAATAACAATAAAGAATAACAATAAATAAAGAATAAATAAAGAATAACAATAAAGAATAACAATGTAATAACAATAAATAATAAATAATAACAATAAATAACAATAAATAAATAATAACAATAATAAATAATAACAATAAATAACAATAACAATAATAATAAATAATAAAGAATAAAGAATAAAGAATAAATAAAGAATAACAATAATAAAGAATAACAATAAATAAATAAATAATAAATAACAATAAATAAATAAATAAATAAATAAATAAATAAAGAATAAATAAATAACAATAACAATAAATAACAAGAATAAATAACAATAAATAATAATAAATAACAATAAATAATAACAATAACAATAACAATAAATAACAATAAATAATAACAATAAATAATAACAATAACAATAACAAGAATAAAGAATAACAACAAGAATAAAGAATAACAACAAAGAATAACAAGAATAAATAACAATAAGAATAATAAGAATAACAATAACAATAAAGAATAAAGAATAAATAATAAGAATAAGAATAAAGAATAAAACAAGAATAAGAATAAAGAATAATAAGAATAAATAAGAATAATAAGAAATAAATAACAATAATAACAAATAAATAACAACAAGAATAACAAGAATAAATAAATAAATAACAATAAATAAATAACAAAGAATAAATAAATAAAGAATAAATAAATAACAATAAATAAGAATAACAATAATAAAGAATAACAATAAAGAAAGAATAAATAAAGAACAATAAGAATAACAAAGAATAAATAAAGAATAATAATAAGAATAATAAAAGAATAATAAAGAATAACAATAATAAAGAATAAAGAATAATAAATAACAAGAATAACAATAAAGAATAAATAAATAATAATAATAAATAAATAACAAGAATAAAGAATAATAAGAATAAGAATAATAAAGAATAAATAAACAACAACAAGAATAAATAACAATAAGAATAACAATAAAGAATAACAATAAATAACAATAACAAAGATCAATAACAACAATAACAAGAATAAATAACAAAGAATAATAACAATAACAATAAATAATAGAATAAAGAATAAAGAATAACAAAGAAGAATAAAGAATAAAGAATAAAGAAGAAGAATAAAGAATAACAAAGAATAATAACAGAAGAAGAAGAATAAGAAGAAATAACAATAATAAATAATAATAAGAAGAATAATAACAAGAAAGAATAACAAGAATAATAAATAAGAATAGAATAATAAAGAATAAATAATAATAATAATAATAAATAATAATAAAGAATAACAAAGAAAGAATAATAAAGTAAATAAATAACAATAATAAATAAATAAATAAATAACAATAACAATAACAAAGAATAAATAATAAAGAATAATAATAAGAATAACAATAAATAATAAGAATAAAGAATAAAGAATAAATAATAATAATAATAACAATAACACCAATAATAAAGAATAATAAATAACAAAGAATAAATAATAAAGAGAATAACAATAAAGAATAACAAGAATAAATAATAAAGAATAAATAAATAAAGAATAATAACAACAATAACAATAAAGAATAACAACAATAACAACAATAACAACAATAACAAGAAGAATAAATAAATAATAAGAATAACAAATAATTAAAGAATAACAACAATAAAGTAATAACAACAATAACAACAACAATAAATAACAACAACAATAACAACAACAATAAATAACAATAAATAAATAAATAACAACAACAATAAATAAATAATAACAACAATAAATAAATAAATAAATAATAAATAAATAAATAACAATAACAATAAATAACAATAATAAAGAATAACAATAATAAGAATAAAGAATAAAGAATAATAAAAGAATAAATAAATAAAATAAATAATAAATAACAATAAATAAATAATAATAAATAAATAAATAAATAACAATAACAATAAATAAATAACAATAATAAATAAATAACAATAATAATAAAGAATAATAATAACAATAACAATAAATAAATAATAATAAAGAATAATAATAAAGAATAATAATAAGAATAAAGAATAAAGAAGAATAAATAAGAAGAATAAAGAATAAATAATAAAGAATAACAAGAACAAGAATAAAGAATAACAACAACAAAGAATAAATAATAACAATAATAAAGAATAACAACAAAGAATAACAATAACAGCAATAACAACAAATAACAATAAGAATAAATAACAACAAATAAATAACAAATAACAACAACAACAACAACAACAACAATAAATAAATAAATAACAACATAATAACAATAACAACAACAATAAAGAATAAATAATAACAAATAACAACAATAAATAAATAAATAAATAAATAACAAATAAATAAAGAATAACAAATAAAGAATAAATAAATAAAGAATAAATAAATAAAGAATAAATAAATAAGAATAATAATAACAAGAATAAAGAATAATAAAGAATAAGAATAAAGAATAACAAAGAATAAATAAATAAAGAATAATAACAATAATAAATAGAATAAGAATAGAATAAATAACAATAACAATAAAGAATAATAAGAATAAAGAATAAATAAAAGAATAAATAGAATAGAATAATAATAACAAATAAATAACAATAAATAACAATAAATAATAAATAAATAATAAATAAATAAAGAATAAATAAATAAATAACAAAGAATAACAATAAAGAATAAATAAATAACAAATAACAATAAATAAATAAATAAATAACAATAACAATAACAAAGAATAAATAACAACAATAAAATAACAACAATAAAGAATAAATAACAATAAATAAATAAAGAATAACAATAACAAAGAATAACAAATAAATAAGAATAAAGAATAACAACAACAAGAACAAGAATAAAGAATAAATAAATAACAATAAAGAATAAAGAATAAATAATAAAGAATAAAGAATAACAAGAATAATAAAGAATAAATAACAAAGAATAAAGAATAAAGAATAAAGAATAAATAATAAATAATAACAAAGAATAATAAAGAATAAAGAATAATAAGAAGAATAAAGAAGAAGAATAAAGAAAGAAGAAAGAATAAAGAATAATAATAAAGAAATAACAATAAAGAATAAATAATAACAAGAATAAATAACAATAAATAACAATAACAATAAATAAGAATAATAATAAAGAATAATAAAGAATAAATAACAAAGAATAATAAATAATAAAGAATAACAATAAAGAATAAAGAATAAATAAATAATAAAGAATAATAAATAAAGAATAATAAAGAATAACAATAACAAAGAATAAAGAATAAAGAATAATAAATAAATAAAGAATAACAAGAATAAAGAATAATAACAATAAAGAATAAAGAATAAAGAATAACAAAGAATAAAGCAATAACAACAATAACAACAAAGAATAACAAAGAATAACAGAAGAATAACAATAAAGAATAACAACAACAAGAGAATAAAGAATAACAAGAATAAAGAACAATAACAACAACAATAAGAATAACAATAACAACAATAACAATAAATAAGAATAAAGAACAATAAATAAAGAATAAGAATAAAGAATAACAATAAAGAATAATAACAAAGAATAAATAACAACAATAACAAAGAATAACAAGAATAAATAACAAAGAATAAATAACAATAAGAATAACAATAAGAAGAATAACAAAGAATAAAGAATAAATAATAAAGAACAATAAATAAATAAATAAATAAATAACAATAACAACAATAACAATAAATAACAATAAATAACAACAATAAATAAATAACAATAAATAAATAACAAATAAATAAATAACAATAAATAAATAAATAACAATAATAACAATAAAGAACAACAACAACAATAAATAAATAATAATAACAATAAATAAATAAATAACAATAAATAAATAAATAATAAATAAATAAATAATAACAATAAAGAAGAATAACAATAAAGAATAAATAATAATAATAACAATAATAACAAGAATAAATAATAATAAATAAATAATAACAATAACAAAGAAATAACAATAATAAGAATAAATAACAATAAATAACAAATAACAAATAAATAAATAAATAATAACAATAATAATAAAGAATAACAATAAAGAATAAGAATAAAGAATAACAAAGAATAAAGAAATAAAGAATAAATAAAGAATAACAATAAAGAATAAATAACAATAAATAAAGAATAACAATAATAACAACAACAATAAATAACAACAACAAATAACAACAATAAATAACAAAGAATAACAATAAATAACAAAGAATAACAATAACAACAAATAAACAATAACAATAAATAACAACAATAACAACAAAGAATAACAATAAATAACAACAATAAAGAATAACAACAACAAATAACAACAAATAACAATAAAGAATAACAATAAAGAATAAAGAATAAAGAATAAAGAATAAATAATAAAGAATAAAGAATAAGAATAACAAGAAGAATAAATAAGAATAACAAGAATAAAGAATAATAAATAAAGAATAAATAATAAAGAATAACAATAAATAATAATAAATAACAAATAATAAGAATAACAAATAATAAATAACAATAACAATAAATAAATAATAAAGAAATAAATAAATAACAATAATAACAATAACAATAACAACAATAAAGAATAACAATAAAGAATAACAAGAATAATAAAGAATAATAACAAAGAATAACAACAAATAACAAATAACAAGAATAAATAACAAAGAATAAAGAATAAAGAATAGAACAACAGAATAAAGAATAAAGAATAGAATAAATAAATAACAAGAATAAAGAATAACAAGAATAAATACTAAAGAATAAGAAGAAATAAATAGAATGTTAACAATAAATAACAATAACAAAGAATAAATAACAAAGAATAATAAAGAAGAATAAATAAGAACAATAATAAAGAAAGAATAACAAGCAATCAACAATAAAGAATAACAAGAATAAATAATGGAAGAATAATAATAACAATAACAAGAATAAAGAATAAAGAAGAAGAAGAATAAGAATAAAGATACTAAAGAATAACAAGAATAACAAAGAAATAACAATAATAATAAGAATAAATAAAGAAGAAATAACAATAAGAATAACAATAAATAAATAAATAATAACAATAACAATAATTAAGAATAACAAAGAATAATAAAGAAAGAATAACAAAGAATAACAAAGAATAATAAAGAATAATAACAATAATAATAAAGAATAAAGAAGAATAAATAACAAAGAATAATAACAAAGAAAGACTAGAAAGAATAACAATAAAGAATAAAGAATAAATAATAAAGAATAAATAACAAGAAAGAACAACAAAGAATAACAATAAAGAATAAAGAAATAAAGAATAAAGAATAACAAGAATAATAATAATAACAATAATAATAATAAGAATAATAAATAATAACAATAATAACAATAAAGAATAATAACAAGAATAATAATAAAGAATAAATAACAAAGAATAAATAAATAAAGAATAATAATAACAAAAATAAGAATAATAAAGAATAAAGAATAACAATAAAGAATAAATAATAAATAAATAAATAAGAATACAATAATAAAGAATAAATAAATAAGAATAAATAATAAAGAATAACAATAAAGAATAAAGAATAAATAACAATAACAATAATAACAATAACAATAAATAACAATAACAGAATAAATAACAAATAAATAAATAAATAACAAATAACAACAATAACAATAACAATAAAGAAGAATAATAAAGAATAAAGAATAATAACAGAAATAATAAAGAATAAATAATAAATAATAAAGAATAAATAAAGAATAACAAGAATAATAAATACAATAACAATAACAATAATAATAAATAAATAATAATAACAATAACAATAATAACAACAATAAATAAATAAATAACAATAACAACAATAAATAAATAACAATAACAACAATAAATAAATAACAATAATAATAACAATAAGAATAAATAAATAAGAAATAAATAACAAGAATAATAAATAATAAAGAATAATAAAGAATAATAAATAACAATAAATAATAACAAATAATAACAATAAATAATAAGAATAACAATAAATAATAACAATAAATAAATAAATAATAAATAACAAAGAATAATAAATAAGAAGAATAACAAGAATAATACTAATAAAGAATAAAGAATAAGAATAAATAAATAATAACAATAAATAAATAAATAACAATAATAAATAACAATAATAAATAAATAACAATAAATAACAAAGAATAAATAAATAAGAATAACAATAACAAGAATAACAATAACAATAAAGAATAAATAACAACAACAATAATAAATAAATAATAAATAACAACAATAACAATAAATAACAACAACAAATAACAAAGAATAATAACAACAACAAGAATAACAATAATAAAAGAATAAGAATAACAATAAAGAATAACAAGAATAAATAAAGAATAAAGAATAAATAATAAGAACAACAATAAACAAATAATAATAACAAAGACATAACAAAATGCTGAACAAAGAAGTAACAATAACAATAAAGAAAAGTAAATAATATAATAACAATAAAGAATAAAGAATAATAATAATAACAATAAATAAATAACAATAAATAAATAAATAAATAACAACAACAATAACAATAAATAACAATAAATAAATAACAATAAATAAATAACAATAAATAAATAAATAAATAAATAAATAAATAAATAACAAATAATAAATAACAATAAATAACAATAACAATAACAAGAATAATAAATAAATAACAATAACAATAATAATAAGAATAATAAAGAATAAAGAATAAGAATAAAGAAGAATAAAGAAGAATAAAGAATAATAATAAATAAATAAAGAATAACAATAAATAAATAACAAATAAATAACAATAATAACAATAATAACAATAACAATAAATAATAACAACAATAAATAACAAATAATAAATAATAATAACAACAAATAAATAAATAACAATAACAACAACAACAACAACAACAACAACAATAACAACAATAACAACAACAATAATAACAACAATAACAACAATAAAGAATAAATAAAGAATAAAGAATAACAACAAATAACAAAGAGAAATAACAATAAATAATAAGAATAAATAAAGAAGAATGTCACAATAAGAATAACAACAATAGAATAAATAATAAATAAATAAATAACAATAATAATAACAAATAATAATAAATAATAACAAGAATAACAATAACAATAACAACAATAAATAATGAAGAATAATAAATTAACAAGAATACCAAATAAGAAGAATAATAAATAACAATAATAATAAGAATAAATAAATAAGAATAAAGAATAACAAGAATAAATAAATAAAGAATAATAAAGAATAATAATAAGAATACAATAACAATAGTAATAATAATAAGAATAAATAAAGAATAAAGAATAACAATAATAAAGAATAACAAGAACAACAAGAATAACAATAAATAATAAATAAATAAATAAATAATAAAATAACAATAACAATAACAAATAATAAGAATAACAATAACAATAATAAATAATAAAGAATAACAAGAAGAAAGAAAGAATAAAGAATAAGAATAACAAATAATAAATAAAGAATAAATAACAAATAACAAGAATAAGAATAAATAACAGTAATAAAGAATAAAGAATAACAATAAAGAATAACAAAGAAATACAATAAATAACAATAACAATAACAACAATAAATAATAAATAACAATAAATAAGAAATAAATAAGAATAAAGAAGAATAAAGAATAATAAAGAATAACAATAAGAATAAATAAATAACAAATAAGAATAAGAATAAATAACAACAATAACAATAACAATAATAAGAATAACAAAGAATAACAAGAATAATAAAGAATAACAATAATAAGAATAATAAAGAATAATAACAAAGAATAAATAAATAAATAAAGAAATAAATAAATAACAAGAATAATAAATAAATAATAAAGAACAACAATAAAGAATAAATACAATAACAATAAAGAATAATAAATAAATAAATAAATAACAATAAATAACAATAACAATAATAAAGAAAGAAATAAAGAATAACAATAACAGTAAGAATAAATAAATAAAGAATAACAAGAATAAATAACAAATAACAAGAATAACAAGAATAACAAAGAATAACAATAATAAAGAATAATAAAGAATAAGAATAAAGATAATAAAGAATAAAGAATATCAATAAAGAACAATAACAACAATAATAAAAGAATAAAGAATAAATAACAATAAATAAATAAGAAGAATAACAATAAAGAATAATAAGAACAATAATAAAGAGAATAACAACAAAGAATAATAAGAATAAATAACAGAATAAAGAATAAATAAAGAATAACAATAAGAATGAATAACAGAATAATAAGACAAAGAATAAAGAATAAATAATAAAGAATAGAATAACAACAATAAATAACAATAACAAGAAATACAATAAATAACAATACATTCAGAATAACAATAACAATAAATAAATAACAATAAATAACAAATAAATAAAGAAGAAGAAATAAATAAATAAAATGTTAACAATAATAAAGAATAATAATAACAAGAAGAATAAATAATAAGAATAAAGAATAAAGAAGAAGAAGTCAAAGAATAATAACAATAAAGAATAAAGAATAATAACAAGACTAACAACAACAACAATAATAACAATAAATACCAAATAATAAGCAAAGGAATAAATTAGAATAACAATAAAGAATAACAACAAATAACAAAGGAAGAACACATGAACAACAATAACAAAGAATAACACCAAGTAAATAAGAAGTTATCAATATTTCAAGAACAAAGAACAACAAGAACAATAAAGAAGAACAATAAATTGGAATAACAACAACAAGAACCAAAGAAATAGACAAAGTAACAACAATAAAGAATAAAGCAATAAATAAGTATCATCTCAAGAATCAAGAAGAGTAAGAATAACAACAACAAGAATAACAACAATAACAAGAATAAAGAATAACAAGAAAGAATAAGAAGAAAGAATAAAGAAGAAATAAAGTAATAACAGAGTAATAAGAATAAAGAAATAGCAATGTTAACATAATAATTAGAATAACAATGTAATAACAATAAAATAACAACAACAACAATAATAACAACAATATCAAAGAATAATAAAGAGTGTAATAGACAAGAATAAATAGTTATATAGCAATAAAGAACAATAACAAGAAGAATAACAATAATAAATAATAAGTACAAAGAATAAATAAATAACAACAAATAACAACAGCAATAAAGAATAACATAATAAGAATAAAGAATAGCAAATAAATAACAAACAGATAAATAACAATATAAAGAATAAAGAATAAATGGAATAAAAGAATAACATTTACAAGAATAACAATAAAGAATAACAACTAGAACAACAAAGAATACACAACAACAATAATAATAACAATAAAGAAAAACAAGAATGAAGAATAAAGCAAAGAATAAGAATAGTGCCAACAATAAAGAATAACAAGAATAACAAAGAATAAAGAATTACAACAAAGAATAAAGAATAACAAGACTAACAACAATAACAAGATATGCAACAAAGAAAGGGGCCTAAGAAGAATAACAATGAAGAATAGTAACAAGAAGAATAGAATAAGAAGAATAAAGAATAAAGAAGAATAATAATAAATAATAACAAGAATAAATAATAATAATAATAACAATAACAAAGAATAATAAATAAATAAATAAATAAATAAATAAATAAAGAATAACAATAAAGAAGAAATAACAATAACAAGAATAACAATATAATAACAACAATAATAACAATAACAATAACAATAAATAACAATAACAATAAATAACAATAAATAACAACAATAAATAACAATAAATAACAATAAATAATAATAACAATAAAGAATAACAATAAGAATAAGAATAAAGAATAAATAATAAATAAAGAATAAATAAAGAATAAATAAATAAAGAAGAAATAACAGTAACAAAGAATAACAAACAATAACAAGAACAACAAATAACATAATAACAATAATAAATAACAAAGAAATAATAACAACAGCATAATAACAAATAAAGAATAATAAATAAATAACAACAATAACAACAACAATAATAAATAACAAATAAATAAATAACAACAAATAACAAGAATAAAGGACCAATAAAGAAGAACATAACAATAAATAACAATAACAATAAATAAATAACAAAGAATAACAACAACAAACAACAACAACAAAGAACAATGCAACAATGTTAGAATAACAACAATAACAACAATAAATAATAATAAATATAATAACAAAGAATAACAAAGAAGGTCAAGAGAATGTTATCAGAATAATGAAGAATAAATAATAACAATAATAAATAGTAATAACAGAAATAACAAATAATAACAATAAATAAATAAATAACAACAATGTTAAATAACAATAAAGAAATAAATAATAAATAAATAATAAAGAATAAATAAATAACAAGAATAACAATAAAGTAGTAATAACAATGTTAGAAGAATAAATAATAAAGAAAGAATAAATAAGAATAACAAGAAGAAATAGAATAACAATAACAATCAACAACAATAACAACAATAAAGAATAATACTAAATAACAAAGAATAACAATAACAATAATAAAGTAAATAACACAACAACAATAACAACAATAAATACAATACTAACAAATAACAATAACAAGAATAAAGAATAAAGAATAAGAATAAAGAATAGAATAACAAGAATAAAGAAGAAGAATAATAATAGAATAATAATAAAGAATAATAAAGAAATAATAATAATAAATAAAGAAGTAGTAAAGAAGATAATAATAAGACAAGAATAATAACAGTAAGAAGAATAAAGAATAACAAGCAATAATAACAAATAACAATAAAGAATAACAATCAAAGAATAACAATAATAACAAATAAATAATAATAATAAAAGTAATAAATAAGAATAAGTATGAATAACAATATAATAATAACAGTAAATAAATAAGAGTAAATAAATAAGAATAATAAAATAAATAATAATAAGAATAAGAGTAAATATGAAGAAGAATAACAACAAGGTTAAATAATAAATAACAATAACAATAAGAATAATACAATAATAACAATAATAAGAATAATGAAAGAATAACAATAAATAACAATAATAAAGAATAAATAATGTCACTAACAATAACAATAAACAATAATAACAAAGACTAATAGGGCAAAGAAAGAATAACAATAACAAAGAATAAAGAAGAATAACAATAATTACCAATTACCAATAATTAAAGGAATAACAATAATAAATACAGAATAACAACAATAAATAACAACAATAATAAATAAATAAATGAATACTAATAAATAACAATAACAAGAATAACAATAAATAATAGAATAACAATGTTGGAAGAATAATACAACAACAACAATAACAACAAATAACAATAACAAATAATAACAATAATAATAAAGAATAAAGAATAAAGAATAAAGAACAAAGAATAACAATAAATAATAATAAATAATAAAGAATAAAGAATAATAATAAATAACAAGAAAGAATAATAATAAGAAGAATAACAAGAATAAATAATAAAGAAGAATAATAAATGGAACAATAATGTTATTCAACAAAGAATAATAAATAAATAATAATAAATAACAACAATAAATAACAACAATCAAAGAATAATGGAATAAATAAATAAATAACAAAGAAATAAATAAGAATAACAGAAATAAATAACAAGCTAAAGAACAAATAACAACAACAGAATAAATAACAATAACAAAGAATAATAATAAAGAATAACAAAGAATACTAAGACAAGAAGAACAATAAAGAATAACAATAAAAGAATAACAATAATAATAATAAAGAATAAAGAATAAATAAAGAATAAGAATAAAGAAGAATAAATAAATAACAAGAAGAATAAATAAATAATAAACAATAAATAATAAGAATAACAGTAAATAAATAATAATAAAGACTAAGAATAAATAACAATAAATAAATAACAATAATAGCAAATAAAACAACAACAACAAATAAATAACAAATAAGAATAATACAATAACAAATAAATACAATAACAATAATAACAATAACAATAATAACAATAAAGAATAAATAAAGTAATAAAATACCAATAAAGAATAATAATAAATAATAAAGAATAATAAGAATTCAAGAATAATAATAGCAGAATAAAGAAGAAAGAATAAATAAGAATAACAAGAATAATAAATAACAAGAATAACAAGAATAACAAGTAAATAACAACAAGAATAACAACACTAAAGAATAACAATACAAAGAATAAATACTCAAGAACAATAAATAAACAACACAATAACAAAGTAAATAGCAAATAATAATGTTGAATAACAATAAAGAACAACAACAACAACAACAACAACAACAAATAAACAAACAACAATAACAACAATAACAATAAATAAATAACAACAACAACAATAATAACAATAACAATAACAAATAACAATAATAATGTTATCAACAATAACAATAAATAACAATAAAGTAAACAATAACAATAAGAATAACAGTAACAATAAGAATAAAGAATAAAGAATAAATAAAGAATAATAAAGAAATAACAAGTAAGAATAACAAGAATAAAGAATAACAATAATAAGAATAATAAAATAATAAAGAAATAACAGAATAATAAAGAATAATAATAAGAATAATAAATAATAAAGAATATTTCAACAAAGAAGTATAGTACAGTAAGAATAACGTAACAAGAATAACAAAGAATAAATAATAACAATAAATAAATAATAAATAATAGTAACAACAGAATAAATAACAAAGAATAATAAATAAAGAATAAAGAATAAGAAGAACAACAAGATAAATAGAATAAAGAATAAGAAGAAGAAATAGAATAAAGAATAAATAAATAAAGAATAATAAAAGAATAAAGAAGAATAACAACAATAAGAATAAGTAAAGAAGAAAGAAATAGCAATAAATAAGAATAAATAAACAAATAAAATAAATAACAACAACAATAACAATAAATAAATAACAATAATAATAAATAAACAAGACAATAAATAACAACAACAAATAACAATAAAGAAGAATAACAAAGAATGTTAACAAGAATAAGAAGAAGAATAAAGAAGAAATAATGTTAATATCAAGAATAACAAGAATAATAAAGAACAGTAAATAATGTAATAACAATAAAGAATAATAAATAAAGAATAAAGAATAAATAAGAATAAATAATAAATAAATAATAATAAAGAATAATAAATAACAATGAATAAAGTTAATAAGAATAATAATAACAATAAAGAATAAATAATAATAATAGTAACAATAAACAAGAATAAAGAATAATAATAATAATAAATAATAAAGAATAATAAATAAGAATAAATAAATAGTAATAATAGAATAACAATAAAGAATATAGTAATAAATAAATAACAAGAAAGTAAATATCAAGAACATAAGAATAAAGAATAAATAATAAATAGAATAAGAATAAATACTAACAAATACTAACAATAAATAAATAAATACTAACAATAAATAAATAAATAAATAGTAATAAATAGAACAATAAAGAAGAATAAATAAGAATAAAGAAGAATAACCACTACTACTACCAAATAGCAATAAAGAATAACAAGAATAAAGAAGAATAACAAAGAACAAATACTACAACAATAAATAACAAGTAGCAGCAGCAACAACAATAACAATAACAACAATAATAGAAGAAAGAAATAAGAAAGAATAACAATAAAAGCAACAAATAACAATAACAAATAACAATAACAACAAATAACAACAACAACAACAACAACAATAAATAACAACAACAACAATAACAAATAAATAACAACAACAATAACAACAAACAAAGAATACAACAAAGAATAATAATAAGAAGTTTAACAATAATAAGAATAAATAAGAAATAAATAAACAATAATAATAAATAACATAAATAATAATAAATAATAATAACAATAACAATATAAGAATAGTAATAAATAATATAAATAATAAGTAGGAAGAATAGTAAATAAGAATAATAAGAATAATAACAATAAATAAATAATAATAGAAAGAATAACAATAATAATAATAAGAATAATACATAGAATAATAATATAAATAAGAATAAGAATAACAACAAGAAGTAATAAGAATAATAAGAATAAATAATAAGAAAGGGGACATTAATACCAATACTACTAACAATAACAATAATAAATAAATAAATTAGCAATGTATAAATAACAATAACAACAACAATACTAACAATAATATAGTAATACTAACAAGAAGAATAACAACAATAAATAATAATAGCAATAACAAATAAATAAGAATAATAAATAACAATAAATAAATAATAAAGAATAATGAATAAATAAATAATAATAATAACAATAAATAAATAACAATAATAAGAAATAACAACAAATAACAATAAGAATAACAACAATAATGAATAACACTAAATAAATAGCAATAAATAATGTTAAAAGAATAACAAATTAACAAATAAATAACAAATAGCAACAACAAATAATAGCAACAACAATACTAGAATAACAACAATAATAAATAATTAACAACAACAACAATAACAACAACAATAATCAAGAACAACAACAATAAATAACAATATACATGTATAGCCAACAATAACAATAAAGAATAAGAAGAATAATAAAGAATAAAGAATAAATAAACAATAGAATATTGCAATAACAACAGTAGTAAATAATAAAGAATAACAATAACAATAATAATAATAATAAATATAAAGAAGAATAAATAACAGTAAATAAATAAGAATAAGTAGTAATATCAATAAGAATAAATAATAAAGAACAATAACAATAACGGGTAAATAACAACAATAACAATAAATAATAATAACAATAAGTAACAATAACAATAAATAACAATAACAATATTTAACAACAATAACAAGAATAATAAAGAACAATAAATAACAACAATAATAAGAATAATAAGAATAATAAAGAATAACAATAAAGAATAACAATAATAATAAAGAATAAATTACTCAATACAATACTAACAATAAATAACAAGAATACTACCAATAACAATAAATACAATAAATAAGAATAACAAATAAATAAATAAAAGCAAATAATAAAGACTACTAACAACCAATAGAAGAATAACAAGAATTGCAACAAAGCAACAATAATAACAAATAACAACAAGAATAAATGTTAATAAAGAATAAAGAATAAATAAATAACAATAACAAAGGAATAAAGAAAGAACAAAAATCTTCAAATAAATAACAATAACAACAATAACTAACAATAACAGTAGTCGCCAATAATAAATAATAACAAGAATAATAGCAATGAACAATAACAAAGAAGAATAACAACAATAAAATAACAACAAATAAATGTAAATAATGGAAGAAAGAATAACAAAGATCAAATAAATAAGAATAATATAACAACAATAATAACAAGAATAAGAATAATAATAATAATAATAATAAAGAATAAAGAATAACAAATGAATAGAATAATAATATACAAAGAATAATAAAGTAATAGAGAATAACAAAGGTAAAGAATAACAAGACTAATAATAATAACAATAACAATACTAACAAGAATAATAAAAATAAGAAGAAAAACAATAAGAATAATAATAATAAATAACAACAGTAAAGGCAAATAACAACAATAACAATAATAACAATAACTACTATTACTAGATTATTTACATAAGAGTAAATAACAAGCAATAAGAATAATAAAGAATAAATAATAAAGAATAAAGAATAAAGAATAAAGTTAATAAGCATAAAGAAGAATAAATACTAACAGTAAAGAACAAATAACAAAGAATAAATATCACCTACCACTCACTCACCACCAACAATAATAAAAGAATAAATAAATTCACAACGAATACTAATAAATAACAATAATAACAATACTAACATAAGAATAACAAAGAATACTATGTTATCAAAGAACAAATAAAGAATGCAGCAACAATAAGAAGAATAATAACAATAATAGTCATAAACAATAACAACAAAGAAATAACAACAACAAATACTAACAACAACAATAAATACTAACAACAACAACAATAATAATAACAACAACAATAAAGTAAATAAATAATAATAACAATAACAGTAATAAATAAAGAATAATAGTAATAATAACAATAAATAAATAAATAAAGAACAAAACAAATAAATAGAATAAATAAGAATAATATAATAACAATAACAAAGAACAATAACAATAAAATAACAAGAATAATGAATAATAAATAAGAATAAATAGAATAAATAACAATAAAGAATAACAAAGAATAAAGAATAAGAAGAATACTAAGATAGAATAATAATAATAACAATAAGAATAAGAAGAATAACAATAAATAATAGTTAGTAATAACAATAGAATAATAATAAATAATAAATAACAATAATAATAATAAATAAATAACAATAATAAATAATAAATAAATAACAATAACAATAAATAACAATAAATAAATAAATAACAATAAATAAAGAATAAATAAATAACAAGAATAAATAAATAAAGAATAAGAACAATACAAGAATAAATAAATAAGAAGAAATAAATAACAACAAATAATAAAGAAAGAATAACAAAGAATAACAAAGAATAAATATAAGCAATGTTAACAAAGAATAACAAAGAACAACAAAGAATAATGTAAAGAATAACAACAACAACAATAACAAAGAATAACAAAGAATAACAATAACAACAACAACAACAAGAATAACAACAACAACAATAACAATAAAGAATAATAGAATAACAAAGAATAATAACATAAATACAACAATAATAACAACAACAATAATAACAATAACAATAACAATAATAATAATAATAACAATAATAACAACAAGAATAACAAGAACAAGAATAATAAAGAATAACAATAATAACAGAATAACAATAATAATAAGAATAAATAACAATAAGAATAATAACAAATAGCAATAATAATAATAGAAATAACAATAACAGTAATAAATAATAATAATAATACAGACAAGAATAGAATAATAAAGGTAATAATAAAGTAATAACAATAATAATAAAATAATACCACAATAATAAAGAATAATAATAATAATAAGAAGCAAATAAGTCAATAAATAAATAACAATAACAAAGAATAAATAATAAATAAATAATAGATAATAAATAAATAACAATAACAATAAATAAATAATAATAAATAACAATAAATAATAAATAAATAAATAATAATAAATAATAATAAATAATAAATAGCACAATAGAATAACAATAAAGAATAACAAATAACAACAACAAGAATAAATAACAATAAATAATAATAAAGAAGAATAATAAGAATAAGAAATTACAATAATAAGAATAACAATAAAGAATAATAAAGAATAATAATAAAGAATAAAGAAAGAATAGCAAAGAATAAATAATAACAATAACAAGTAACAATAACACAGAACAATAACAGTAGAATAACAAAGAATAAATAATAAAGAATAACAAGAATGGAAGTAACAATAGAACAATAACAACAACAACAACAATAATACTAAGAGAAGAATAATAATAATAAAGAATAAAGAATAAGAATGAATAATAAGAAGGAATAATGTTAAAGAATAATAAAGAATGGCAATAAAGACAATAATACTACTAAGAATAATAATAAAGAATAATAAAGTTTGAATAATAACAAAGGAATAATAATAAATAATAACACAAGAATAAAATGAATAAATAAGAATAAATAATGCTATTTTAATAACAACAAATAATAAATAATAATAATGTAAAGAATAACAATAACAAAGAATAATAATAGTCAATAACAATAACAACAATAACAATAACAATAATAATGTTAGTCAAATAAATAAATCAAATAAGAATAACAACAATAACAATAAATAACAATAACAATAACAATAACAATAATAAATAACAATAATAATAACAATAATAAATAACAATAAATAAAGAATAAATAAAGTTAATAATAAGAATAACAAAGAATATCTAACAACAATAACAAATAAATAAATAAATAATAAGACTAATAAATAAGAATAAGAATAAATAACAACAATAAATAATAACAGAATAACAATAATAATAAAGAATAATGGAACAATAATAAGAATAAATAATAATGTAACAAATAAATAACAAATGTTAATAACAACAATAACAACAATAACAACAACAAGAATAACAATAACAAAGAATAATAACAACAATTAACAATTCAACAAAGTTTTAAATAACAACGTAATATTAACAACAATAACAAGAATAAGAAGAATAAGAAGAACAAAGAATAAAGAATAATCAGAATAACAACAACAGTAATGAAGAATAAAGAACAAATAACAAGAATAACACTAAAGAATAACAAGAATAAAAGAATAACAAATGTAGAATAAGAATAACAACATACAATAAGAATAAATGGCAGTACAATAATAAAGAATGTAAATAAATAAAGAATAACAATAAGAAGAAGAAGAAGAAGAAGAAGAAGAATAACAAGAAGAATAATTAACAACAATACAATAACAAGAGTAATAATAATAATAATAACAATAATAACAATATAATTAGAATAACAATAGTAAGAAGGAAGAATATATAACAATAAGAATAATAATAAATAATAAAGAATAATAACAAATAATAATACCAATAATGTAAGTATAGTAGTAAAGAAAGTAACAAAGAATAACAATAAGACAATAAAGAAGAATAATAGTAGAATAACAATAGTAAAGAATAAATAAATAAAGAATAATAAAAAGAATAATACATAAAGAATAACACAAGAATAAATAAATAAATAACAAGAATAACAATAACAGTAACAATAAATAATAACGGTAACAATAACATAGAATAACAATAAAAGAATAACAATAACAACAATAAAGAATAATAATCAATAATAGAATAATAAAGAAATAAATAAATAATAAGTAAATAACAAGAATAACAATAACAGCAAATAATAAAGAATAATAAGAAGAATAAGGCTAAATACTAAATAACAAATAATGCAACAATGAATAGAACAATAATAACAATAAATAAACAACAACAATAACACTCAACAACAAATAACAATAACAATAACAACAATAACAACAATAACAATAGTAATAATAGAAGACAAGAATAAATAACAACAAATAACAATAAATAACAATAATAACAATAACAATAATAATAATAAGTTATTTCATAACAATAACAACAAGAATAACAATAACAAGAAGAATAACATAAGCATACTAATAACAATAATAATACTAATAACAATAACAATAATAACAATAACAATAAAGAACAATAAGAATACTAATAACAATAACAATAACAACAATAACAATAATACACAATAAATAATAAATAATAGCAAGAATAATACTCAGTAAATACACAATAATAATAATAAGAATAATAAGCAATAGCAGAATAAATAATAACTACAATAATAACAAGTGAATAATAATAAGAATAATAATAAATAATAAAGAATAATAAAGAATAACAATAAGAATAATAACAATAAATAAGAATAACAATACTAACAAGATTAATAAAGAAGTAGTACAAGAATAACAAGAATAACAATAACAATAAAGAATGAATAACAGAATAAATAACAAGAATAACAAGAGTAAATAGAATAACTATAAGAATAAACAATAAAGAATAACAACAACAACAAAGAATAACACTAACAAATACAACAGAATAATGAAGAATAACAAATAACAAGAATAAAGAATAAATATTAAAGAAGAATAGAATATAAATAAAGAATAAAGAATAAATAACAAATAAGAATAACAGAATAAAGAATAAGAATAACAAGAACAATAACAATAACAATAATAGACAAATAAACAATAAATAATACTACTAAGAATAACAATAATAATAACAATAAATAACGCATAATAACAAATAAATAAATAACAAATACTAATAAATAAATAATAATAACAGTAATAAATAAATAAGAATAAAGAATAATAGAATAATAATGAATAAAGAAGACTAACAATAAATAACAATAAATAACAACAATAAATAATAATAATAATAGTACAATAAGAATATAATGTTAAACAATAAAGTAACAATAATAATAAATAAAGAATAAAATAACAGCAGTAAGAATAATAGCAAATAAATACTAATAATAAATAAATAAATAAATACTAATAAATAACAAATAAATAACAAATAACAATAATAACAATAAATAACAATAACAAATAAAGGAAATAAATAAAAGAAATAATAATAAAGCGTAAAAGAAGAAACAACAATAATAATAAATAATAAATATAAGAAGAATAAATAAAATGGCACAATAACAGCAAATAATAGTAAATAACAGCAAATATCAGTAACAGTAACAAAGAACAATAAAGAATAACTAAGAACAACAATGTAAAGAATAACAATAACAACAATAACAATAACAATAACAATAACAATACCAACAACAATAAATAATAACAAAGTATAACAATAACAATAACAATAACAATAATAAATACAAATAATAACAATTTTAAATAACAATAACAATAAATAAATAACAATAAATAACAATAACAACAAATAACAACAATAACAATAACAACAACAACAACAACAATAACAAATAACAACAACAATAAATAACAACATAAATAACAAATAACAATAGAATAAATAATGTAACAACAATAAATACTACAAATAACAATAAAGAACAATAACAATAACAACAAAATATAATAACAATAAGAATAATAACAAAGAATAACAATAATAAAGGACAAGAATATAGGCACAATAATAAATAATAATAAAGAATAATAAAGAATAGAATAAATAAGAATAAATAACAATAATAATAAATAATAAAGAAGAAGAATAATAACAATAATAAATAATAAAGAAGAAAATATAACAATAAATAATAAATAAATACAATAATAACAACAAATATAAAATAGAATAAATAACAATAAGAATAACAACAATGTAAATAAATAACAATAAATAAATAAAGAATAAATAAATAAATAACAAAGAAATAACAATAAATAATAACAATAAATAATAGTAACAATAAATAAATGTAATAACAATAATAAATAAATAATAAATAATAATAAGAAATGGCAACAATAAAGAATAATAAAATAACAAAGAATAACAATAAAGAAGAATAAATAAAGAATGTTAACAGTAACAATATCAATAAGAATACTAACAAGAACGAATAGAATAAAGAATAACAATAAAGAATAAGAGTTAAATAACAATAACAAGACTAATAAAGTTAGCTTACAATAAAGAAGTATAATAAGAAGAATAATATAGCACAATAAAGAATAACAACAACAATAAATAAATCAACAAAGTAAATATCAATAACAATAAAGTACAATAATGTGCTAACAACAACAAATAACAACAACAATAACAAGAATACTAACAATAGCAATAACAACGAACAATGAAGAATAAAGTATCAACAACAACAAGAATAGAATAAAGAATAACAGAATGTTAACAATAATAAGAACAACAATAAGAAGAATAACAAGAAATATCAATAAATGTTAACAACATAAATAACAACAATCAACAGTAACAATATTAATAAAGAATAACAATAACAAGAATAAGAATAAAGAATAACAACAAGAATAACAAAGAAGAATAAAGAAAGAATAACAGAAGGAAGAATAGTAATGTGAGTAACAATAATAATAGAAGAAGAATAAGAATAAGAATAGTAAAGAATAATAAAGAAGAATAACAGCAATATAAAGAATATTGCTAATAACTAATACTACTAATAATAATAATAACAAATAATTACAACAAGAATAACTACAATAACAACAATAATACTAACAAATAAAGAATACTAATAAATAACAATAACAAATAACAATACAATAACAAATAATAAATACAATAAATACAAGAATAATGTAAAGAATAACAATGAACAATAACAATAAATAACAATAACAAGAATAGACAAATAATAATAATAAGAAATATAATAATAACAATAACAAATAATAATAACAAATAACAATAAATAAGATAGAATAACTAGAAATAATAAATAACAAAAATAAAGAATAAATAAGAATACTAACAGAATAAGAATAAATAATCAACAAAGAATAATGTTATCAAATAATAATAAATAACAACAACAACAACAAAGTATAATAACAAAGAATAACAATAACAATAAGAATAATAAATAATAGAAGAATAAGAACATTAAAAGAGAGAGAATAAATAATAGAATAACAATAACAAGAAGGAATAAGCAACAATAACAAAGAAGGAAAGAATAAGAAATAAATAACAACAATCATAACAACAACAATGGTAAATAATAGCCGTAAAGAATAAAGAATAAATAAAGAATAACAAGAATAATAATATTTAAAGAATAAGAATAACAATAAAGAATAATGTAAAATAAATAAATAATAGAAGGAATAACAAAGAATAAAGACAATAAAGAATAAAGACAATAAAGAAAGAAATAAAGAATAAGAAGTAATAATAGAATAAAGAATAATAATAATAGAAAGAAAGAATAACAATAAAAGAATAATACTACAACAACACACAATAACAAGTAAATAATAATAACAATAACAATAATAATAACAATAAGAACAATACAATAATAAAGAATAAATAAATAATAATACAATAAATAATACTACTAACAATAACAACAACAATAACAATAACAAAGAATAACAACAATAAATAAATAAATAAGAATAATAATAACAATAAGAATAACAATAACAACAATAAATAACAATAATAACAATACTAATAACAATAAGAATAACAACAATAACAATAAATAACAATACAATAACAATAAAGAATAAATAAATAACAACAAATAAATAATATAATAACAATAAATAAAGAATAACAATAACAACAATAATAACAATAAATAATAATAAGAATAGAATAAATAAATAACAAATAAATAACAATAACAATAAGAATAAATAACAATAAAGAAAGAATAATGAATAACAAGAATAACAATAATAATAATAAAGAATAAGAAGAATAACAACAATAAATAAATAACAATAATCAACAACAATAACAGTTATAAATAACAACAGCAATAATAATAATAAATAAATAAAGAATAAAGAATAATAAATAACAAAGAATAACAAAGAATTCAACAAAGAATAATAAAGAATAATAACAAGTGTTAAGAATTCAACAAGAATAACAAAGTAAATAATTAATAAATAATAGTAACACATAAATAAGACATAATAATAAGAAGAATAACAAGAGTAATAATACTAAAGAATATCAAAGAATAAGAATGCTAATAAGCATTAGACAACAATAAGAAATAATAAAGAAGGAAGGTAAATAATAAAGAAATAAATAATAATAACAACAATAAAGGAATAAGAAGAATAAATACTACAATAAGAATAACAAGAAAGAATAATAGAAGAATAATAATAAGAAAGAAAAGAAATAAATATTACCAATACTACTACTAATAAAGAATACAATAACAATAATAACCATAATGTATAATAATAATAAAGAATAAAGACAAATATAATAAATAATAATAATAAATAATAACACTAACAGAATAACAATAATAACAACAAAGTAATAACAATAACAAAGAATAAAGAATAACAGAATAGTAAATAAATAACAACAAATACTAACAATAACAAGAATAATTAATGTTAAGGAATAATAAATAACAACAATGAATAATAAAGAATAAAAGTAATAAAGAATAACAAAGAATAAGAATAACAATTTTGAATAACAATAAGCAATAAAGAATAACAAGAAATAACAATAATAAAGAATAATAAAGAATAAGAAGAATAACAAATAACAACAATAATAAATAACAACAACAACAACAATAACAAGAATAATATAACAATAACAACAACAAATAACAACAAATAACAACAACAACAATAATAACAACATCAACACATAAATAACAATAATAACAACAATAACAATAACAACAATAATAACAATAAATAACAATAACAATAACAACAAACAATGAACAATAAAGAACAAATGTTAGAATAAGAATGTTGTTGAAGAATAAATAAATAAATAAATAACAATAAATAATACAATAAGAATAATAATAACAAGAATAATAACAATAAATAATAAATAAATAACAATAAATAACAAATAACAACAACAATAAATAAAGTAACAATAATAAATAACAATAATAATAATAAATAATAACAATAATAAATAGTAGTAAAGAATAAGAAGAAAGACAAATAATAAAGAAGAATAATAAGACTAAATAAAGAAGAATGCAATACTCAAGAATAAATAATAGCAAGAATAGAATAATACTAACAATAAGAAATAAT
This sequence comes from Aegilops bicornis, assembly GCA_021605145.1. Classification (NCBI taxonomy): domain Eukaryota; kingdom Viridiplantae; phylum Streptophyta; class Magnoliopsida; order Poales; family Poaceae; genus Aegilops; species Aegilops bicornis. The sequence continues at coordinate 277,227,695 of CM038669.1, forward strand.
AAATAACAATAACAATAAATAACAATAAATAAAGAAATAAATAATAAATAATATCACAAAGAATAATAAAGTCAATAATAATAAGAATAAATAATAAATAAATAATAAAGTAAATAAATAACAAAGAATAACAACAAAGAAATAAAGAACAACAACAAATAACAACAATAACAAAGCAATGTTAAATAACAACAGCAGAAGAATAACAAAGAAGAAGAATAACAAATACAGAATAACAACAAATGGGTAATAACAATAAAGAATAAATAACAATAGAACAATAACAATAATAATAATAACAGTGTAACAATCAATAACAATAAATAACAACAATAACAATAATAACAAAGAATGCTATCAAAGGCAAATAACAACAATCAGCAAACAATAACAATAACAACAACAACAACAACAATAAATAACAATAATAACAATAACAATAATACACAATAACAATAATAACAATAACAATAATGAATAATAGTAACAAGAATAATAAAAGAAGAGTAACAATAACAAATAAATAACAACAAATAAATAAGAGCAATAACAACAATAAATAATAAATAACAACAATAAATAATAAATACTAATAAATAACAATAAATAACAAATAAATAACAATAACAATACTAATAATAAGAATAAATAAGAACAATAAATAAGAACAATAACAACAGAAATAACAATAAATAATATAATAATAACAATAATAACAACTAACAATAACAATAATAACAAAGAATAATAATAATAAGAATAATAACAATAAGAAAGAATAAGACATAAATAGTAACAAAGAATAAATACTACAAAGAACTACTAATAACAATAACAATAAATAACAAATAAATAACAACAATAACAAATAATAATAACAATAACAACAAATAACAATAACAATAAATAATAACAATAAATAACAATAAATAACAATAATAATAACAAATAACAATAATAACAATAACAAATAACACAACAACAACAAGAATAAATAACAATAACAATAACAATAAATAAATAAATAATAAGAGTAAATAAGAATAAAGAATATAATAATAAAGAATAATAAAGCAATAAATAATAAATAAAGAAATAAGAATAAAGTAATAACAGTAAATAACAACAATAAAGATTAATAGTAAGAAGAGAGAGTAGTAAAGAAAGAATAAAGAATAAAAGAAGTAAAAGAATAAATAACAACAAATAACAATAACAATAACAATAAATAAATAAATAACAATAATAAATAACAACAAATAATAACAACAACAATACTACTAATAACAATGAACAACAATAACAATAAATAATGTTAATGAAGAACAAAGAATACAAGAAGAATAAGAATAACAAATATAAAGAAATAAAGAATAATAAAGAATAATAAGAATAACAAATAATAACAATAAATAAAGACTAATAAAGAATAAAGAATAATAAAGAATAAATAACAATAACAATAATAATAATAAGACACAATAATAGTAATAAATAAATGAAGAATAAAGAATAATAATAATAATGGAATAACAATAAAGAATACTAATAAATACAGAATAATAATAACAATAAATAATAAATAAAGAATAAATAATAATAATAACAATAAATAATAATAAATAACAATAATAATAATAATAATAATAATACTAAATAACAATAATAATAAATAACAAATAAATAATAAAGAATAAAGAATAACAAGTAACAAGCAGAATGCAATAAAGAAGACATAATAACAATAACAATAACAATAATTGCAATAAATAACAATAACAACAATAACAATAACACAATAACAATAAATAAATAACAACAAAGAAATAACAATAATAAGAATAAGAAATAATATTAATAATAAAGAATAAAGAATAAAGAATAAAGAATAGCAAGAATAAAAGTTAATAAAGAATAAAGAACAACAATAATGCTAGGTCAAAGGAACAACAACAAGAACAATGTTGAACAACAACAACAGAACAAGAAAGAACAACAAGAATAAATAACAACAATAACAATAATAAAGAAGCAAAAGAATAATAAAGCAGAATAGTCAGGAATAACAAAGAATAGCAAATAGCAATAACAATAAAGAAGTAAATAACAGCAACAGCAACAATAATAAACAATAATAAATAAATACACAATATGAAGATAATAGACAATAATAAATAAGAATAACAATAATAAGAATAATAATAATAATAAATAATAATAATAATAATACAATAAGAATAACAATAATAAATAACAATAATAACAATACTAATAAATAAATAATAAGAATAAATAACAATAAATAAATAAATAGCAATAAATAGCAATAAAGAATAGAAGGACAATAAAATAAATAACAAGAAAGAATAACAATAAAGAAGAATACTAATAAATAATGTTAGAAGAAGAATAACAATAATAATAAAGATAAGTAAATAACAATAATAATAATAAATAAAGAACAATAACAGAAGAATACTAATAACAATAATATCAAAGAATAATACTAAACAGAATAAATAATAAAGTTAAATAAATAACAATAAACAACAACAATAACAATAACAATAAATAATAAACAATAACAAATAACAATAACAATAACAACAAATAACAATAACAAGTCAAATAACAAGAATAAATAATAGTAAATAAATAAATAATAAAGAACAAATAACAAATAACAAATAACAAAGAATAATAAAGAAATAAAAATAATGTTAGTAATAAATAATAAGATAATAAAGAAGAAAGAAAATAATAAAGAATAACAATCAACAAATAACAGTACTAACAAAACAATAACAACAACAAATAAAGGAATAACAACAACAACAATAAATAAATAACAATAAATAAGGTAAATAATAAATAACAATAATAACAATAACAATAAATAAATACTAATAAAGAATAACAATAAAGAATAATAATAAAAGAATAACGAATAAAGACGATAACAAGAAATAAAGAATAATAACAAGAATAATAATATTTAAGAATAATAAAGAATAATAAATAGATAAGAAGAATAAAGAATAATAACAAGAAGTAGTAGCAGAATAA